>OY998159.1:8546793-9137683 GCA_963921925.1 Sphagnum tenellum
GAGTCGTAATATACCCTTGCCCTAGGATATATTAAAACCAGTATACTTGCACAGCACTGGTATATACAAAACTGCAATAGAAACCCTGCCTTAACCGCAAAGAGTGGACTGTATATAGAACAAGGTCAGTCTCTAGTGTATCAAATCAGCAAGTAGGTTGTTTATGAAGGTGAATGGAGTTCTCTTCAGCTTTTATTACCAGCATGGCCTTTTGAAGGTTTTTGGAAGCATTCTATTGAGATTGATGTGTTGTGCACAATATAGGGCAATTTGGCACCTTTCTCATACCCTGTAGAGGGAAGATTAAGTTATAAAATATTCATCCCTAGGTAACAATGGTAACCAGTAGAGAACTTGGGATTCTGAAGAGGGAAAATTCCTGGAAATTTTTTGTGCCTTTGGGAACACCTCAAGGGAAAAGGAAAGCTGAACTTTCAAAACCTATGCAGGTTAACTTTATAGGCATCAAAAGGAAGCATTTCTATAATTCCATTTTCCGAGTGCAAAGTAATGTTTTGTGTGAGTGTCAAAAGTTGTATGTATGACATGTAAATCTCGTGTAAGTATAAATCGTTGTTAAAGTGTAAATGATTTACATTTACATGTCATTTTACAGTTATGCATATATTGTTGTCATATTGGTAATAAAAGCTGAAGAGAACTCCATTCACCTTCATAAACAACCTACTTGCTGATTTGATACACTAGAGACCTACCTTGTTCTATATACAGTCCACTCTTTGCCGTTAAGGCAGGGTTTTTATTGCAGTTTTGTATATACCAGCGTTGTGCAAGTATACTGGTTTTGATATATCGTAGGGCGAGGGTATATTACGACTCATTTTTATCCATCGGGTTAGGTTCTGGGTATAAAACATTACAATTTTTGGTAGATGGGTAGGGTGCCGGTAATCCTCATCATATACCCAGGGTTGGGGTAAGAAAACGAGTATGTACTTATAATTGATGTAGTAAAAATGATTTATTTTGTCACTTTGAAATTATTAGGAAAGTTTTCAAATACAATATAATTTAGTCTTTATTTTTTGAGCCCTAATTGCATGGGTGTATCTTACATATCTACAATGGTATCAATAGGATATAGTTTCTTCAGATATATATATATATATTCTGAGTATTTGCTTCATTAGGGTAAATTAGTTTTAAGAAAATAAATTGAAGCGAGGGATATACCCTGATGGGTATATCTGGGTAAAAGATATAGGTACCCGCAGAATTGGTACTTGAGAGAATGTCAAGATTCTGCCCTAGAACTTGGCCTATTAAATGGCAGAAGATAATAGCCTCAATTTCTATGGCCCAGATATGAACACCAATCCCATGATACGGTACTACTACTACTTTCGCAAAGCAAAAGCGCGATGTACATAGACGACCACATTTTATGTTATTTCTTAGAGTACATCAAGATGAAAACTAACATTCGATTGGATTCAAAATGATCTCAAACTCCACATGGAATCCAACTACAATACATAGAAGCACTGATACCACACAATTTGCACATGTCAAATTCATATGACATTAGCACAAGATTGAACCAATTTGTGGTACTTTAACACATGTCCAAACCAGTATTGGGTGAGTACATATTCATCTACTTTTGAACATAAGAGCTGGTACTCGTGTCACATATTTTTTCACATTTTGGAGTATCAGATGGTACTATTGTGAAATCTGTTTTACTGGTATCAAATCTCTTTTGAAACTTTCATACCAGCCTAATAGTGCTGTATTGAATCTTCTTACAAAGTTTCATACCAGCATGGTATTGGTATTAGGGTCTAAGGCTGATTATTGGCTGGTATGAGGCAGGTACATATATATATACCTAGTGTTGGGATTTGTATTGGCCCTGGAGCCTGGTATGAACTTGGTCTTTAATATTTTAAGAAAATTCATACTTTGCAGGTACTAGTATCAAATATTTATGAAAAAATTTCATATGGGTACATACTCTTATGAGGCAATAACTGCTGCTAGACAGGTCAGTTCTTTGAACTAGCCTTTGTTTTTTTTTGGGCAATCCCAGCTAGTTGCTAAGCTGGTTACACAGGCCAGACCCTTCTTTAGCATAATTGGCTAATTTTTTTTTGTGAGGTGGAGTTGAGTTGGCTATTGTTTAAAATTGAAGAGTGGGTATACTGGTGAGTTATATCTCTTTTAAATGTTTACAGAGTGAGTACAACCAGAACAGATGTGGTAAAAAACACCTTTTGACATGTGTGTTGCCAAGGGGCTGTATTTGACTACATAGACTATTGTAAAGGGAGTAAGTACATTTGGCTAGCTAGAACACGAAGCTAATGTCACTTGATATTTTGTATGACTAGCCTAAGTTGTAATGTTGTTTCTATACAAAAAATTACAAAATAAACCCTATACCACATGGCAACTTAAGACAACACTTCTCAATTTCAAGATGATGATCAGGCTGACAAAATTGAAGATCTTCAAATCAAACAAAAATACAGTCCAAAGGGAGGGAGGGAATATGTTCTGATTTACCTTTCAAAATTCAGATTTTTGAAGCGTCTGAACTTTGGAGTTTGGAGTCTGGCCTAAGTATTTGGAGAAATTTTGTTGCTTGCACAAATTTGTCATCACCTAGTCATCTATCATTCTTTCATCCAAACCTAAACAACTTACACACAAGGGTAATGTAAATATTTGTTAAATACAATTGCATGGCCCCATGTAAATGTTTTGGGGCATGTATATGTATATATCATATACCTAAATGATCATACCTTCTTGCAAATCCATTTCAGTTTCAAAGGCACCCCAAAGCTCTATTTTATTTTATTTTTTGCGATGGGCCACTCTCACTAGTCCTTCATAAAAATCAGATAAATATATTTGTTTTACACTTACACTATTTTACATGGCCACATAAAACCATATAAGTGTATTTCTTTTCATATTTACACATAGTGTAAGTGCTAAACCCCTTATATGCACAACACTAGTGCAAATTCATAAACAGCAATTGAAGGAATATTCACAATTTCAAAATATATTTTGTGGTGGGCCAATCAAATTGGTTCCTTGTAACCAAAACAAAAACTTGAACTTTGGTTGAACGAAACAACAATATGAGAAACCTAACAATAGGAACACATCCATATGGGCACACTCACATAAAAGCATCCAATGTGATGTGTACTTGTACTTTAATCAATATTTTTTAACTTTACATCCATATAAAATATTGGCATCATTACATCCAAAATATCCAACTTGAAGTCGAGATAACTTTTTTCATTTTATTTTATTTTTGTGTTATATTTGGGACATGCAAATGCCTACACTAGGTTTTCTTATGAGTTTTGTTAAGCAGTCTTGCCTTTTTGTCATTGTTTACATTTTTTTATTAAAAACATTTTATATTTCTTCTTTGCCCTTATTCATGATTATATGTCACTACCGCATTACACCTCAAATGAACTTATCATTTTTCCTTAAAGACTATGAACCTGACCAAGACCTTGAATGTCGCAACCCTAGCTTTGGGTTTGCGATCAAAACAAGGGGTTGCAAGGTTGCAGGCCAAGAAGGAAGACCAAGAGTCATGCTGCATGTTCCCAGGAGTGCAAGAAAGTGTGACAAAATAGACCGTCGAACTCCCAAGGGAACTCCCATTTTGGGAATTAAAGTCCTCGTGGACTCCCAAATGTTTAAAGAGCAATTGTAGGGGTCAAAACCCAATAGATTGAAAAGTTCTTTATATTATTGGAAAGATATTGAAGCTTCGATGTCTAAAATGGGCTCGCATGACTCATTTGGACATTTGAAACACAAGTTATGGTCAAAAAAAGGGCTGGGAGTTGAATGGGCAGTTTGATTCTTAACCACTAAAAGTCGGGAATCGACCCAATTTCCTTATGTGCAGGTGATGTGTGACATGCCTTGGAAAGCTCTCAACAAGGGCTACCACTTTGCTTTAAACCTCATCTCAATCAGAGGTCTACACGTGAAGTTATGGGCCTCCAAAGTCACAAGAGTCCCAACTTTGGCAATTTCGAAACTCCCACTTGGGAATCTCAGGAGAAAATGTCATTTGGATGTGAGCTTCGTGAAGAAGCACAAAGTATACTATAAGGGGGAAGGTGGTGGCTTCCCCCAAGTCTGGGCCGTGGTGAATCTTGTGAATTCGAGTTACCTGCGGCTTGTCCTAGCACCAAAAGTGCTCCAACTATGCACTAACCACTTTATGTTGGTTTTGTGCAGGTCTGTGTGAGTAGTTGATGCTTGTCACTCTTCCTAGTCCCATTTTGGTGCTCCAGCACGCCTTTCTACCCCTCCAAAGTCTTACGAGTCAAGGAGCATGCCCCGACTCCTTACTTTTCTACTGTTTTTTGTTTAGACTCACATTTGAGTCCCTCAAGGAATTGGGAGCGCGTCATTAAACTTTCTTTGGATTCCTTCAAGTTGGTGTTCCAATGCATGTCACATTTATCGACAAATGGTCCTTTTGGGACGATTTTTAAACACCCTTGGGATATTTTCACCTTAAAAATTCAACGAATGAATTCCTTTAGTTTTTCCAACTTTTTTTCATATTGCATAAAGTTACATCCCACTTCAAATTGCATGCATCCTTAGAACAGCTACCTCTTAACCATGACAAAGCTTTTAAATGGAGTTGATCCCATTGTAGTGGGGGAAACATTGTATCGACTCACAAGCCATGTTTTGTGTCTTTAATTCTATGAAGCTTTTGCAACACATTTTTCCCCACACCAATTTGGAGTTACAACTAAAGGTGGTTGTGAAATAGGAATCCACAACATCAAGTGCACTTTAGACCTTCATCCCAACTGGGTTTTTCTTCAACTAAACATGGCAAACACCTTCAATTAAATGCCAAGAAGGGTCATATTTCAAGAAGTTTGTGCAACAAGTGGGGACATCATACAACTCATCCCTTTTGTTCATGCATCCTATGCATTTGAATCTCCTTTGTTTTACAGTCATCGTAATCATGGAAATGATGTCACAATCATCCCATCTGCCATGGGGACTCATGAAAGTGATCCTTTGGGGGGGGGGGGTGTGGGGCACTATCACTTTCACCCATTTTAAGGCTTTATATTCTACAACTAGTTATTTCCCTTCTTGTCTATTTCCATCCATTATAGATGACACTCACATCATAGGTCCCCCTTCAATTGTATCATCTACCTATGAACATTTCTAGACCGAACTCCATGTGATAGGTCTTTTTATCCAACCTCAAAAATGTGTTGTATGGTCACCCTTTGGCCTACCATGAGACTTCAACACCCCATCCTAATTTACCACCCCATCCAAAGGAATTAGAATCTTGAAGGTTCCATTGGGCACCTTAATTTTCACATCATCCTTCATCAAAGATGCCTTGCAAAAGGATGCTCGACATGTGGACCTTCTTTTTAAAATGGGTGATGTTAAAGTGGCCTTGAATTCTAACTTGTTGTTTCGTGCAATGCCCATCATATCTTTTATGATGCACACCTCCATCTTTCACCTTCATACAGTCATTTATTTCTTTTGACTTTTCCCTCTTTTAAGTGTTTGGACACCTTTTGGGTCCAAGATCATTTGATAACCCAAAAGGACCTTTAGCTTATAAACAAGCCTCCCTCCTAACAATTTTCAGTGGCGTCAAGCTTGTATCAACATCCACCATCACCCCAACAACCTATTTAGAAAGTTGGGCCTCTGTCATTTCAATCATAGTTGTTAGGTTTATGGTTGATCAACTTCCCTTCCTTTTTAAAGCCTTGACATGGTAAACAACAACACATCTTTTTTAGCAACACCTCAAGGCGACATGTGATCTTCTACCACCTGTAGCCCGTGCGTGTCTTCCTCCATTTGAACAACTCATTGAATAACAAATGGTTCAACTTCAAAATTCCATTTCAAAGTGTCTACACCATCATACCCTTTCCAGCATGTTCTCCAACAAGACATTTAAAGCCCATTTTGCTCGAATTTTATCATGTTCTACCCCAAGGGTAAACACTTGGTTTACAACTCGACTAATCTTTTCAACCTTTCAAATATCTTCCCCAATTTTTTATAGAACACTTTATACACGACTTGGACCACCCCATTTTTCAATTACAAACATCCTTCGATGTGTGTGCACACATCCCATCAACCTTATGGGTATCCACCTCTTACATTTTGCTCATGCAATGAACGCATTGGAACCCATGATGCAATTCACAACACCTTTGTCACCATTACATGAGATGCTAGTTTCCATATGAAACAAGAACAATTATATGCACTTCTTTTAACCACATTCAACTCCTTTCATCAACAATTCAACATTATGCTTACCAAATATGGCATTTGCACCTTAGCCAACGTTATCATTGCCAACCCAACATGAACGAATTTATTTCTCGAATCCTGCACAACTCAAAGATTTGTTGCCTCCAATGCAACTCAAATCAAAGAAAGGAGCTATTGCAACCGACACCCCACTAATCAATTCCTCCCCTTAGCAATTGAGTTATTTGATTACTTACACAAACATGTTGATGTGTTTTTACACAACTATGCCAATGCCATTTGGAATATGAAAAGGACAAAAGTCCATCATTTTTTTACCTTGATCACTTTAATTCGTCAAAAAATTGAAGTCACATTACAAAAGATGTAAACATTTTCCATATTAAGTCAAGGAGTTGCCGTAGGTTTAGCTACTTCTCAACTTCCACCCCTTCCAAACACACCTCCCATCACCACGGCCAATCAATAACAAGCCATCGATTTTTGACATGTAAATATGGCTGACTTTCCACAGGCGATCAGTTACAGACATGGAGAGATTTTCACAACTACTTTGAGCCAACTTGACATCCTATCACTTCTCCCTTTCCCTTTATTTTACTCCTTTGTACATTTCCCTAGTCTATGGCATGTTTCTTAATAAAGCTTTACAAGTCTTTGATAAGTTAGGTAGGTATTGTGAAAAAAAAGAGGATGTGACCATAAAATGGTTGGTGAAACCCTTTGGGACCTATACGGAAGGGGTGTTAAGCTAGGCCAAAAATGGTGACAGTTTATGTTGAGTTTTTTAATCACTCCTCAAAACAATTCAATTCAGCTCCAATTCAGCTAATTGTTTTCCCAAAAAAACAATTGCTGCTTTCAAAGGAAAATAACTAATATAAAAATTGGGAAAACACCTTTTTTTTAAAATTGTAAGTAAATTTTACTAGGCTACTAATTTTCCTAAATATTTTGGTGAAAACTCGCCAAGCCAAATTTTGGATGTCACAAAATTGGTGGTTAAAAAAAAAGAACCCTGGCTCCCATTTCTAATAATCTCATCATAGGCCACATTCACCCCCATAGGGAAAGAAGGAGAGGGGAGGAGAGGGGAATGGAGAGTCCTAAACCCGAAACCCTACAACAACAAGCGGGCATTTCCGTGATCCATGGCCTCAGTGATCTTTGCACCATCGTCTCCTGTAGCTTCTCTCTATGGAGCTCGCCAAGCTCCTGGTGCTACCGCTCTTACAAGAATGTCATGCGGTTATTCACCACTTCCTCGGTCGCTGGGCAGAGAAGAAGAGGAGCACTCTCGGCCACCACTTGTGTTGTTTCTCATTTCAGGTGGGTTTTCTTCTTCTTTGCATCACTGGTTGGTTGCAGCCCTTTTTTTGTGTTTCAGAGCTAAACTGAAGCAGTTCTCTTTTTCTTTCGAAAAAATAAAGAAATTCCCACTGTGGGTTTTTTTCTTTTTTATTCCAAAAGAAAAAGACAACTGTGGGTTTTTTTTTCACGTCATTTCAAGAGTTGGATGTTGGAAATGGGTTGCAGAGTGGGTCAACAAGATCAATGGCTTCCAATTTGGAGAAAGTGAAGATCGAGCGCAATGGAGATAGGAAGATTGTGACAACTCTCCCTCCTCCCCCCCCTGACCCATATGTTTTTTGTTTGCTTAGTTTCAGCTCGAAGCTTCAGCTGATGGGATTGTTGTGATCAGAATAAATAAAAAATTTAGTCAGGATGCATGGAAGTTGTATACAAAATTTTAAGCCCTATCTGGATACGCGCATCAAAAGAATGTAACCCATTTTGGAATGTTTCACAGACATTATGTTTCACAGAATGGTGGGGGGTAGACTATGAAATCAAGAAGCATGCAATCAACATTGCAAGCAAAGGTTATCGGGCCCTGATCCCTGAGTATGTAATTCTCTTTTCCTCACTGCCCATATGGCAGTAGCTTCAGCTTTCAGGCAGAACAACAAAAATGTTTAACCCCACTTAGATGATTTGGTTTTGATCTCTCTATAAGAATTCAGCTCAAACATAGAGATTTATAGCAATCAGATGATATTTGTCCTTTGGTGTCTTTCTAGGAATTGTATCTTATGTTCTAGGCAAGGAGTGTTCTCTTGCTCAGTTCCAAGCCCTTGTCAGCTAAGGATTCAACCTGATCAAATGTCTTGTCAAGGTCTCAGTTTCATTTTTTTTTCTTTTCTATCAATCTGAATGAGTATATGATACCACAAGCCCTTTAGAGTTTGTGTGTGTTTGGTCAAGGGGCTGAAAAGTATGGTTTCTGGAAGGTGTTGTGACAGAAACTCAGCAAGTTGGTCAGTGTCTGACATTGAGCTTCAACCACTGCCGGGAGCTGATGAAATCAGTGGGCATGTTATAGACAGTAGCTGGTTTAGGGTTTAGACATGTTTATAATTTAATCTAGAGTTTTACTGTCTGTGATTGAAGATAGATATGGTTCTGTTTAAGAGATGTATGACTTGTAGCAATCTCCCAGGGTACCTCTGAATCAAAAACTGACATAGACATGGGACAGTTTGTATCAGGGAAAGCTGGGACTGGAAGTGGCAGAGGCACAACACTTACTGGAGGGCTTGGATTGGCCTGGAGCTGTGGCTGACATAGCTGCATCTGCCAAGTGACTGAAAGACCAAGGCTTGTCTAAGGTAATCAGACATGCTGAAATTCAAGACAGATTAAGGACCTATGTTACAGGTCCAAGTTCCAAGTTTGCAAAAGGACCAAGTTGATGTCAGACCTGCACCTAGCTGTCATACTGAGTAGAGTAAAATTTAGAAGGAATCAGGTCAACTTTACATTTTCCAAGTGTCATAAACAAATGGTTTGTTTTACACACAGTTTTTCTCATAAGAAGCACACAAAGTGTATGTGATGTTGTGCTTGACCTATGTCTCATATGGTTCTTGTGCAGTGCTAGTTTTTGATAGGGTGGCTACTCTATATACACCTGCGTGTTTGTTTTCAAAAATGATCTGTGTGGTGGCAGGTGGGAGTGACAGGTTTCTGGATGGGTGGAGGACTGAGCATTGCAAGTCCAGTGCGAGTTCCGGGAATTGATGCACTTGTTGCTTTCTATGGAGCTCCACCTCCTCAGCTTCCAGATCCAGTTGAGGCCAAAGTTCCAGTGCAAGCCCAATTTGGCAAAATAACACCTTGAAGGGCTTATCAGACAAAGAAGTAAGTTTTATTTTCCCTCTTAATACCCAGGAAGACAGTCAGGAAATGAGCTCTAGAAGAAGGCTGATTCTTTCAAATGACAGGGCCTTGTAAGAAATAGATTGCAGAGTTGGAATATGGACACAAGGCTTAAACCCATAATGATTATTCAGGATCCTTTTGAAAGGTTTGTCCAATCTTGCAAAGCTTGACTCTGACTTGAAAAAAGCTTAATGCTAAGCTGCATCCGAGCTTATACATGGCCTCCAAGCTGAATTCTTTCACTAATGTACAGTGAAATGGTGAATGCAAGCATTGTGAGTTCTCATTTGAGCCTGCTATGTCTCAAGCAGATCTTGGTAGAATCTGATGGATCCATTACAGGGAGTGTGCATGGATAGTTTTTGACCAACACATATGTAGACCTGGATAAAAGAAAATAACAGACGGTGCAGATTGGACATTGCCCTTTCCCCATTATGGATCTCTGTTGGGTACAAGTGGGTATTGGAGATGACTAGTATGTACCTCTAATTGACCATTGCACTGTTGATTCAGTGAGATTTAGTGTGAGTGTGTAAACAGGGCTGAGATGAGTTCAGAGAATGTTTTTTTTGGGATCCAAATTATCGACCATCAGATGAGGTTTTTGTCTTGACGCTTGGACATGGTCTCTTTGATAGCTTCAGACTGAAGAAAGCAAATGTACCTTTGGAAGTCTACCTATACCCCAATGTTGGGCATGCATTCATGAACAGCTCTTCTGAGGATATTGAGTGGAAGAAAGCAACTGGCTTCAGGGAGCATCATCAGGAGGCAGTGGATTTGGCATGGTCACGTTTTGATTTGTGGTTTAAGAAGTATCTGCAGGTGGGCAAGTGAAACCATCCTTTAAAAACAATGTGCAACTTGACAGTGCTGGGAGAGAGTGCAATCTAATCTTGAGATTATGTCTTCTGAGAAAGTTATGTTACCAGGTGTGATTTAAATAAACGTGTGTTGCAATCTGACACAGCACAATCTCTGGTTGTGGGGAAATTGTGTAACCTTGAAATCTTCTCAATGCAAGTTGCTACAATCAGACAATCTGAAGCTGTTGTTCAGTTGCTGTCTCTTGGAATAAATTCTGAAGTGCTCTACAATGTGCACTAAGACCTTGAAATCAAACTGGTAAATTGTAAAAGTGCTCTACAGCATACATTGAGGATGTGATCTGGAAAGCAAACTGTCTCAGGATGGAAACTTTCAGACATTGAACAGGCTATGAACTCTGAAATTGAAACAACATGGATGTCACCCTGAAGAGATGCATATGTTCACATTTGTTTAAGCTGAAGTCATTAGATCCAGAGTAGTCTAATCAAGGACCTGCATGGCCATAGCTCACAGCCAACATCTTGAACACCCGGTAATTCACCCTCAAGGAGGGACAAATTCTCTCAGAATCCTAACTTGCACTTCAGCATGTCATACTGCCACCTCCTCCTGTGACAACAAAGTCGAGATGTATCTTCATCACAAACAGTTTCATTCGATTAGTCAAAGATGTGTCTTAACAATGTGACTTTTCATATCTAATAGTCAAAAAAGTGTCTTCTCAAATATAAAAAATTAGGGTGCACAAATATACATGGCTTGAAACCATAGGCTCTGGATAAATCCAGAGAACAGTTTCCCATCAGATCAATTCAAGGAGCTTGCATCAAAACAAACTGCAATTAAGTCAATATAAACATGAGGAATGATGAGGAAAAAACATGCTCAGAAACTTAAGAAAATAACCCATTTTGTCTCTACATAGAAAGAGTGGGCATTTCAATGTCCAATCATCAAAACTTTTTTTTTCTTTCTTTCTTGCAATTGGAAAAGAGGGGAAAAGATAATTATACCAAGAGTTTCCACAGCATTAGAGATGACTCTGTCAAAGGAATGTGTAAGTGGTTGTGGCCAGTCTGAAGTCCATATACCATGGCCTATGCCTCTGCACCAAGTTGGATCCTGAAACAAAAAGTTGTTCACTAACTTCACAGCACTTCACAATTAAGGTTTTCATGAATACATGCTCATGAAACCAAAGCTCCTCCTACAGTAGGGATCTGTTTGAGGAGAGATTCTGAAACAACTTCAAACCTGAAAAGAACAGGCCTAGCCTTTTCTCTTAAGGTCACATGTTCCCAGCATCAAAATTATCTGGAAAACTGAACAGCAAAATGAGACTCCTTGGAGATCCAAGGTTACAATCCATGATCTGTAATTGAACCAGGCCTTTTTCTACTCCTACTGCAGCATGTGATCTTAGAGTATTGGTTATGGTCTGGGTGATGATGAAAGGGGGCATGGTAATGAAATTCTTAAAAAAAGTCAATATCATTACAAAACAGTGGACTCTGTTGTCTAACAAAGTTCAAGAGTTGAAGAGAATTGGCAGTGACTACGAGATTTATGTTAGCTAAGATTTTAACAGAAGAGCTTGCAAAAGGCAGAACAGGCAGTGGACATCAAGAACCTACATCTTCAAATTGAGCAGAAACATGAGACATTTTCTTTGCAAAAGGTGCAATGTGCAGTACACTGCAAGAACCTGCATCTACAAATGAGCAGAAACATGAGACATTATTTTCTTGCCTGATCAACGTTTTCTGTAACATTTCTGGGAAGTGAAGCAAGTGACACAGTTGAGCACACTTATGATGGTGGTCCCCTTTTATGACTGCAACTGCACACAGAAGACAAAACCAATGTCAAGAAATTCAGACAAGAAGACACAACCCATGTCAAGAAATTCAGACAAGAAGACACAACCCATGTCAAGAAATTCAGACAAGAAGACACAACCCATGTCAAGAAATTCAGACAAGAAGAAACAACCCATGTCAAGAAATTCAGTCAAGAAGGCACAACCCACATCCAGAAATTTCACATAAGAAGACACAACCCATGTCAAGAAATTCAGACAAGACAATGTAATCAAAGGACGGGAGACTGATACCCATATAATTCCGTTTTCACATGAAGCAGAAAGACTTGTTTCTATTTTGTACCTGAGACAATAATGCAACACACTTACTTGCAGAAATCAAAGAGCATCCTCAACTTCATTGGAAAATCAAACACTGTCAAGACTACCGCCACCACCACCTTCCTGCCACCTGCTGCTTCCCATCGATCCATTTCATCTGCTGAAAGAGTCCTTCTTCAGCATGGAACATAACAGTAAGTAGTAGACCACAGAGGACAAATACACGTCAGCTTGCTTGCCATGATCGATCCTCTTGGAGTCCTTCCTTCTTTGTTTCTCCATTCCTTGATATATAGATGCCCACCAAACAAGCAGTCAAGAATTTGCAATCTACCTATAGTACATGTTGGAAACATACATTAGACATGATGATCTCCACGGAGAAGATTCTCACAGACGATCAAGGCCAGTCTTAGGAAAGCAAAAGAGCCAAAAGCAAACATGAGCATCACCAAAGTCACATATATCTCTCTCCCTCTCTCTCTCTCTCAAAATACCTAGCGAAGTTCATTTGAGCCCTGAATCCAGCGGGTCCGCCCACTAGGGTACTGGAAAATTCCTTGATTCCAAGTTTGGGTGCCGGCGTTTTTTATACTTTATCATGTGGGATATGCCAAAGCAGCTCTGAGAGCTTCGGGTGTCTGTGTGTGTAGGTGTGTGTAGTTTGGAGCTTTTTGGGTCTCTTGTGTTCTGCAGTTTCTGTCCCCTGGGAATATAAGGTTTGCCTCAGAGAAATGGCAGCCACCAAGGTGCAGATGACACTGACAAAACCTGTCACCTTTGTGACTGGAAATGCAAAGAAGCTGGAAGAGGTGAAGATGATTCTGGGTCAGTCCATTCCTTTTCAGTCCCTCAAGCTCGATTGTAAGTCCCAAACCCCACTGCTTGACCCTTTTCTTGCAATTCTGTCACAAATCTTGTCTTGAAGGATTTAGGGTTGAAGGACATGGCATGGTGATGCACAACTGTTGCAGTTTGGAAATTCTTCAATGGGTAGCTAGCTATGCATGGCAACAGAAGATGGAGTTGTGAAAGAAAGAAAGAAAGAAAGTACACAACTTCCAGAAAGACTCACAATTGTGATGGTGGTGCAACCCAGATTTCTGAAAATTTGGGAACTGAGCACCACCACAACAAACATGCAAGAAGAAGATACTGATGATTTCTGATGCTTGGGAGGGTCACAAATTTGGCTGTGTATCTGAATCCAGTGCCAGAGCTGCAAGGGGAGCCAGAAGATATATCAAGGGAGAAAGCACGCCTTGCAGCCAGAGAGGTAAGCTTCAAGCTATGTTTTTACCAATTGCAATGTTTCTTCTTCCCAATTTTCTGGAGTTAAGGTTTTTCCAATTGCTATGTTTCTTCTTCACAATTTCTGGAGTTAGCTTTATGCACAAGAGGAACATTAAAGGAGGAGATTCTTCTTTCCCAATGTTTGAAATTCATGGATTTCAACTTCTCTGTTTTGGGAAACCATAACTTGGGGTTTTGTGTTGGAAAATGGGGACAAGATTGGAGGACCTGTGCTCGTGGAAGATACATGTCTATGCTTCAATGCTTTGAAAGGGCTACCAGGTGTGTTTCTTCTTCTTCTTCTTCCTGCTCTTTGATATTCTCAAATTGGTTCATGGAAGATTTTTTTTGTATAGGTTTTTTCTTACAGATATTAATGCAAAAAGGGATTTTTGAGATTATGATGGTGCTGCTGCGTCCTCATTTCATTTTGCAATCTTTGATTTCTTGTCTTGATGTTTTTCTGGGGTTGTTGGGGTTCACAGGTCCGTACATGTAAGCCTCCCAACTATATAGCCCGGTGCAAGTCATAATGAGCTCCAGTAAATCCTTCTTCAACAAAGTCTTTGCAGACCTCACCTTGGTAGCCACCACAATGTGATTTCTTCTTGAGAGCTTCTTCACACAGGCCAAAGGATGAAGGTGTCTTAGAGACCTTGATTTGCAAATCGAAAGTTGGTACACTGAGGTTTTTCAATAGGTAGAAGCCATGCTTTTGCTTATCAAATTTCAATGATTTGGATTACCCTCACTCATACGGGGGTGGTTCAACCCAGATGGGCTGGTTTTGTACTGATCAGTGTGGTGGTTTTGTATTGCAGAAAGTGGTTTCTTTTGAAGACTGGTCATGAAGGTAAAAGATCATAGTGAAATTTTGCTATTGCTAAATGCAGATGATGCTTAAGACTATTGACAAGTATGTGTCCAGTTCATAGCTGTGATGCTTTCTTTCAGTGTGCTGTTGGAACATATATGGTACAAGTTTGAAGACCGTTGATGTTTCTGCTCCCCTTATCATCATCAACTTGAGAAAGAAATGCCAAAAACAGCTTTCTTTCTTCAGAGAGAAAGCAAAAGGAGAGAACATGGTCAAATCTCTTTTTTTCCCAGTGACATTACACTGGTTCAAATTGGAGCAAGTTCTTGAAAAGAGCACTTCTAAATCCATCAACACCTTCAAATTTTGCAAACTGCAGGTTTGAACAATTTGTTGGCAGCATATGAAGACAAGTCAGCATACGCACTTTGTGTATTCTCATTAGCTCTTGGACCTGATTCAGAGCCCATCACCTTCAGTGGCCGAACTGAGGTATGTTAAAGTCTTTCATAACATACCAGAAGAGTTATTAGGGTTTAGGAAGCCAGTTACATATGGTTGGAATTCTTTTTTTGGACAAACATTATCCAGAGTCACAAGATGTAGAACATATCCATGGGCATTTGTCTGTAAATATGATTTGGTACACACTAGATCATCAGCAGAAGTCATGTTCAAGTGTTTGGCTCCTCTATCAATCATTACAGGTCTGACAGGGAATTCTAGTACAAGGTTTGTTCTGTTGCATATGCTAAACAGATGTCTATCACTGCCATGAGCATTATTACAGGGAAAGATTGTACCTGCACGAGGACCCAACAATTTTGGGTGGGATCCAGTGTTTCAACCAGATGGCTATGATCTCACGTAAGCACCTTTTTGGCTCTCCAAAACTTAATTGTTGACATGCAACAATGGTAGTTGCAGCTGGTGATCCTGCTTCCAGTTTGCTCCTCCAGTCATCTCTCTCCATGTGCCCCAGGCTTAATGGTCATCATGTGCAGTTCTTGTTCAAATTTAGGTTTCAGGTTCTGTAGTTTCTACGATCAAATTAGGGTTCACAATATAAGGTTGGTGCAGATTTGCAGAAATGCAGAAAGAGGAGAAAAATGAAATTTCACATCGAAGAAGAGCTTTGGACAAGGTGAAAGCGCACTTCTATGAATACAATTATGTGCCAAAGGTGGTGGACTCACCAAGTGGTTCAACATAGATTATGGCTTGCCACCACTGAATCACCAAATTGTTGTGCTATTTGTAGGACTAGATCAGAAGATTTCTTTGTTTATCTCTCTCAAACAATTTATTTCACACATTTTTGATCAATCCCACCTAGAGTTTTTGCCAGAGAAATTGACAGCAATATGCAAGGCAAATTTCATGAAAGCATTGCAAGTCCAGCAGCCCCATTGTTGTTCTGGTCTGAGGCCATAGGGTTGCACAAAAAGTTTAGGACATGTACATTGTGGGACTGGATTCAGACACTTTCATCAAGCTTGGATTCGCAGAATCTGTGGGGAATGTACTGCTGACACAGTGAAAGTAAACAAGGAATGTTAGCTGCATGCAGAACTGGTGCCCCTCATTTTGTAGTGAGTTCAAACTTGTGGACTTATATGCAATTTGAATGCTCACATCCAAGTTCAGTTATTTACTTTCTTCCAACCCTAAAATTGGGACTGCAAGTAGGTGGGAGACTACTAATAGCAACCCATGTGCACCAATCGACCTATCTAGCCAAGCAACATAGGTGCTAGATATTAGTGTGCCTTTTACCAGCCTCAGCAAACTGTGCCAAAATGCTGGGCCAAATCATTGCACAGAGCATGTTTTGACTATTCTTCATCCAATTTTAATTGCAGGATGACATAGTGAGCACCACTGGAATTACTGTAACTCAGTAGTAGTGATTTCCAACTCATGCTACTGATAAGACACTGGTTGAACCTTCACATTGGTCTCTATCACAACATGTCTCTCCATCTTCACGAGTACCTAAAATCACTACATAGTTGCTTCAGCTGCCATTCCTTTCTTGCCAACATTGAGGTCTCTTTCTGCATAATTCTTATGAAATAAAAATTCTCCAGAAGCTGTCAACTGAAGAGATGGAACAGCATAAAACAAAATTTTGCAGGCATTGATGATCTGCCTAAACCATAAACCCAGGAGTTTGTGACAGAGATGATCTGCCTTATGACTTTGTAATCTGTGTCAGTACCTCCCAACCCACAGTTGAATCTATCCTTTGAAATGCAAGAAATGTAGGTAATATGTCTGATCTGAACTATCATCTATTCTTCAGATTGATTGAAAGGCAGCTTCGCTCAATAACTTACAGGTTGAATACCCAACATCGAAGGGCAGTTTGTCAGCACACTAAGAATCAGATGCAGCACAGAGAAGTGCAACAAAAGCTAATGGCAAATTCAAGACTAAAAGATTGGGTTGATATGACATGGAGAAATGGGAGAAATCCATGACAGAAAAAAAGATGCAGACAGGTATTCACAAGATTCAATATAACCATGAGATGATGGTTACCCTTCTTCAACTTGACAATCTGAGGATGGGTTACGTGCAATGCCAGGCTGATACAGTTATGAGGGGCCGATCCTGCCAACCTAAGGAGAGGCACCCAGATACTGGCTGCAACCGAAAGTTGTCACAGTATTGCCATAGAAGCTGTTGTGCTTGGCTATTGGTATAATGACTAAGTGGAGCATTGTGAAAACCTGAAGCTTGCATGATGTTGCACCATTGCTCACTACATTCATGCCTCTCTTTGCACTCGCAACCTTCACAAGCAACAATGTTCTCAATCTCTTTGGCCAGAAACATACTCTCCACATTCAAACGATCCTGGCCATTACGGGGCATGGTGGCATCCAATGAGTCAAAGATGGCACAGTAGAAATGCAGTGCATTCACAAAGCGTGGCTGAAATGCTGGTCCATTGAGGCTGACATCATACTCTGTCAGAGTCACCACTGCTGGCTTCAGGCTGTTTACAAGGCGTAGGAGTGGCTGTAATGAATTAGACACATTACCCAGAAGCTTGTATAGCTGCAGCATGAAGTTGACTGCCACTTTTTCTGTTGGGTCTACATGGAGCATTCCAAGGTCAACCTCCTCTAGTTGAGCAACTATGGGACAGAATTGCAATTCGATATTGAGAAGTGCTGCAAATGCACGAAGCCTCTTGCCTGTTGAGAGGAGATGTGGAGGGGTATCATAACCTAACTTAGGGGTACTGATACCTGTGATGCGAATCTTGGGAAGTGGCTTACCACGTGGCCTGGCCGCAACAGCTTGCAGCAAAGCTGCCCATTGCACCCCTTGCATGATTCCAAAGTCTATGATGTGCACATGTGTGGCATCTCCAACTGCCTCAAGAATAGCCTGGTTGGCTGTCAAATGTGCAAACTTAGAGTAAGGGCATGCCTCATTGAGAGCAAAGTTTGCTACCAATGACATCTCCATGCTGTCTTCAGCGTGTCCAAGACTCACTGAAGCATCTACCTCACCATTAAGCTTGGCTAGTCGGCACATGAGTGCATCACAAAAGTAAGCTGCAACTCTTTGCATAGGGTCCCCATATGGCGATGAAAGATCACGTAACTGCCGCAATATGGCACCGACAATGGAATGGCCACCATCCATGGCCTCCGCACATTCCAACAACAGATGCACCAGCTGCACTCCATGGTCACAATCCCCACCGAAATAGTGATCACTCTCATCCACACCTGTTTCTCTCTCTCCTGCATCCACTTCCAGTTTTGGGTGCTCCCTAATTTCAGCTCTTGTTGGCTCGGTGGCACCTTGTTGGAAATGCTGCTGCTTTTGCTGCTGCTGCTCTTGAATCTGACCTATTTGCTGTAGTAAATGCAGATCATTTGGCATCTCGTAATCTTCCTCAGGCGCTTGTAAGCTTTGAAGAGGTAGAACATCGTAGCAAACTCGCCATGGCTGGGAAGCACCCACCTCCTTGGCTGGATCAGAACGGATACACAGATTGCGAGGTAGAGAAAAATCATCTTGCCATGCATCAACAACTACAGGCAGAGCTGAGCTTTTAGTGGATTCACACGGCTGCAAGTCGCTCATAATATCCAGCCATTCAATGCCTTTGCCATAGCTGCCACCTTCAAGCAGCCGATCACCTCCTCCTCCTCCCGCTCCATGCACACTGCCAAAACCTATGTTCTGAAAGTCATCCAGCTTCAAAGCCGGAACCTCCATCGCTACCATGTCACGATCATTCTGGCACATGCTTCCACCAGTGTCTGCCACGATTCCATATCCCCCCATCTTGTCTCCTGGGAACATCATCTCCATCCCCATCTGTCCTCTCATCACTGTTCGCTGTGGAGGCGGGGGAGGAGGAGGCTGCTGCTTTGGTCTCACACACTTTTGTGGCTCATATGAATGCTCTTTGGTAAATTGGCGCATCAACTCTGGCGTCATCTGTCCATATTCTTACACACAGTAAGTTCTCTCTCTCTCTCTCTCTCTCTCTCTCTCTCTCTCTCTCTCTCTCTCTCTCCAACAACAACAACAACAACAACAACAGCAACACAAAGATCATCGACAGGTTCCAGGACTCTCCTTCCTTACAGCAATCTGTCTGTGATTTCTTAAGACAGTAAGAGGAACACGAATGCAGAATTCTCCATTCCCGCAATAGCAACACACTACCGCATCAACAAACTCTTACTCTAAATAACAACAAAACCAATCTTGCACAGGTGTTGGCTCGCCACCCCATTGAGCAGAAAAGAAAACAGGAGGCTTGCAGCAGAGAGGGCTATGGGAGGAAGAAGAAGAAGAAGGCGACCAGGTCAGGATCGTTCAACACATACCTGCAGAGCGAAAGGGTCGTTCATTTGTGGCATCTCCCTCGCTCTCGATCGCTCTTCAGTTGCTGTAAATCCAAATCCAACGAAGATGGGTGCTAATCTCTCGCACCCAAAAAAGGAAAACAGAATCGACAGCAGCAGAACGGATGCCAGAGAGCTTTGCTCGAGAGCTTCGTAATCAGACAGATCGATCACTAGAACTGCTACCAAATCTTTCTCCTTTTTTTCTTTTCTTTTTTGTTTTTTTCCTGGGTGAGACGAAGAAAGATCGAGCAACGGAGACGTCCAACAATTTCGCACAATCTCTCTCTCAATCGCGGTTTGATTTCCAAACGGATCCCAATTTCTCGCAAGCAGGTTTCAACGGATGCAAAATTCAAAACTTGGAACGGCCTCGGTCGGCACTGCAGCAACATGCGGCGAGCAGTCAAGCGACGTTTCAGGCCGTGTTCACACAGTGTAGTGAACGAGGGTACGTGGGACCAATCTTGGGAGCGAAAAAATACGTAACCTAACAGTGTACGTGGGTTAAATAGCTCTATTCACACGGGAACACACGGTACCAGTCCTTTCTTTTACCATGTCAGCAAGCACTTTTCCCACTTCTGCTTTGTTGGATTCCTACCATATTATTATAGTTCAATTTCAGGTATGAATATTATCCATTGTTTTCCACTCTGAAAAAATCTATCTTTTTTCTACCAAAAGATTGGAAATTTTGGTGGGTTTTCCTTGTACATTCCACCAATTTTGCTAATTTTTTGGAAAAAATTTCCAAAATTTTGATTACATAAAATTGGTTGGGGGGGTTTGGAAACCACATTGACATCAATTGTAAACAATACATAGTGGGTAGGATTTTGGTATTATTAAGTAATCAATAATTCAACAAAGAAAAGGAGGGCAAATATGTTTGGTTCCCAAGTTTGTCATTTTGTCAAAATTAGCATATAACAATGAAATATGAAATAGTTCCTTGACATCAAATCAAGTCTCATTTTGGAAGACTAAAATGATTTTCGCTACTAATGAAATTAAGTCATTTGTAAGAAATTAAGAATGCCTTACAATTATTTAGGTGCCACCTTAATATGATTTTTAAATTTTTAAAAAAAGGGAAAAATGACCTTCCATTGTAACATTTATTGCCCAACTAGACTAACCCATTTGACAAATGCTAAGTAACTACTCTTGTGTACCCTCATGTGGGCCAATATTTACTTATTTATTTATATATTTAATGTGAGTTTTTTCCAAGTAGGACTCATGGATATATATATATATATAGTGGGATCCCATGGTTGACATCTTGGGCTATTGAACCATGCTATCTTTTCTTACAAATTCTTGATTGTTTCCAAAAGTGAAATTCAATTCTCAAATCCATTACATCACCTTGTTCATTAATGATCTTAATCTTGCAAGCAAATTATTGTTAACAAGTGACATAGTTATTACAAGGGTGTTCAAGTTGTCTAGGACACTATTTTTTTTCAAGTGTCAAAGATTGATTGCACTTTGGTATCAATGTTAAACATTGTTGTGTCCACAACTATTGAAATGCAAATCACATAAATGTTCTACTTTCATATTTAATACTAAAGCTTAAATTGTTCAATGATTAACAAGGGTTTCAAATTGTTAGGATGAGAATAGGGGAAGCCCAGAACAAATCAAAACATGACAAATTAAGCATTAATTACACTTGTTGTGACTCTTATTAATGTGACTACACGCATTAAACACAATCCAAATCCAAGGTGCACAAAGTGATGTCACCAATATCTCTTCTCAATCACATTTTGCATATTCAGGAGACCTACCTAAGGAAGGTAGGAAAAGAAGAAACTTCAAAAGGAATGTTAATTGAACTAATCTTGCATTGAAAAAAACAAATGAAAGCAATAGAAGATGAGGGTTGTACAATTAAATTGTTTATTTATTGATAACAAATGAGTGAAACTTTTATATTTTCCATGCAAACAAGGGAAAACCATATTTTCCCCGAAAATTGGGGAAATGGTTGTTTCATTAATTAAACACTAATTGAGGACCTTTCTCATGTGAGGACCAGAGGTCCCCGGATGGGTAAAACATGAGGTGTGGCAGGACCTCACATGGATGATGAAAGTCCAACATCACGGAATTTCCATGAATTACTGCAATGATAGTTCATCAAGCTGTCAGCATTTTCATCTAAGATTGATATTTTGCAAAATGAGCAAAATGAGGTATAGGATTTCGCTCTTGTTCAATCATCACATACTCTTGAATCATCACATTGTCTTGAAAGGTTCACTCGTCTCACTGCTTGAGAGCTTTGAAAGTCGCTGATTTCATCATCGGGTGTTCCAAGGCAAGTGTCCACCAAGTGTTATAGATCTGCATGCAGAGTTTTGCATGCTCCATTCACAACAAAGCAAACCAGTTTCTGACATGAGGTTTTGAAATCATCTCATTGAGACAAAAGAGTGAAATATTGAACACAATAATACTTACAATGTCTGAAATATTCACAACAGATGAGCATCCAGTTGTGCTTCACATTATACACACCTTCGCAATTATGGAAGTATTAGAACTTGTTGCATGCAGTCAATGACTATACTAAAAACCGCATAAATTGCCTAACCATAAGCTTTCTAAACTGGTGCTTCGTCTTCTTCACAGTCTTTATACTTTTCTTCACATCAAGATACAAGCACCCTTTTGAGCGTCTTTCAACTCCCAAGCTCAGGTGATAATACCTCCATCCAGATTCTAGGAGACCAAGATTCTGAATATTTCCTATTCTGTCTCAGTGGTGACGCCAACAGCAGCAACTGAAGACACCATGGTGTTGAGGCCACATTCACCATGGCCACGACAAATTTTGTAGTAGCCATGGTCTCCCCACATTGAGCCCCAGGAATTCTTGATGATCCAGTATGGCTTGTATGAAAGACGAAGAGGAGCGAAACCATGATCCCCATATCCAACCAGCAGAACACCGTGGTCCAAATTGCGCTTGTTGCAAAAGAGAGGGCATGACACTCCAGCAATATATGTTTGCATGAACTCTGCATTTATACCGACTGCAACCCACCACCAATGAGAAAAGTGCATGAGTGTTACTGACAACTCACCATCAAAACATTGGAATATAAGTGTACATCATTCATAGACAATCCACTCAGAAACATGACACAATTCCCTGACCTATCACTAAGATCAAACTGGGTGCTCAACCAGATAAATACATTAGAGCACAGCAGCTCCCAATCAATGAAATTCTCTTCCTGATCTCCAGTTTGGCAGAAAAGGACAAAATCCAAACAAATTCTTTTACAGCCAGATGCCTATAGCTAAGATAAGAAGGGGAGGAAAGGAAAAAGGAGTCTCTTAGCCTTACTAGCAAGAGGGCCTCGCTGGACCAAGTAAGCTGCAATTTGATTTTCATCAACTGGAATGTTGGTGAAGTTGGTGACCTTGGCTGCAATCTTGTTAGAATCATATTTACATTTGCCATCAGAGCCTTTGTATGGATAGTCAGCTTCTGTCTCCAATCCTCCAGCTTCCATAACATACTTGTATGCATTTGTCATCAAGCCTCCATTGCAACCAGCATCACATGCATCCTTCTCATCAGGGTCACACTGCACAAGAGAAAACATTTTCAAAAAAAGACCCCCATAAACAACTATAAGCACAAAGAAAAATCCTATGAATGGAAGTATCACAAAAGTGGAACATTCCTGTAGTCACACTTTGGAACACATAAACCTGTCTTCATTTATGATCACCTAAAGGTACTGTAGAACTTGTCAGACAACACAAATGTCAGCAAGCTTAATACTACAAATCAGGTTGATGCTCAGCTGTTCCACAATGGCCACCTTGTGGGTCTCTGTCCAATCTTTTCTGAATAGCCTTTTCAGGACTTTTGTGGAATACTCCAGCCAAGGATGTTAACAATTGGTGCATCATGAGATGGTGAGCATTTCTAAGAAGAGAAGACAATCTACCTGATGATCACAGTCCACCAATTGTTGCTCGCTGAGGCTCACAAGTTTGCCTGTGGCTAAAAAGTGCGCTCCCTCCACTGCACCAGTTGTGCTGAAAGCCCAGCATGATCCACATGCTCCCTGTGCATGAGAAACCCCATCTCTATCATCAGCATCTTCTGAAGCTTTAGCCTTGTGTTTTAAGTCTCCAAGGAACCCCCATACACATTTAAACTTTTCTATATTTATGTCCTTCTCTCTCACTGTAACGGATCCATTCTAGAAGCCAACAAGGGTTTAGCAAAAAACCTTTCAGAAGACACACGTGCAAACCTACAAGGCCATACGCTTGAGCTCAAAATCATAGAAAGAAAACAAAGAGTTCCAGAAACAGATCGCCAGAGAACATGATGTTTCCTGATGTTAAGTCGTAGCCTTAACTAGAAACAGGAAACCCTTGGCTCCATGACAGAGATAGCAGCCTCAGCCTTTTGTCTTCAATTTGATACAAAGAGAGCATAAGGCTCATGTTACAATCCACCAAGAAGGAATTGGCCAAACTTTGAAGCAATTCTAAACTTGTATGAGACCTTCGAAATTGATGGTGACTACAAAACCTCCATCTGGCAATTCTATAGCACAGCCACGGGAAACATCAAGGGGACTTTTGGAGAACCAAACAATAGCACGGAGAGGAAGCGGGATAGGTTTTGTACCTGATTCTTCACGGGCGTGACAGCACCCAGTTTTCTCCAATCGAACTCAATCGGTAAGTCTCCAGTGGGAAGATCAGGACCTGAAGGCGCGTTTTCGATGGCCTCGGGAGCCTTGAGTCCTAGAAACCGCGCAGCAAATTCATCTTCCGTGAGATCAGAGAACTCCGTAACGCCGTGCACAGCGGTAGGGTCCAAGGCTTGGTGCTCGATGGCCTTCATCAAGTTGTGCCTGAAAGCCTTGAAGCGGAACTTACGCTCCTCTTCAGTGGCATACACCTTACCGTAGGTACGAATGAAGCCTCTGAACTTCGCCTCTGCCCCCTTCAAAGCCGCTTCCGCGACCATGAAATCGGTTCCAGCGCGTCTATCATCCCTATCAATCACTTGCGCAATTCCCTCACCGTCAAAGGCAAAAGCACGACTTGCAACCAAAAGAACGCCCAACAAAACCACGAGAATGTACACGGGAGGAGGAGACGCCATAATTTCACAAAACGAAGAACTCTCTCCACACACTTTAAGAGAAACAAAAGCCCTCAAATTACACCAGCAGACATACAGAAAGAAAACACAACAACACCAACACCAACAACAACAACAACAAGAGACGCGAGAGAGAGAGAGAGAGGGAAGAATCGTGAGGACTTGGGGAAGTGCGCTCCGACACGCAAGGGCGCTTTGGCGAAAGGAGAGAGACGATCCTATGACCGCGCACTGTGCCTATTCCCGTTCATGGGGAAAAAAATCCCCCACCCCACTTCAAGTCCACCCAAAAAAAGAAATTCCTGAAGTTTTGGGGGATGGAATCTCATGGAAAAGAAGATTTTATTTTTTCTAATTTTCTTTTTTTTTGTGAATTTTTTCAACATAATATATTATCATTTACGTTGAAACCAAAAAACATCCGCCAAAAAATTTATTTTATATATTGAGAATTTCAGATTCTTTTATTATTACTTTATATTGAAACAAAAGTTCAAAATTTTTTTTTAATATTTTATGGTGAGAAATTTTACTAATTTTATAACTTACTAGTGGGTAACCCGTGGCTACACCACTCCAGCCATGCCAAACGGTTTGTGCTTTCATGTTTGGATTTGTAGCCATGTTTGGCTAAATCTTCTTTCAGAGAATTGCCCACTTTTTCCACATCTTCCTACAGATGATGGTTATTTTGGCTACAAACAAAAACAGGTCGTGGTGCAGGCATGTCAACTCGGGGCATACATACACGCGTTGGTAGCTCTGGAGTTGCAACTCCAAAGCACAGACAGAGATGATTCAGTTTTTGCCGGGCTGGGCCCCATCGGCTTGAAAGCCCAATCCCGTTTTTTCGAACCCCGTTTTTTCTAATCTTGTTTTCCGAATCCCGTTTTTTCGAATCCCGTTTTTCGAATCTCATTTTTTTCGGGCTAGACCTGGTCGTTCGTCTGTGACGGACCCGAGCTCCGTCACAGACGGACGTAGTGGAGAAATGCAAAAAGAAGTCAGATCAAAGAATTTTACATTTCCCGGAAAAAAAAAATATGCAAGCCCTTCTCTCAATGCAAGAAGATTGTAAAGCTAGGAGTACAAAAGCAATGTATTACCTACCAGCACACAATTTGATGGTGTGTATCTTCAAAATCAGCACAACAATACTCATTAGATCCAACACCAGAACCGCAGGATAGCTGCTATTCTTTGAGTCGATCACCCTCTCTCGCCAATTTCTATCTCCTCTCTTTGTTCCTCTTCTTTGTTTTTGCTCCGTTTGCGTTCCTTTTGCTGCCCAAAATTGAAATGCGCTCCCAAACCCTAAAACACGACACGAAGAAGACTCTCGCCAGTCTCTATCTCTTCTCTCTCTTCCTCTTCTTTGTTTTTGCTTCGTTTGCGTTCCATCTGCTGCCCAAAACTACACTGCGCTCCCAAAGCCTAAAACACGACACGAAGAAGAAGCGAGTGCTTATTCTATTCTTAGGCCACAAGCCCATGTGCAAGTCCAAGAGTGCCGGGCCGGGTCTGGTCGTCCAGACTTGCACCTGAGCTCCGTCGCAGACGGAGGGATTTGTGAATTTATATATAAGATGTGGGGAATTATTATTTTTAATCAACTTATTAATTATTATATTATTTATGTTGAAACAAAATAGGTAAATCAAATTGGTCATATATTATATATATTGAGAAGTGAGGCTAGAAGCATTGCTATATATGTACATGGCACAAAATTTGCATAGTACCTTAAGAAGACCTTGAATGCTTGGCCCACCCCCAAACAACATTCCATTATTCAAAAGCTTTGTTTTTATGGCTTTGGAATAAACCTTTCTTTTTTGCCTTGGGAGGTGATTTTTTTTTTTTTTGGCTATTCCTAAAGTGTTCCCATCAAGTTTCCAATGTGTTCCCCAATAATATCACCGCACTTTTTTATCATCGAACCATATAATAATAACCGTTATCACCACCACTTTTATGCCATTAGTTGATTGGATTTTTAAATATTTTCAGCAATAGAGTGGTGACCCTTTTATTTTCACTGAAAACAACAACCCAATTTTCTTCTTTTTAGTGTTTTTTTTTTCAATAAATTAGGGATAAGATCTTTTGGTTGTCCCCAATGTGTTCCCATCAAATTCCCACTGTTTCCTTCAAGATGTTCCCAATAACACCAACTTTGCCTAAAGTTGACCTCTTTTTCACCTACAAATAAAGCTGGGCCAATAAGAAGGTACTCCATCTTCCTATACAAAATTAACTATCCATGGGAGCTAGCAAAGTGTCAATTTTTTTTCTATTGAGAAGGGCCAATTATTGCCAAAAAAAAAAACCAAAAAAAAAAAATTTAATTGAGATGCAATCCCATCAAATTAATACAAAGATGAATAAATAACTACCCTAGAAATAATCCTGAAAAAGGGCCATGATTCCGGTTAGAAGAAAAACCTCAAGAACTTGCCTCGGAGGAAGGACAATAAATGAATATAATAAAAATTATGAGTAAAGTCAGGCTTTTAGGGGGGCCAGTTTCGGCATAATAGGGCATCAAATGAGTACTTGATTGGGGGGGGGGGGGGGGGGGGGAATGAAATTTTACAAAACGAAATAACTGGGACCCAAACTAAATTTTAGTTTTCCACCAATGTTGGTGGTAAACTGAGTTTCATGCCCTCTTTCCTTAAATGTAAAATAAATAATTTAGAGTAGAAAAGGTCACAAGAATAATCATGAGCAAGCTACAACAAGTTACTTGTAACGTGCAAGTTTCTTTACTTTTGGACTATGGAGGGTGGTATTTTTTGCTATTATTAAAGTCTCTTGTTTTAAAAAAAGCCTTTTGCTTCCATTGGAAGGACTAGTACTAATGCTTTTCTAAAAAGCTAATTGTGTGTCCTTCACTTCTTCCCAAAAATATTGTTTTGCCTCCTCACTAACAAACAATCTTGTGAAACCCTAAAAATATTGTAGTGGTAGGCCTGACAAATGATCTTTTTGAAACCCTAATCAGATCCTTGAAGAAGACCCAAAAGTTTACCTTGTCAAAAAGAGGGCCAGATAAACTAGCATGGACCCCCCCCCCCCCCCCCCCTTGTGGACTTGTGAACCCCATTCCCACTTGAGATATTTTATTTGTTGTAGAGTAGGTGAAGGATGAACTCTCTATTCTAGCTCTTTAGATTTCCCAACTTTATAAGTAAATTCATTATGACCCTTTCCCACTTGACATATTTTATATAATTGTAGGTAGGTGAAGGATGTATTCTCTAGTTTAGCTCTTGATCATTGAGATTTTGAATTTTTTAAGTATTTAATTCAAGCCCATTACAATTTCCCCCTTGACATATTTTATATGTTGTAAGTAGGTGAAGAATAACATTTAGTTTCGCTCTTTATCATTTGGAGTACTATAGTAAGGCCCACTTTATATTAGGATTCAAGGCCAAGGTTGATCTCAAATCAAAGCACTCCTATTGGTGCAATTGTTGAAATTAGCCCTAAAGGCTTTACACTAAGGATCAAGGTTGAAAAAGAAAACATTTTTTTTTAATCTACCAATTTATGGTCCTTGCTTGGTCCCAGGGTAGAAGGATACTTATCAAGTTGGGAGATCAATTCCCAATTTGCAACCCTTGGGGCCAATGTTTTTTTGCAATACAATATTGTTGTTTTGATGAAATCCACCTTGTTGATCAAAGTAAACCCTAAACCAAATACTTTATGTTCACCTTTTTCATTTCATCTTTCCTCATTTTTAGTTTCTCTTCTTGTTGAGCTTTTATACTTGTTTATGAATGATAGAAAGGGTTTTCTTTTTCTTTTTTACATGCGATATGGCCATGAAAAACACAAGAATTGCAAGAATCTTGTGTCTAGCTTCATCCATGGTAATCTTACAGTTAGAGTTTAGCTAGAAAAAGGAAGCAAAGATGAAAAGAAGAATGATACCCAAAAAGAATGATGAAATTATACATGAGGTTGAAGCCTTGGTCCCTACTTTTTGGCCTTAATGGCTTTAGACATGAATTCATTGACCCCGAAACAAATGGGTCCAAACAATTAACCAAAAAGTGTTAAAATTATCTTTATTGGCCCCAAGATCTCTTGGCCCCAACTCCTAGTGTAAAGTGAGCCTAAGTAGTGTAGCATGTGCCATTGACCTCCAAGTGTGAATTGGTTACCCAACTAATTTTTTTTTTAATTGATTTTACTAAATAATTGAATTTTCAATGATAAAAACGACTCAAAATTCAATATTTTTCACACCTTATGTATAAAAATTTCCAAATCACTTTCATTAAATCTTGCTCATTGAAAGCTTTCCAATAATACCAAGGGCATGTTTAATTCCTCTATAATTTAGTTTTTTTTCATTTGAATAAATTTTAAGTGTAAATTTATTCAATATTCAATAATTTATCCACCATAAGTTTAAACATTATAAAAACCAACATGGTATTACCCTACTCATGTAAGGCTTTCCAACGGAACCAAGAGCATAGCAATAGGTGCCATGATTTGGGATATCTCAAAATGACAAACAAATAAAACAAACAAACTACCTTCTTTCATAGATAGATAATTTGCACAATGTTCTTTTTCTTCTCATTTCCTTCTTATTATTTTGTCACGTGCCTTTTTTCTTGAAATAAAGTTTTGCAAGGTCACATGATGGACATATATTATGTCAAGCATACAGAAGGGCAAAAGAAAACTATTTACTTATTTATTTTATCATTTGATAATACATTTTGGAATTTTTTTATTCCCATTTGATCAATTTTTTTAATCATTCCAAAAAAACATCAATTTTGATAGGCTTCCAAAACCACAAAAAATTCAAATGATATTTAATATGTCAATAATAAGGCTATTTTATGCTCATTTTGAATTATGTCATAGAACTTTCAGCTAAATGGTCATTTTATTGAAAATACTCAAAAAAAGTTTACTTAAATTGCAACTTGGATGCTATTGCAAGTAAACAAATTTGATAAACATAGATACCAAGGGAAATGTTTTGATGTTTAGATTTTCAAATTATCCATTGATTATGTATTATGGAACTTGAAATTTTATGTGTTAAATTTAAGCTCACAACTATAATGAGAATAAAAATAGATTCAATATAACATGTGACCAAACACTACATATATTTTGACATTTACATCTTAAATTTTTTATTTATAAATCTTCTATCACAATTCAAGACTAAATTTTGTGGTATTGGATAGTTTTTGGTTGTTGAAATATTTATAATTTCACAAATTAGAACTTTTGTGAATTTTTTTTTATATTAGAGTTGGAGTACAATATTCACCCTCAATAGAAAATACTTTGAAATTGAAACATCTTGTTCCTTACAACATGGTGCCACTTTTATACACATATTTTTTCTCCTACTACTTTTTCATCATTTTGTAGAATTCATTTTGGAAAAAGAATATTCTATAACAAAGAAACTTTATTGAAACAAATTCACCAAATATGATTTTTTTGTTTTAAATTGTCAAAAATCTTAACAATTGCTACAATAAGAAAAAATGCTTCAAATTTTTTAATTTCATATTTTGAATATCACCAAATTTGGCTAAATATATTTATGAATATAACCACTTGAGGAAAAATGATGTTTGTGGTGATTGCAACATCACATATTTGAGGGAAAAAAACGAAATTATTTTGAATAAAGGTTTGGCCAAAAATCAACGCAATTGTTTACAATATGAAAGGGTGCTTAAGATTTTCTACTTTTATATTTTGAGTATCACCCATATTCAACAAATTATATAGATATTTAAAGGTTAAATATGTCATCAAAGGTGTTTAAAAACCTATATTTGCAACAAAATCCTAGGCTAAGATTAATGGACTTACCCCAACCAATGTTCATGAACACATTTTTTTTTCCCGTGCATCAACAACCTATGCATATTTACTACATATATTATCCAATCTACATATATCACATGTTATCAATGTCTTAAAGTTGGATAATAAAAAATTCATGAAATCAACATTTGATGGCATTGAGCAACTTCAATTTATGACTTTTAGAATTGTGTGAATTTCCAATTTTAGGCATAACAAAAAGTTGGTTGAACATGGTCTTATGTCTAAAATAATATCTTCACTTTCCATTCTTGCATATTGTGGGATTATGCAATTGTTTGAAATGATTGCACAAACATTAATTCAAAAATGTTTTGTAAATCAAACAAAAACTGCATTAAATGAACTTAAATGAACAAAACAACAATTGCACAAAGTGAGTTTAAATGAACACCCTTTGATGTTCTCGAGACCATACGGGTTAAACAATTTCAACTTTATGCTTGCATGTTTGCTTGTATCTGCACCTTTGGGAAAAGAATCACCTCCCATAGAATAATTACCTTCATTTTTTTGAATTTTGTCAAGCTTCAACCATAGTTTCTTCAAATATAATTGCATGATCACCACTCCAATCTCCTTGGAAATAATCATTCATAATACTAAGTCCTTATATCTTTGTTCATATGATCATACTTGTATCAAAACAAAACATCTATTAGTGTTATTAGTTTTGAGCTTTAAAAACTATTAAACATTCACATTTATTTATGTAACATCTATAAAATCTTGTTCCTAAGTGGGTTTTATGCACCATGATCATTTGGAATGATAAATTTCAACATGTGGGTCATGTTTAAAAAGGTGAAAAGTTGGATCAATCTAAAAATGCCTATGGATCACTAAAGTCTTACATGTCTAAACATTGTAACATCAATTAAACATAATAATTCATAGGTAATTGGTAGTATTTTTATTCACAATGGTTAACATCAATTTCTCAATTCTTGTTTAGATGTCAGAGGAGGCTGGTGACTACACATTTTTGTAGTAGTAGAAAACTAATTGAATAAAAACATAGGGTCCCCATAGATTGGTTGATATGTAAAAATCATACTTTAGTTAGTTTTATAATAAGATTATGTTTATTCTCAAAATCCAAAGATAACTAATCCAGGGAATGTATTGATGATAATTATTAAAAGTAAATTAAAAATTGTGCGTACAAAAAACTTATAATAAATATTTGTTGTTAATAGGTTCAATTAGTAAAATGAAAGAATGAAATTTATGTTTAAAGTTTGGAGAAAAAGTAACACTAATGATGTAGTATTCATCTAGTTATGACACAAAACTAATGAAAGTAAATGAACACATTGGTGATCATTGCAACTTTGCTTGTTTGCTATGGAACCCAAAAGCCTCATTTTTAATTTTGTATTTTGTTCCAAAGGAAATAAACCAAATGTTCATTATTTTGTAATGACTTTGTGGATGTTAAACATGGTTTTCATCATTTTGAACATGATTTGATATTGAAATGTTTGTTAAGGTGTTTTCAAACTAAATTTGAACATTTCATGTATGATGTTTTTATAATTGCACACAATCACGTTCCTTCTTTCATCACTCCTCACACCTCCAACTAAAACTAAAAATTCAAACAAATGCATGGGTCAAAATTCATTGTGAACATAAAACTCAAATTAAGTTTTGGCTCGTTTAATTATCTACATATTAAAATTGAATATAATAATAATGTGGGAAAATTTAGAACTCCCTAACATAATACCCCCACACAATATCACATTTGACGCATGTAGTGAAAAAAAAAAACATATTGTGACCCTCCAAGAGTTTAAATTATCTATTTATACAAACACATTTCTTTTGTTCTTAGTTTAAAATAAAAAAATTGGTTCCAATTTCAATTTTATTTACTATTTTTTTTGTTATTATAAAACCCTTGGTGAGGTTCATAAACTAGTTTTTCAAAATTTTAAAACCATGAGTTTAGATATTTTCTTAAAAAACACTTGAAAATTGGTCAAGTTTTAAATCAATTTTGGTTTCTTAACCCAAATTACAAATAATCCCAAATATCATATTTTGTAATTTAGTATTTACAACCAATTGAAAGTTGTTTTAAGTGCTTTTGTAGCACTATTTTTTTCTTTTTTTGAAAAGATGTATTTAGTTCATGCCTGAATACTATAGACCTATTTAAAAGGGAAAACCACGCAAATTAGTGTTTTATCACATTCTCATATTAGAACATGTTATACAATTTGAATCAAGTTCCAAATCTTTAAAAAAAATTGAACCTTTTGTTATGACACTCAAGAATTGAATCAAAATTTGTCCACAAAATAATGAACATTGGTTGATACCTATAGTTTGGAGTAACACAAGCATTTTAAACATTTTTAGAAGCTAAGGATAATCTTATATTCAAAAAACATAAATTCATACACATAATTATAACTTAATTTATAAATTTGTAAATAAAAAAATCATTTTGAAAAAACAAATTGTAATCAAATTGATTGAAAACAAAACCATAAAAATTGAAAGAAAAATGTTAAAATAAAAAATTGTAAGAACAAAATATACTAAAATATAAAATATAAAAAAGAATAAATGCAACATATGTAAGACCAAAAATGGATATTAACCACAAGTACATTCCAGATTTCAAATTAATTCCACGTAATATGTTGATTTCAAGATGAGATTTGTTTTGATTAAACAAAATCATTATTTGTGGGCAATGTAAAGACATTATGAAACTTGTTTTTGGACCTCCATTAATACTACTAGTAGCAATTTTGTTATGATTATATGGACCAAATTGTCAAATGTATAATCATTGGCTTTTAAGTGCATCAAAGGATTGATCACAACATGGATGTGTATAAAACATTTTTTGAAAGGGTGATGTGTTTGGATGAGATGAACTAGAGCTATCAAAATCTATGCAATGCACCAAATTTATGGCAGTGTTCTTTATGTCAACCTTCAGTTTGACACATCATTTTATCAAGTCAATAATTGATGTTGACATGATGTTTTAATTCACCATAAAATATTGAAACCCCATGAACCATATATGAAAAAAATTTGAAGTTTATTGAAAACATTAAAATGACAATCAAAAGTTAATTATCACATCTAGACCAATGTTGGTTGAGTACCCATATTGTTGGGAAGGAATCGATAGTTCCAGATTTAAGTATTTGGAACCTTGTTAGACCCAAGTTCACTTTTGGGAACTAAATAAAACTAAAACTAAAAGGTTTCCATAAAATTCTAAAACTAAGGTGGGAATTGACCTTTGGTTCTTGAAGGTTTTAAACTTGTGGTCTAGTTCCAATTTGTGATATTTACTAGAATCGAATTGAATTTTTATTAAAAACCCAATTTTAGTTTCAATTTGAAAATAACAATTTAGGGTGATTTTTGTAGGGTTTAGGGTTTTTCTTTTCATGGTTTGTTTTTTCTTGTTTATTGACCATTTCTTGTTTCTTGTTTGCCATCACTATTATTATTTTAAAAATCATATTACTTGTCTTTTTGCACCAATTTAATCCTTTTTACTTACGAGTAAGTTATTTCACCAACTCTTCATGATGTCATTACTCATATTCTTGCTTGATCATTGCCATTGTGTTTCACAAGTTGATTTAGGGGTTGTGTGTTGTTTTCACGGTGTTTGTCTTCATGGTAGTGACAATGGTGGTTGTGAATTGAGGTGTTGTGATGATGGCATAGTTGTTACAATGGTAGTTTGGTAAGTGTTCTTCCTTTTGCCTTGGTTATTGTTTTCCTAAAGATGTTGTAATTAATCTTTTGGTTTCGGTCATCTATGTGATTCAAAAACACTTATGGGATTGCAAGTGTGAAATATCATTTTCTTTCCTATGTTGCACGAGTCAGAAAAACCAATTGTGAGCTTGCAAATGTGCAATATCATTTCTTCTCCTCTTGCATGAATTGAAAAAAACCACTTAGGGGTTCAAAAATGTGCAACATCATTTTCTTCTTCTCTTGCATGAATAAAGATAACCGCTTGTAGACTCATAAGTGTGCAATATCATTTTTCTTCTTCACCTATGTGAATTTTTAAAAAACTATTTGCAAGCCCACAAGTGTGGAATATCATTTCTTTTCTACACTTATGTGAATTGGAAAAAACTAGTTACAAGCTCACAAAGTATGCAATACCATTTTTCTTCTTCATCTATGTGAATAAATAAAATCCACTTGTGGGCCCATAAATGTTAAACATATTTTTTCATCTTCATTTATGTGAGTTGAAAACCACTTATGGAAATAGAATCAATTGGGGGTTGTTTTGAGACAAGATTGAGGTGGAGATGGGAGATTTGACTTGGGATATTATTGGGGCATATTTGGGGTTATTTTGATGAATTTTGGGTGAGGGAAAAAATAGGGTAGAATTAAGTTTGTTATAGTTGAATTATAGGGTGTGAATATCATAATTTAAGGTGGTGTGATTCATCGGATAAAACTGTAAACATGAAATCAAATGGTAGTAAAAAAAAGGTGTCAATCCTTTAAAATATATAAAAATAAGAAAATTTAAAAATAGGCTTGACATTTTCAAAATTTTGGAATAACAAATTATTTGGTTTTTTTAATGATTTTTAAAGTTTTGGATCTTGTAACATGAAATGTAGTTTGAAATTTGTTAATGACAAAAAAAAAATCATTTTTATTGAATCGAAATTTTCATTCAATTGTAATTTGTTTATCAAATACAAAATTGGGTAATTTCAAGTTTTTGGGTTGTTTTGCATATTAGAATTGAAACCATTGACTATGGAATCAAGACTTAAAATTAGTTCAATTTGAATTTAGGTTTCAAAATTTCTAGGATTGGGGTTTTTTTGCATATTGCGATTACAATTGGAAGTTATTCGAAAATAGTTCAATTTGAAACTAGGTTCTAGAACCAAGTTTAGAATTTTTTTTAAAAAAATCAAAATTGGAACCATATTTTGGTTTTTTTTAAAAAAAGAATTGAAATTAGTCCTTTGCAATTTTTAAGAATCGAAATGTTGAACGATTCTTTATAGAACTTAAGAACCAGTCAACATTAATCTAAAAATGTAAAATGATTGTTTTATGGTTTTTAGGGATAAATTTCAATTGTCATGAGGACCAAAACCTAGGTCCATTGAATTTTCCTTGGGATTAAGACCTAGTCGATCATGTTTGAGAAAATAAATCTAAGCCATTTAGACATGGCAATTGAATTTTAATCATCTTCACAATATGGATTTTTTTTTTAAATTAATTAATTTTATGTTTTAAAGACTAAATTGTGTTCATTAAAAGGACTAAGACCTAATCCACTTCAATAATTGTTTTTCCATTTGGTTGTAAAAGATTGAAATAGATTTTTGTCTCCAAATTGTAAAATTTAAGAATATAATTTAATGTAAAAAAAAATTTAAATCATCCATATGCAACGATTTGATTTTGATTCCCATATTGATGATATGGATATCTTTTCAAAAAAATTGAAATTGAATTTTAATTGCCATAAGGACCAAAATGTATGTCCACATAGGGACCAAGACTTGATTTGCCCTATTAAAAAAATATATAAATTGTCAAAATTGTGATTGAATTTTAGTTGCCTCTTGAATAGTTGATCACCATGTAAAGCTATGAATTTTTTTGAGGATTTAATTTTTTTCACCATAAGGATTCAATTCATTCAATTCTTAGACCCAATTTATTTGAAAATATTCAAATTATCAAAATAACAACCGAAATTCAGTCATTACATCTTAACATTTTGGATTTTACTTTTCTTGAATATATATATATATATGTTTTTCATATGGATTGAGACCCAAGTCCACACTATCCACCCATTCCCAACTTTTTTTTTGAAATTGGTCATATTTTGGTCATTGCATTTGGATGGTCTCAATTTTCATTATTTGGGAGATGGAAATTTGGTTGCCATAAGGAAACAACTTTAAGGTTTTTTTTTGTAATGATTGAATTTTTCTTACCAAATTGGGGTAATTAATTTTACCCTTGCAAAGAAATTACTTCTTTTACCTAAACCAATGTAACATTAAGTTATTTATCAAAACCAACATGATGCGGTGTGGTTATGTTGTGTAACCCCAAGGTGAGTTTCCCAAGTTGATTTTTAAATATCAAAATACATTAATTATGTCTAAAAAAGTTAATGTTATTTTCAAGATGTAATATTGTGATCAAATGATTCAGAAATTTATAATACAAAAAGTTGAAGAGTATGGTTTCAACATCTTGTCAAATGTAATTATGAATTTACACATTGTTTGGTTAAAAGCCATTGACGTGTTGAATGTTGAATTAAATAGCAAATATGGCCTTCACAATAACATTTATTTTATTTTTCCATCCCATAAAGGTTTATCATGGGAAAATTTTCAAGAGTTTTTTGAAGCCTACAAAATCGATAATAATTTTACTGTAAAAAATGTGCATATTTAATTTCCTTATATACTAGTATCTAATTGTAAATTCTACAAGTCAAAATACCATGTGGTTACATTGATCAATTTATACCATTTATATGCTTAAACTTACATATACTTCCATGATGAGGATTTTCATTTTTATCTTCAAAATATTATAAAAGTTTCATATTATATACAAGTCTCATTGTTGTGCAAATTATACACATTTTAAAAACTCTAATTATATATTTAAGAGTGAGTAATTGTTTCTCCAATTGGAACAATGTTTGGGTCTATCCAATATGTAGGGGTATTGAAAGACATTATATTTTTGGACTATGGACTTGTATCCCAATCAATAATGTTCTTTTATATGTGATTGTCTTACACCACTTGGGTTGGATAGATGGAGTTATTTAACATATAAGTGGGATGAAAATCATGGCTTCTTGTTGGCAAATTTATGTTCATTAAAAACAAACATTGATGAACCAAATGTGTTTCTAGCACAAGTCCAACAAGCGTTCTACCCAAAGGAACATCACACACCATGGTGGAAAGTTATGCTACATAAGGACCAAGGTTTAGATATATAATAACAAAAAATAATGACCAAATTAATACCCTTGTTAACAATGCAATTGGTATAAAGGTACCACTTCAAATTCCAAAAACACCTACCCACCCCACACTTGTTTGCTACTTCATTGGTCAAGTATGTGACCACTATGAACAAGTGTAGTATCAAACCTCAATCCAAAGCCTATACATGCGACTACCATTTGGGCCAAAATTGTTGTTGTTGTATGTGCCATAATAGATTCACACATTTCAGATGTAAAAGTGTGTTTGGAAAAATCTACATGTACATACATTGTGATGTGAAAAAATATGCATTAATAATAATTTTCCAATGGAACATGACACCAAACCATTAAAAGGACATTCACATATACCCCTACTGGATGTACATCCTAGCACCAAATGTGACCTAATAATGTACAAAATATACGTGATAGCATACACCTAGGAGCTATTACCATATCATATTAATTACCAATTTTTGTTTACTTTTTCAACTAATGGGATGTACAATGCCTTCTAGGTGAATAAGTTAATAGTCACAAACCAGTCGTAGATGTGATAAAAAAATGACTGATTTGAAAGCTAGTTGTAAAATTTATCAAGGTTAGTTGCAAATGACAATTAGTCACATGTAATCACAAATTGGTGGGTTACATTTTTGCCTATTTTTACTAATGCAATTATCTTTTTCACAAAGTAACATCCCTTAGTTTTCATGGAAGAGCCTTGATCTATGATAATGTAGTTTTATAAATGGAACAAGAAAATGACCTTAACAAAACTAAGTGTGTTCAATTATAGTTACTTTTCAAGGTCGATATATTTCAATGATTTAATAATGCATTAACATATTAGTTTATTTTAGTAATCATGTAGGAAAAAAAAAGTTTCCCCTAATACATTGATAATGTTTATTACTTGTGAAGAAATCAAACAGGCATTACCCATTTGGAAGTAGCTTACAAAGACTATTACCTCATCTAATATGATGCAATGTTTTTAATATGTGTAGCATAAGTAGAAACCTTCAACATACTTCATGTTATCCAAATTTTGCCCCATTATTTTTAAAAACACCATTTTTTTGGTATAATTTCACATTTTGAAATTGCACTTATTAAACATAGTTACCTTCTTAAGGTACATGAAAAGATATTGTGACTAGTCAATGGTAAATTAAAGAAAAATGTGTTGGTTTTTGTTATTGTTTATAACAACTTGGTTTGTTAACTTGTCAACTAAATGAGGTTTTTACACTTTATTAAATTTGCTCCATTTGCATTTACAATTCCAATACTTTTAGATAAGGTTGTTTCCATTGAGTTTTATTTATATCCAATGTTAAAATCCTTGACAAAGTTGAAGGACCCCAATAAACATATATTTTAAACAAGGTTACTGTCTTTCCATATTAGTTTATAACTATGGTTACAAATTAATTAAAAGGTTCCACTTTGTGGTTTCTTTTAATATCAATAGTATTGTATTTGAACAATATCAACATTATGTTGTATCCATGGGTTATGAATCAATGCCAAAACAATGTTAATAGTTGATTCAATAATTGTCAATTGCAAGATTTTGTTTATATTGAAACAATCATTAATATAATTAACCATGTGATTTTTCAACACCACCTTTTATTGTAATAACGTTATATCAACATTCTTATTATTTTGATTTAATGTGTTATTCTAACAACATCAATTCAATATTTTTTTATCTATGTTGCTTCGATGTTGATGATATTCATCAATTGGATGAGTGTTCAAAAGATGTCAAATGTGTTAGAATAATTTCAATGTCATCTCAAAACATGTTGCCACAAATTTCATTTCACATTATGTCAATGATCATACAACAATTAACATTGAATATTGGGCATATTGGTACCAATTGAATAACTTACTAATTTGTTTTGAAACAATTTTAATGCCATCTCAAAGCATTAAATGTCACAAATCCATATTTAGAACATTATGTCTTTGATTGTTTCGACACTAAATGCGAAATATATTATTAAAATGTAATAACAAACACTTATACATAAAAGGCACAAGTTTGTGATGGTTAAGTTTAACAACTATTGACATGTTGATGAATTCATTCACAATGGGTTTCATTTAATGGGCATATGTATGATTAATCATGTTGTTAAGCTTTAATTCAAATTGCAATATATAATAATGATGTTAAAGGTTTCTCCAGTGATTTAGTCCCTTTGACCAAAGCCTTAAACAAACATACAATCATGTAACACACACATGTATTATAAGTAATTCAACAAGTTACTATTAAAATCCAAATTAATGAAGCCAAAATGAAAGATATAATGAATAAACCCAAGTAGGTGAGAAATGGTTACCCTAATACCTTCGCCAATTTGACACTAATTATATTATTTTTGAAAATGATTTTTTCGTGATAAAAAATAGTGTGAAGGATAATAGTGAATGTTTAAGAATATTTGATTTGTTGAAATGAAAATTTAAAATTTAATTAATTATTCAACAGACATGTGTTGAAATGGCCAAGGTAGTATTGTATCATATTTTGATAATTTAAAACATTAACTTAACCAAACAATCAACTATAGATTTGAAGGTATCAAAGTTTTTGGAACACCGCCATGCATTAAATGCATTCATTTACCCATTATTTATACGTCTTTAGCAATCCCCAAATCACATTTTCCAATTTTCTTCTAGATTAAAGTCTTTATGTTGAACACCATCATTTTCATCAACTTCCATAGGTGCTCCAAGGTCTTTACCATATTGACATGAATTTTAAAAAGTCCAAATTGATTAAAAAGTTGAACAAACCATAAAAAGATTAAGAGACCAAACAAATTGTGTTTCTAACACATATTGTCATTATTTCATTTATTTAAAGCAATCATTATTACTTACAAGACCATTGTCCAATGTGCACGCATGTCATTTCAAATTGCATTGCCAAATTGACACATTAGATGGTTCATGGAATTGATAAACATCTTGTTGTAGCCTTGGTTTGCATCACCCTCATTGTTTGCAAACAAAACATGAAGAATATGACACATAAACAAAACATAATTGTAGGAATTGTTTTTAGAACATTTAAAAAACATAACTTAAGATCATACAAATGTCACAAAATAAAAAATGTGCAAAATACCACAAAAAACAATGATGTTTTAAAAATTAATTACTTCAAAGTAAAGTAAAAAAACATTAGACCAAAATAATAATATAAAGTTAATTTAATAAATAATAAATAAATAAATAGTATTTTCATCTACATGCATAACCAAATAAAGTTAATATATTTTCACATTGGATGAAAATACTAATTATAATAAAATAATTAATTGGTTTTGTTTTTGTAAACCATAAAAAACAATTGTAGCCATAACTTGTATTCATACCTATACACAATTTAATAGAAATGGGAGGGTCTTAATATGAAATAAATAATGAAAAATTGTAATGACAACCAAAGCACAAAACAAAAGGTAAAACTTGAAAATAAACAATAAATGTATAGGAATTCACATAATATTAAAATATAACAACAAAACCAAATGCTTATATTTCAACTTAAAAAATCAAAGACATAATAAACTGAACACATTTTGAAAATTGCTCCAAAAAATAAAATAAAACTACTAATAGAGTTTAGTGTGATTGATTAGTGAAAACCACAATATTCCATTCAATATTGTTGGTAATGAACTGGAATGCAAAAAACAAAAAATGAATAGAAACCAAAACAGAATTTAAATTATTTTTTATTTCACTTTTTGAAAATTGGTGAGGTACATGGCAAGGATGGTGGTGAGAACATATTTGAATGATTTTAAATGATAATGACTATTGACTTTAATCAATATGCATTTGTTGAATGTGGTGTTTAAACATATTACTTTTCCATTATTTGTTTGATATATTTAATTGTTTTCATTATATAAAAAGTTGAAAATACATAAGTACATTTTATTCGAACATTAACAAAGAGTATAGAGAATTCAAATATTTCATCTACTTAAAATTGACATATACTTGCATCTATTTGCATTTTTAAAAAATCCATTTAAATCCATATTTGACATATGACTCTACAATCTAAAGTCAAAAACATGTTCACATTAATCGTGCAAAAATATATATTTTGAATTCTAATAAATTAAAGTTTATTAATTATGACTACTTTTCATTTATGCTGACAATGATGACAATATGTATATTTGATTGTGTTTTCACCCAAAATCTTTTGAAATAATGACTTCTCAACATGAAATCTTCAAAATTAATTAATTACTTGCCCTTGTATTACAATTATCTTTATGCATTGGGACGTTGAAATACAAAATGTGAATTGTTTCTCCCATCATAGGTTTTGTTTGAAGGCCAATTGGTTTTATTTATTTATTTATTTATTTATTATTATTATTATTATTTTGAGTCCTTTCATTTTGATGAGCATATATATATATTTCTATAGTTTGAAAATTTGTCAATGTATGGGTTATTTTTATGTTTTTTGCTATCTAGTTTATCAATTTGTATTGATACTTTCAAGTTTCATCTTGTCAATATGTATTTTGTTGTTGCACAATGAGACAACTTATAAACCAACTCTTGTTAGAATGTGTGTTTTTACAAGTTCTAATTCATGGAGCATCAAAACAACTATCTCCATGTGTTATAATCCTCACATATGGTAACGATTGTGGATGATGATGAAGAAAACTACATTGGGATTCATGGATGAATGAAATACCTGGTGGTTTTGGTTATGGACAATGAAGTTTTTTATGATGGAGAAAAGTACCTTTGGGATTTCATGGATGAAAGAAATACATGGCTTGATTTGGACAATCAAGTCTTTTGATGAGAATGAAGAAAAGTAAGTTGGAATCGGATGAATGAATAGCTAGCTTGATTTGGACAATGAATGAAGTTTTGTTGAGCACGAAGAAAATTACATTGGGATTCATGAATGAATGAAATACCTGGTTTGGTTTGGACAATGAAGTTTTAGATGATGTTAATGTTGGGACTCATGGATGAATGAAATACTTGGCTTGATTTGAACAATGGAGTTTGGATGATGATGATGAAAAGTATGTTAGGATACATGGATGAATGAATACCCAGCTTGTCTTGCAAGCTTGATTTGGACAATGAAGTTTGAGTAGGATGAAGAAAAGTATGCTGGGAGTCATTGATGAATGAAAAACCTGGCTTGATTTGGACAATGAAGTTTTTGATGAGGATGAAAAAAGTAGTTTGGGGGATTCATGGATGATTGAAATACCTGGCTTGATTTGGACAATGAAGTTTTTGATGAGGATGACAAAAGCAGTTTGGGGGACTCATGGATGAATGAATACGTGGCTTGACTTGGAGAGCTTGACTTGGAGAATGAAGTTTTAGCCAAGGATAAAGAAAAAGTACGTTGGGACTTCATGGATGAATGAAATACTGTGCTTCGATTTGGAAAATGAAGTTTTTGCCGAGGATGAAGAAAAGTACGTTGGGACTCAATGGATGAATTAAATACTTGGTTTGGTTTGGACAATTGGAGTTTTTGATAAGGATGAAGAAAATGTACGTTGGGACGTACGGATGAATGAAAGACGTCGCTTGGATTGGACACTGAATTTTGGATGATAAATATAGCGGGGACGGAGAGTAGCTTCATTGCTTCTGCGTCGCGCCCGTCGTCTCCAAATCCGTGTACCGATCAATCATGACGTGATCGTCACGGCTGAAGAGAAGTCTCAAGAATTCTTTCCTAGAGAATGAGGATTTCCGCGTGGGAATCTGAGTAGATCGTAGACTATATTCCTGTTTCTAGATCTTGCATCGGAGTTGTTGTTGTTGCAGTGGTGAAGAGAAATCGACCAAAGTTTTCCTCACGGTTGTTGGAGTTGTGGATGCTAGGTACTTAGGGTTTGCTTGAACTCCTCCCTTTTCTTTGACGCCATTATCATTGTGAAGGGATCGGGATTAGGGATTCAATTTCTTTTGGGTGATTTTTGCGGGGGAGGCGGGGGGGATTTTGCAACACATTCAGTAGCATACGGCCATTGATGATGGCGGATTCCGAGGCAAAGGGAGCAGAGTTTGAGAAGAAGGCGGACAAGAAGCTGAGTGGATGGGCTGTTTTCGGTAGTAAGTATGATGATGCTGCTGAGCTTCTTGAGAAAGCGGCCAATAGTTACAAGCTTGCCAAATCATGTAATGCAACTTTTCTCGACAGATCTCGAATGTGTTGCAATAATCCTGATTTATTTTCTCATCTCTCAATTCTGTTCAGGTTTGATTCAGATCATATCGTAAATGTATGGCGGCGTTCTCAACAGTACATGTGAAGATGTTTTGTTCTTCTTTGGTTTTGGTTTTGTGATTCTTTTTTTAGGGTTTCGTGTTTTCCTTTTTCTTAGGGCTATTGCTTCTTTTTCTGGCAAATCTCGTTGCAAACCCTAGTTGTTGTCATTATTGTTGCATACATCTCAGCACTTCAAAGCATATGCAAAAATGTTTGCAAATTGTTCAAGGTTTTGTTTCTTGGTTTTCTTGATGCTGCAGGGGATAAGGCTGCAAATGCGTACATCAAGCTTGCAAACTGTCAATTAAAGGTCAGTTTGCTTCCTTTGTGCATCAGGAGGTTCTGTGATCTGGGTTGCCCACCCCTTTTTAGGTTTAGGGTTCACAAAGGGTATTGTTTTTATTTGCAGATTGCAGTTTTGATAGTTTAACAGATAGTTAAAAACAAATCAATCTACATTGCTTTGCATTTTTATACCTCTGTTTATTGTATGTGATTCTGGAGAGCAGCTGGAGAGTAAGCATGAAGCTGCTTCAGCATATGTTGATGCAGCAAACTGTTACAAGAAGTCACAGCCTCAAGGTCAGCAATCCTTCAAATTTGAATCGACCCTTTGCAGAATACTAGAGGCATTTGTATTTTTGTATATGGTTTTGAGCAGATCATTATTTACTTATCCACACCCACTGTTAAGATCTGATGAAGTCAATGGGAAGAAGTAATGGCAGCTAGTCACTGCCCTTCACAATGAAGGTGATGGCCTGATGCTTTGTGGGTGAAACTGACAAGATACAATTGCAATCATTCACATCCTTTTGGTTACCTTACATGTCTTTCTGAATGTTTCTCTGCAATCATGTTGATATACATTGTCTATAGCCTATGATTCTTGCAATGTCCTAGTACTCACCCTTGCCAGTGTGCCGTGAATCAATTAAAAGGATGCCACATGTTTTGCCTCCTTAGAGCTTAGGGAATCTGGTATGCTTATTCCAAGGCAGGTCTTTGTGTTTTGCAGAGGCAGTGCGCATGTTAAACTTGGCTATTGGCATGTTTGAGGATATTGGGCGCCTGTCAATGGCTGCAAAGCATTACAAGGTACTTTTGAGGTTGTTGCAACAAGGCCTATTGGAAATTTGTGATGCTTTGAAAACTCTGGAGTTGAGATGGATCTTATGAGAGATATTTAGATTGATCTCAATGCTTCCTTCTGATTTGTGCCATGTTTTGTTGACCAGCTTTTATGTGCATTGTTGTTGCCCCTGACAAGGAGTTACATGCTTGGTTTCAGGACATTGCAGACATTTATGAGAAGGAGGAGAATGTTGAGAAGGCAATGGAGTACTATGACAAGGCTGCTGAGCTCTATTCTGGGGAAGGTACTGACAGCACAGCAAACCAATGCAAGATAAAGGTTGCCCAGTTTGCTGCGCAGCTTGAACAGTGCGCATCTATTCCCCTCCTTAGTACCTCCTTCTTGCTTTCTATTGTCTATGCTGCTGGTTGAGTAGGTTGAAGAAAGAACTTCTGATTGCCTCATAGAAGCAAGCTTGGAACGTATTGTTCTGAATAATGGTTCCTTACGTTTTCTTGATGATGGTTTAGTAGTATAAATGAAACTGTGGGACCCTCTTCAATTTCTTTTTGTCTTGCATAACACAAAAATGGAATGATGCTTAGATGTGGAAATGGTGAAATTTTTGACAGATATGACAAGGCAATTGAGATCTATGAGGATGTGGCAAAGCAATCCTTGAACAATAATCTGTTGAAGTACAGTGTGAAAGGTTACCTTCTCAATGCTGGCCTCTGCCAGATCTGTGCAAAAGATGTTGTGGGGATCAACAATGCACTGGAGAAGTACCAGGTCTGTTTCTATTAATCCTGCCTGGCATGCAGCTGTTCTTTACCCAGCTCATTCAGCTGCACTTATTGTCATGTTATATTCAAAGTGTTGTTGTGGAGATTTCTCTGCAATTTCGTAGATATGTTCTTTGCTGAGGTAAGTCAAGACAAGTTACTTGGCCTTGCAATAAAAGCAGAATAATGATTGCTTTATTTGCTTTTGGTGGTGCAGGAGCTGGATCCAACCTTCTCAAGCACTCGAGAATGCAAACTTTTGACGGTGTGGTTGCATTGATCTATTTCCCTCAACAAGCTGCTCATTCTTCTTTGTATTGGCATCTATCACTGTATTTTGTGAGACTGTTTGTCTGGCATATGTTTGTTGACATCTCTTGGAAAGGGATGTTCTTGTTGGTTTTTGACATTTTCCTATAGATGTGATGATGTTGTGGCACTTTCATTGAGGCTGATGAGTGATATAATCTGTGGTTGGTGTTGCTGATTCAGGATTTAGCAGGTGCTATTGATGAGGTGGATGTTGTCAAGTTCACAGATATTGTGAGGGAGTATGACAACATGAGTCGCATTGTATGTTGCTTCTCTGTCTAACCACCAAGTCTGATCAGTGTGTGGTGTTGACTCTTTTTTCCTAATCTTAGAATGTGACATTAGAGCTTAGTCAGTAATCTGTTCTTCACACCTATTTTGTGCTTGTGGATTCTTGTCCATGTTCAGCTGTGATGCTGACTTTCATGCCATTCCGGTGGTAGAAACTCTGGAGTCTCTGAGCAAATGCTGAATTGTGTTGATAGTAGTGGCAATGAGTCTACGGCATCTGTCAAAGGTTGTTTGTGTTTTAAGGCTTGGGTCTCCTCTTTTTCCTCTATTGTTGTTATTATGTTGAATCTGAAATCTCTATGAGCTTATTATCAGGTACTCTTTAATTGCTATTCAGTGTAAGAATGGAGAAATTCTCAATGCTTGTGGGTATGTTTATCAAAGGTGTAACACTGTATTGTGACCTAACAAATTGTCATGGATGAGTACTGTCAGACTTTTTGATGAATGACTTGTCCCTGATATTGATTTTAGACCTTAATTTGCATGATGACAGGATCAATGGAAAACGACTCTTCTGTTGCGGGCTAAGAATGTGTTGAAATTGAAGGAGATCGAAGAACCCGATTTTCTATAATTTGTCCTTACAAGGCAATCTGGCCAACTGTTTTTTTTCACCACTTACATAATGGGGGTGTTACAATGTGGTCACATACACTATTATTGCCATAGCTTACTTTTGTCCCTCTTGTTTGCTTCAAGGATTTTGTGAAGCCAATGTTTATGTGGTTCAATGCATGCGTTGGGCATGATCTTCCGACTAACAGTTAGGTCACGTTAGTGAGTCTTGGCCATTATTGTAGATATTTGGATTAGTATGGGTGCCATGGATTACAAGGATCTTGGGCTCAGATGTGGTGTAACCAGATCATTGTGGAAAGAGCTTCTGACCTCCATTCGGAGACTCTGGTATGTGTTCTGGAAAGTGCATGTAGTTGGTGGCTAGTTCTGACGATCCTGTTGGCAGGATCTCGCTTGCGGCGGAGTTTGACACTGATACTTGTAGGTGCTTTGTGACCCATTGAAACATACTAGACAATTGTGCTGTCTTGATTCTGGCTATATTTGTCTAGCATTGTCCTGCTGCTGATGGTTGCAAAGTGGAACTTTCTATTTGCTGTGGAGGTGCCTCAGAAGATGGATGAAGGTGCTCGATATGAGAGTCTTTCCAAGTGGCAGCTGTGTGATCAAAATAAATTTTCCATATTGGTTTGTTCAAGAAGGCAGAAAATCAATGTTTAATGCATCTTTGATTGATTATGGTCTGAATTCAGACTTTGATCCTTGTCTGGCTGCTGGCTCTTACCTTTGTAAGTTTGCCTCTAACATTTCTGATGGCCTACCTTTTGTGACTGTTTAGTCTTTGAATAACTTTTCTTTGAATGAAAACATGTTTATGCTTTCATTATGGTTGGAATTATGTTCAAGCTTGTTTGTTGTAATGCACATTGGTAATTCTTTCGATTGGAGAATTCTCATGTTTTTGACACAAAAAACTTGCAATAACTTGTTGAAACTGTGAAATGAAATATGAGAAAGGCCAAGAAGTAAATGTAACATTAGAGATAACAGCAAGTATTTCTAGCACGATAACAAATTCCATGAGATTTATTCTTGTCACAAGTTGGTTTAATTTGACCATAGTTTTAGTTTTTTTTTGTGTGTTTAGGGTTATACCCTACGAGTTTCAATGTTCCATCTTTTGTGTTATGATAGTCCAAATATGGTTGAAAATTAGAGGTGCCAGTAAATTGTCACGATTTTCTCTTCAATGTTTTATATGCATGTTTTATTGGTTTTGCATGAGATCAACTTTGAAATTTCTCAATTTAGCCCTTAGTTTTGGAGTGCATGTGGATGGTAAATTATTTGATCAAACATTTTGTCAATTTTGGCTATTTATGTCTTACATTGAGGATTGTAATTTTACACCTGGTTTACAAGTGTAGGATAAGTTTAAATGAATTTTTAAAACTTATAAAATGTTCAAGAATAGTTTTGTAAGAAAAAAATATTCTAAAATGCCATCCATTAAACTTTGTCATCCTTAATTTATTTTAATTAAAAAACCACATTCCATTACATTTACCACTTCATATGAATAATTGATCTTATGGGCAAGTTAAAATTCCATGACCGATTTTTTTTCAACAATTAAGACAAACTATGACAAAAGAAAATCTAAACACAAGCCCACAAAATAATTGGGAAAATATCTCAAAACAAACATTTATTCAAAACATGACACAACTGAAAAAATGAAAACGTATCACGTTGGTGTTGAAGATATGTGAACAACGGGAAAGTGATTATCTCTATTTATATTTGTTTGGGGATTTAACACAAAATAAATTCCATATGATTCACCATCCAATTAACCTTTTTAACTACCAATGACGATCAATTAATGAAAAAAAAATTGATTTTGTGAAAATTAAGTTGCATTTGAATGAGTATTGAATGACATTGTATGCAATTTGAATTGAATTGAATTGAATTTTTTAAATTTGAATTTAAATAAATTGAAGGGGATTTCATTGAAGAGAATTGGGATGCAAATTAACAAAGAAAGTATTGAAAATCTACTTGTGAATATGGTGTTGGAGCAACCTATATATTTAAAAATAAAGAATAAATGTTCTCAATTGGACAAAAAATGAATTATAATGTATGAACTTTGTTGATAAATGACAAACTACGTTGACATTTAAAATTAATTATAATATATGTTTAATGATATATGTTTGGGTAAGTTATGGTGCCACATAAAAGAAAGGGAAGAAAAAATTACCAGAAGGATCATCAATCCAAAGCTACAAATCTAATAAAATTAAATCAATAGTTAAATTTATTTTCCCATAATCATACAACATTAAATTTTTAATTTCTAAACATTTACAAAAAATAATTTGTTGACATCTGATGGATAGGATCATTCCAAATTGACTCCTCTTGAGTTCTTATGTTTCCTTTTTGGCATTATCTAAGAATATTTTCCTCCTCCATAGATTCCCAACTCAACAAAATAATCCCTTTGAAAAGTTGTGAAATCACCCACTACCCACAATATATAGCCTCTTTAGGTCTCAAGATATGAAATTGTAACAAGTAGGCAAACTATTTCCTTGGTTTTATATGCTTGTGTACTACAACATAGATAATACAATGATAATCTAGTCATAAAACTTGAATCCCATGGCAACAACATAATTCTTGTTCAAAGTTCCTACACACATATAAAGTATTCACTTCATTCCTTCAACCAATGTCCCAACCTTTAAAAAGTGATTTCAAGCACATTGCTTTTGAAATGATAATGTGAAACGTACCAACTTTTAAAATCCCTTATAATATTTCATCATCTCCATCATTTGTCTTTACCTTAATATTATTATAGTCAATTTCTAAATCCTTAGACCCAATTTCTAGCACAATGAAAGTTCTTGAAAATATAGGAACCAAACATTAGAAACAATCATAATGAAGATTCTTCTCATAGGTAGAGAAATTTAAAAAAACTACTTAAAAAAAAACCACATAATTACATTAATGCATAAACTTGGCTCCTTGTTGTTTTGGTTCACCAACAACATTCCTTTGCATTAAATCATCCAAGAAGATCTTCATATAAAACCCGAATTTTAATTGAAAAATGCAGAAGAAAACCTATCCAAAAATAAATTCTTCACCATTGTCAAACTCTATGTAGAGCATAACTACAACAACAACCATAATTCTACTTTCAAAATATCACACACACCCCACATCATAAGTGCCCAAAGACAACACTAGCACATTGTCACATTGCATTCACTTTCAACTAACAAAGACATAATGCATACACAAGAAACTAAACAACATGTTCTAATCATTGTTTTCATCCAAAACCATCATTTGTCATAAGTTTTATCACTTTCCTCCCTCTGATGTTTCCTTTCTTTTTTTCATCCTCCATCCTCTTAGGTTTACATCTTAGAAAAACTTTCACTCTCCTTCACATCTCCACCCAATGGAATGTCATTTGTGACATTCAAAACCTTTGGGTGTCCACAATTTCAACACCATTCATAAATGTGTTAAATTCACCCAATATGCATCACCTTGGTCATTATGTTTGATCAGCCTAATAATGAGTCTTTTAATGTGTGTTTGTGTGTATTTGGAAAAAGAAGGCAAAAACACGTTACTAAATTCTTCTCAAGCATTCCACATTATGCTAAGACTTCTTCATCCATCAATCATTGGCCTTTTGTATTGTATTTTGCTTGCCACCATTGATCCAAGTAATACCTTTGAATTGTATTCATGATGACAAATGTGTTGAGAAACATGTCATTATGGATGATTGTTTTTGGATCAATTTTTAGGGAGATTGGTTTCCATGTGGTAGGCAAGCAATTTGCATGTGTTTTTGACACTTGAGTCTTCATATTCACATTCAACATGTAAATATTGTTCTCCCAAAAATGCATTGTTATAGATTTAATCATCATTGATCCACACATGTAGACATAGTCACTCAAATACAACATATATTGGATGTGATCACATGTGAATGATTTTGATTGAGTTGCCCATGGATGGTCAAAACCAAGTTCAATCGCCCATGGATGATTGAGATGAAATCGGATTTACTTTGTGCAATTTTTACAAAGCAATTTGTAACGCTTGAGCCAATAGAAACAAAAGATAAAAGTTATTAACATTATCATTCTTGTGTTCAAGTCTTCCATGTAGCAATATAAATGTTTGAACACTTGCATAAACAAGTAAATGATTAGTTACAAAATTACAACAATAAAGCTTAATAAGGTTTTAAAGGATTAGAAACTTAGACAATCTTGTGCTTTTCCAATCTTCATTTCTTCAAACAATGAGTTTCAATTACATTTCAAAAGATGCAAATCTTACACATTAAGCTTAGATAGTGATAACAAAAGTGGCTTTCGTCAAATCATTGTCATCCACCCTTATACACTAGTTTATTTTATTTTATTATTATTATTTTTGGGGACAAATTTTGTCATTTTAAAAATCTTTATTGTAAATTCAAATATTTTTTCTATTTATTTGGAAAAATTAGTCATAATTTTGATATCACAAAATTGGAAAAGAAAACCCGAGCAATTATAAGACCTGCCTTCTATTCTCACTTTTTGAGTTGTTATTGGGCCTTTTGACAATAAAGAATTAACAATTAGGTAGGTATGTATATATTAAATATATTTTCAAATTTATCATCCTGAGACGTCATTTAAGACCTGAGGTCTTTCCCTATCTGGAAAATCTCAATCAGGACCTCGAAATGGGGCTTGAGACCTCGAATGGCAAGGTAGGTAGGTAGGTACCAGGTACGTATCGGATAGCCCGGCGACCACGCTCGGTCGCTCGCTGGCCCGCCCGCTTCCCCTGAACGGATCCAGATTCCAGATGCTCGCAGATCTTCTTCTTCTTCTTCGTCTAGTCAATTTGGCACCTTTGGTTGCTGTTGTAGCCACGTTTCTTTTGTTTCCACTCAACACTTTGTGTGTTTTTTTGTCTAAATTGTAACACTTTGTTGCTCTGGTGGTGGTGGGTGCTTCTTGTCTTACCCCCGCTTCAATTTCTAGAGCTTGAGAGAGACTTTGTTTTCGGAGCATTTTGGATGCTGGCTGGCTGAGGAGCTCTCGGGAATTGCTTGCTATAAGCCAGCCATGGCGGGTCTGCTTCCGGCGGCGAAATGTTGTTCGGGGTCATTGTTGGGGTCAAGTTATAACAACTCGCAAGCTTCGGCTCTTGAGTCCTCTCGATCCTCGAGTCTAGTCACGAGCTCAAAGAGGAGGAGGACGAGAAGAGATTCGAGGCGGTTGCTGCTGGTTTCCAGCAGCTTGCAGTCGATGGTTTCAGACATGAGCAAGAAAGGTAAGGAAAATGACTAGTGTGCTGTGTGTACTACGGGCAATTCCCAATTGGAAATTTTTGTGTGCGAAGCTCTCCAATCTGGAACAAGGACTGCAAAAACCCAATTGCTTGGTTTTTGCAAAAAAGAGTAGAAAACCCATCTACCCCACATGATGTTGTGCAGGTTGTCTGTCTGAAGGTTTAGGGTTTTGAGATGATTGAAGGTTTTTTGTTTTTTTGTCCTTATGGTCTGGTCTGGGGAGTGCAGCACCCAAGGGCCTATTTCCACCGGATCCTGAGCCTTACAATGGACCCAAGCTGAAGGTGGCAATTATTGGTGCGGGTCTGGCTGGCATGTCAACAGCTGTGGAGCTTCTGGAGCAAGGCCATGAAGTAGGGTTACACTGACTGACCTGCACATGCTATATATATACACACCTAATCACCATCCCTCCCTGTTCTTCTTCTTGTGTATAACCAGAAATCCTGTTCAACAATTGCAAATTTCTTATTTCCAATCTCTTTGTGAGGAGGGGTCATCGATGAGTTTTCTCAAGCTCTTGGAAGTCACTGTCACTGAATGCTGAAGGTTTTTTTTTAACATCATGTACTTCTGCTCATGTAGCCAGTGGTTTGGTTGGGTTTTGGTATATTTGCAATGTGGCTTTTTTTTGTTACTGTTGTTTTAGTCTTTGAAGAAGGTCTGTGACTACTATTTTTGCAGGTGGACATATATGAGTCGCGCAAGTTCATAGGTGGTAAAGTTGGTTCGTTCCAAGACAAAGCTGGAAATCATATTGAAATGGGCTTACATGTGTTTTTTGGCTGCTATAACAACCTTTTCCGTCTACTCACCAAGGTAAATCACGGATGCAGTGTTCTGTGACCCTGAAGCATGAAGTATTAACTAAGAGAGATTGGATGTGTTTGCAAACTGTTTCTGAGTAATATTTGGACTTGCAAACAACAGGTAGGTGGAGCTGATAATTTGCTTGTAAAGGATCACATTCACACTTTCATCAATGCAGGCGGAGATGTCGGAGGTCAACCACAAAACCCTTTAAACTGCTTTGTTCTGAAACCATATCTTTTTTTTTTTCAGGTAGCCACTAGAATCTTTGAATCCAGGGAGACAGAAGAATATTAGGTTGTCATGTGCAATGGTACACTGTCCATTCTTCATGCGAGTCTTGCAGGGTTTTACTCATGTAGAGAAGATGACTAATGACAATTAAAGCATATTTGCAACTGCTTCAGAATTTTTTGTGTCCTAATTTCTAATGGAAGTTGTTGTGTTGTACATGTACTTTCAGAGTTGGATTTCAGGTTCCCAGTAGGGGCGCCACTCCATGGTATGAAAGCATTCCTTACAACGAATCAATTGAATGTAAGAGTGCCACATCCTAAACCACCTTTTCATTGCCCAATGTGATGATGGAGTGTATTTGTGATGGAGACAACAATCCTGGACCACATTTCTCCTATGACAGATCTGCAGAAATTCAGCTTTACTACAGCAAGTGGGAACCCTGTCTTATAATACTAGCTTTACGGGTTTTTCTCTTGTATGCTTATGGGAAGGGGATTGGTAATACCTTAGCTTTGTGCTGACTGATGTTGGGCGTTGGTAATGTTGGGCGAAATCAGCCATTGGATAAGGCAGCAAATGCACTGGCTTTGGTGACAAGCCCTGTAGTGAGAGCCCTTGTTGATCCTGAAGGTGCGATGCGCGACATTCGTGACTTGGACAAGGTGCTTGTCATTCCTCCTTCTTCATTCCTCTACATTCCATTAAGTCCCTGCACATGGGTTTTAGGGATTAGTAGTGTCTCTAGACTGGGAAGTTGAGCTTTGGCAATAAGAAGAGGGGATGGTTGTGGCAGATAAGCTTCTCAGATTGGTTCACATCACATGGAGGGACACGCATGAGCATCAAGAGGATGTGGGATCCAATAGCTTATGCTCTTGGATTCATTGACTGTGACAACATCAGTGCTCGCTGCATGCTCACCATTTTTGCCTTCTTTGCAACAAAGACAGAGGCATCACTGCTCCGCATGCTGAGTGGCTCACCTGATATGCGACTTAGTGGCCCCATTAGTAAATATATCACTGACCGGGGTGGCAGGTTGCACTCATCTCTGCAATGTTTTTCTCAGATGTTTTTGATCCCAATTACAGTATCTGAATTTTACAGATATATGATGTAGGAGATGATAATGCTATAGTGCTTGTGTCAGAGACTTTGGGATGTTCATCTGTTGCAGGTTTCATCAAAGATGGGGTTGTCGTGAGGTCCTTTATGATTATACTACTGAGGGTGAAACATATGTCTCTGGGCTTGTCATGACCAAGGTATAATATTTCCCTGACCTTTGGTATCCACATGTGTCGGAACGTGTGCAAAATGTATTAGACTTGTTGAAGGTATGCCCATGATGTCCCTGATAGATGGGTGTCCTCTTTTCTTTGTTTGAAGTTTCTTCAAAAAATAAGAGCTGCAGAAAATTAGATAGCATCACAAGTTCTTGAAGGCTCATAGCATGTTGTGAAGAAGTTCCTACAGTTCCCCTGAATTACAGATGTTTGTAGATGGAAAGTGATTTGTTGCAACTTTTTCTCACTTCTGGGGTTGGGGATGTATGTTACAGGGTGCTCAAAGACAGATTGTGAAAGCAGATGCCTATGTTGCAGGTACATTGTAAAAGTTCTGTCATCATTAGTATACCATTATAGTTGACAACCAATCATATCCATCATCACATGGTTGTGCTCAATAATCAAGTTGTTAGAGTAAGCTTACATGTCCTCTAAAGTTAGGATTTTGCAGTTCAAGCACTCCAGGCAATCTGGTTAGGGATTAGTAGTCAAACCACTCTGCTCAAACAGGGTTGGGAGCCGAAATATTTTAGGGTAAAACTTTTGCTCATCTTCTTCTTCTTCATGAGCAGATTTGCAAGTTGAATAGAGAGAGTAGGCAATCAAAATCATGAGGTGACTTTGTTCTGTGAAACAACAGCTTGTGACGTACCGGGGATAAAGAAGCTGCTACCTCAGCCATGGCGGGAGTGGGAGTTTTTTGACAACATTTACAAGCTTGTTGGGGTTCCAGTGGTGACTGTGCAATTACGTTTCAATGGCTGGGTCACAGAAATGAAAGATATTGAGCTCTCAAGGTATGTGTGACTCGTTGGACATCATCCTCACTGGTGGGTGTGTGTTAGTTAATCCTCATAGAGCTTGTTCAGCAGATTAAGACGTTGCTTCTGTCATGCTTACTGCCAGGACGTAGCATCAGATGAACTATCTGGTTTGCCTCTTTTCCGTGTTATACCCAAGACAACCAGATTCATTATGTTGCAGCTGTGTGTAGTCCGCAGATGCAAGAAAGGATGCATCGTTGTTTTACCCTGTTCACATCCTTACAAACTGAAGGAAATCCTGAGCCTCCAGCTTGTCAAATTGAAAGGCTTTGTTCACCTGCATGTAATGGACTTTCTGAAAATTGGGTATTCATTATAATCTTCTTTTGACCAATGGCAGACAAATCAGCCGAGCAGCGGGTCTCAACAACTTGTTGTATTCAGCAGATGCAGATTTTTCATGTTTTGCAGATCTTGCACTTACATCACCAGAGGATTACTACAAGCCTGGAGAAGGCTCTCTACTGCAGTAAGAAGTGCACTCTGATTTTTAGCCTTCCTCAATTAGATTTGACAGGCAGGTTCAGCATAGAAGTTGACATTGAAAATCTGCTTTGGAGTATATGACAATAGTTTGTCACTTGATCATCTCTCCCTCAAAACAAATGTTCTGTTTTTTGAAACTTGGCAATTGAGGGAGCAGTTTAGGCATGGCAAGGGGTGCTTCATGGGGATGGATTTTAGATGACTTGGAGGTTTTCTCAATTGTTGAATGACATGTACGGTTTGTGGAAAACCAGGGTTGTTTTGACTCCTGGAGATCCATACATGCGGCTTCCTAATGAGAAGATCATTGCCAAAGTTCTTGATCAGGTCAGGGTCTTAAATTTCTATTAGTGACTTTTGGTGATGAACCTTGAATTTTGACAAGTTGACATCAGAGTCCTAGAGAATTTTGGGTGTTTCCTGTGAACTTCTTCTCAAAGTTCTGCAACTTCCCTCAAGAAAGTGCCTTCTGTCCTTTCCCTTCTTTTTGTCTATTGGGTGCATGTCAATAGTATAAGTTCTGGAGAAGCCTTGCTGGCTGGCATTTGTCACTGTTGTTGTTGATGCTTTGACTAAATGTCTGTGTTGTGTATGAAAGGTGATGCGGCTATTTCCATCTGCCCAAGGACTGCAAGTGATATGGTCATCAGTAGTGAAAATTGAGCAATCACTGTACCGGGAGGCACCAGGGATGGACCTTTACAGACCAGACCAGAAGACCCCTGTCTCTAATTTCTTTCTGTCAGGCTCTTACACCAAACAGGTACTCTTCTGGTCTTAAACTCTAAACCCTAAACCTTGGTCTTGGGTTTGAAAAGATTTGAACATGATTCTTTGTAACCAAGGTCTTGAAGTTGTGGTGTGCACTTGTGCTGGGGTCTAAGGCTAGCATGTTGGTGTTGGTGTTGGGGGTGGATTTTTTGGGTTGCACATAGGACTACATAGACAGCATGGAGGGGGCGACATTATCAGGGAGGCAGACTTCAGCACGGATCTGTGAAATGGGCCAGTATTTGGCCGAACTTCGTCAAAGATTATCAGACAATGACAACTTTCTAAACCAGTCAAAGCTCACGGATGAGTTGACATTGGTGTAGTTTGGAGAGTCTGAAATTATTTGGATCAGTGACTGCATTGTAGGTTTGGTCCTGGATTGTGTACGAGTAAGCACGGAGGTTACAGTTACAGATTTTATATGGAGGTGTAGATGAAAGGTTGAGCTTGACCTCACCCTAATCATTCTGTTCAGAAGTATCTAACATTGGCCTATGATACTTCTCAAGGAAAGGTGTAATATTCATTTATGCAGCTATGCATATCCAACTTTCAGGTGCATTTTTGTTGTGGGGTCTGTGTCTTGGTTGGATCTGAAGTTGAAGTAGATTGGCATCCAATGGCACACAGTACTGACTGACTCACAAAAATACTTCACTGACTGAGAGCAGCTCCACCAGTGCTCAGTATGTGACCCTGCAAATTAAAATTGGATGAAGAAATTCAAAACATGCTAGTTTGGCTCTGTGAATTGGTTTTGGCCCAGCATTTTTGCATAGTTTGCCGAGTGTGGTAAAAAGCACAGCAAAGCTTGACACATGATAGATAGGATCTGACTGTTGCTCCCTGTTTCTGCTAGGCCAAACATAATGATTGGTCTCGGTGGTTTGCTATTAGTTGTCTCCCGCCTATTTGCAGTACCACTTTTAGTTTTATGAGTGGGGTTGGAAAAAAGTAAATAACTAAACTTGGATGTTAGAAATATTTTTGCAGGGTCACATACTGAGCACCACTGGAGAAGCTCTGAGGCATTTTGCATGTATTGCAACAGTTTGAAAAACTGGTGTAAAGTTTTGCATCTTGGAACTCGTATTACCATTTCCTCCTTTTGGTCTACAATCTCAATTTATAAGTTCTGGAGCAAGATGCCTAGTATCCATCTGTCATTGTGCACACTAGTATATATACTTCTTGCTTTGGACTGACTGAGGAGAAAAGAGAGAAGAAAGACTCAGTTGCAAGGTCAAATAAAATAAAATCAGTAATGAGCTTTTGCTCAAACTCATGAAAAACAACTTGACTAAACAGAAACTTTTATATTCTGTTTTCTGAACCTTGCAGCTGGACATAATACTGATGGCATACCACAATGAAATGGCAATGGCAAGAGGTGATCTGTCATCAGGCTCCACTAGGTCCGGGTACTGGACGATCAGATCCCACAGGTGTACATCAGAGCTCTGCTTCTCCACATCTGTCAGGTATGTCAGAGCTCTGCTTCTCCTTGCATATAAAAATCCCCAGATCCTCAATGATCATGACACGAGACAACAATAGCAGCTTGTAGTCAATGAATATCATGATCTTGGACCTCCTCCCTTTGCAATGTGTTGTGTTTGTATGGCATGCCACAAAAGCAACCAAAACATGAGAAGACCCTTGCAAGGGCATGGATGCCATTGTCAGTCTTTGAATTTTCACCCAAGGTGCCAGTTTTCATCCCTGTATCCTCTTCTCCTCCATATGCTGCATTTGCATTAAACTTTTTCTCGGACCAAATTTTGTGGTGGGTTCTGTTACCACAAGGAACCCAACAAAGGTTTGAGACAAGATGAGAGATTGGAATAACAAAAGTTGGGTCCATGTGATTTGGAGCAAAGAAGTGGGGCAGTGGCGGCTGCTGTACTAGTTTTATCTTGGTCCTGAGAGCTGGATTGCCTCAATATCCCATGAAGAATCTTCCACTAGCTCACAATAGCGATTTGGCAATGCCACAGCCTCTTGGGTCCTTCGGCTTTCTACCTCTCGCCATTGCTCCCACCGCTCAGCCAAACCATCACCCTCAAGCATTCGCACTACATCCAACATTTTTGGACGTTCTGCTGGCAACACTTGGGTGCACAGAAGCGCAACCTGAAATTCTCAGCAAAACCCACAATTAACGAAGACTAAGCAGTAGTCAATAACAAGAAACTCATGCAATTCTAGTGATTGTCATGTTTGTTGCTCAAAATTTTATGAAAGAAGAAAACTTTGTGTTTTTGGATGAAACATGTACCTGCACCATTTCTTCAAGCTCGAGTGAATTGTAGTCTGTTTTGAGGTCAATATCCACCAACAAATCAAGCCTTTTCTCTGCTTGAAGCTTCTTGACCTGGTTCACATGAAAAGCCATATTTTCTTCAACAAGAAGAAGGTAACCCCAATTCTGAATTCCAAATGTTGTTAGAGGAACTCAAGAAAATCAAAAGTTCTGAGCGATTGAATTTGCAAAAGTTTCTCTCTTCACCATGATCGAAAAGCAAAGAAACAAAGTCTTGTCAAGCTTTGCCTTGTTCAATTGGGAAGTCACTTCCATATTCTTTCAGATGGCTTGCAAAAAAATTACAATGTATGATGCCTAGAATTCATTATGAGAATATTTATTCAATATTCCATTATTTCATAGCTTATGACAAAATATCCATTTTTTAGCTCAGGTGTTTCATAACATATACAAAGAGTGACTTTGCAGAGAGGCTTTGAGCATAATACATGCAATTTTTGAAATTGTCGTTGTTTTATCCTGTAGTCCAAAAATGTTTACAAAAAGGCAAGAATGTGAAGAGAAAGCATCATGCAAAGAGAGAGAGAGAGAGAGAGAGAGAAGAAAAAGTTTGTATGTTGTCCAAGAATTAATTGAAGGTATGTATATGACAGACGCACCCAGTCAAGAAGCATCATGTCATTGTGGTTCGACAATCGTCCAAACTCAAAGGCTCTTTGACCAGTAATGAGCTCCAACAGCAGAACACCATAGCCAAAGACATCTGTCTTCTCAGAAGATTGTCCAGTAGATAAGTACTCAGGGGCAATATGCCCGACAGTACCCCTCACAGCTGTTGTCACATGTGAATCTTGATGGTCCAAGAGCTTTGCAAGTCCAAAGTCCCCAACAACGGCTTCAAAATCCTCATCCAGAAGTATGTTTGCTGCTTTCACATCTCGGTGTATGATCTTTGGGTCACAATGCTCATGCAAATAGAGTAGGCCCCGTGCTGACCCCAATGCTATCCGCTTCCGTGTTGGCCAATCAAGCGCTGGCCTTCCACAGACCATATCTACCATCCACAAATTATTATGAGACATGATGTGGTTTGCATCTTGGTTTTAGTTAAGATGAGTGTGAGAGAGACAATAAAATTATTATCATGCTAATTATCATTTCTGTTTGCCACACATATCATATGACCATAATAGATTAGATAAATAGGAAAAAAAAAAAAAAAACACTAACCACGAAGGCGTGATGCAACACTGCCATTGGGCATGTAAGGGTAGACCAAAAGGCGCTCGGTAGGAGTCATACAAAAGCCTCTCAAACGAAGCAGATTTCGGTGCACAGCCAATGATATCATCTCAACCTCCATTTGGAACTGGATTTCTGCACCTGGGCTGCCCTCTCCCTTTAAACGCTTAACAGCAACCAGTGAGCCATCTGGCAGGTACCCCTTGTACACATTTCCAAACCCACCTTTCCCTAAGATGTTCTTACTCTGGAAATTGTCTGTTGCAATTTGAAGCTCTCGGAATGAGAACTTTTTCAACTGTCCAAGCAACACATCTGGATCTTGTTGCTCTGCAAAACCTCGAAAAAAAAAAAAAACACAAAATCCATCATCTCAACAAAATCTCGATTGTTTCGGTAATTGAGATATTTACAGATAATTAATTACAGAGCTTGTTGTGTATATCTCTCTTAAGCGTTCACACTTGATAATAAAGTCCACAGAAAAAACTATATTTCTGAATAATATTGATATGGGCTTCTTCCATCAACAGAATTCCATACAAGTCTCCCAAAATTGAAAGCTAAAATGAAAAGACTCTCACAAATCCATCACAAATTCATCAAGAGGCAACTACAGGAAAGCTCAAGAAGCTTAGGGGGTTATGGGGAGCTTGTGACCATTACCATTAACATCAAAGAAGACTTGTTTGTTGCGACGCCGTCGCCACCAGAGAAAACTCAAAACAGAAGATCCAACCAAAAATATTGCTCCCAGTGACAGTCCACCTGCTACTGCGCCAGTAGTCGACCGTCTGATTGTTGTCACATCTTTTGATTCAGAACCCAACACCCCAATTCATTTAGCATCATCAAATAACACAAAAAAATTTCAACCATTTGCAAGATATTATTCTTGACACTTTCAATGTCCCATCATTCATGCATTCATTCATTCATTCAGGCAGTTGAATCCAAAACATTGTCCTAATTTGATTCAATTCTCCCTCCTTTGAAGAGACCAGCTGACTACAAAGTTTCAAAGGCTAAATGGCATCCATCCACATGAGCTGAAATTACGTCTATCGCTACATACGCATGCATAGTTGTGTTATAGAAGACATGGCGACCAGAAGAAACACCAAAAGACGGAATGGGTATGGTTAGCTCATGTATATTTGTAGAGTGAGAGAACATGATATTGTAGAACATTAGCAACAGCAAAACAAAAAGGCTTACTTTGTGTGGTGTTTTTCACATCCACTGTCAAAGGTAGCGGAGGATCACCAGGACATTCTCTTTTTGTGCTCCAACCACACAGTAGCGGATTCCCTTGCACACTGTATGTCACAAAAATTTGAAAAACTTTAATATTATAGAAAGTAGGGTAACAAGTACGTTGGAAACTGATTTGGTCAATTTTGGTGTTCAAACCAAATGATTGTCATTCCATAATAACTCCTAATAAGGGATTGTCAAGAAATCATCTCCACAACAATATACTTTGAATTCTAGCATGACCATATGGGCATGGTCATGAGCTTATGAAATCAATTGCCCACAAAGAGTGACATCTTCACCTTCAAAGATGAATAGTTGAAAACCAGAAAAACAGGAAAAAAAAAAAAAAGATGAATAGTCCCATTGACGAGCTGCCATGACTAAATACTGTAGACAATGGGTGATTGGTGATTAGAGTACATTAGAGTACTATTCTAGACACGTATCTTGCATTGGAAAATGCCAGGGAGTTATATAGTTTTGCTTCCAATGGACACTTGAGAAATGGGTACCTCTGAGAGTCCTTACTATAGATTGGGTACTGTCAGATTCGGCACAAAACCTGACAAGTTGTTATAAGAGACATCCCTGTAACAAAAAGATGGCAACAAACCACATGGAAATAAATGACCACTATATACATACATCATTGTCAAACGCTATTGCTGCTGCCTGGGAAATGTATTTTCTAATCAATTCATTTCTGCAAAGAATGAGTTCATGACACTTTGTTTGTTGAGTATGTCAGCAAGTTTCAATAAATGAAAAAGAAGGAAGACCCCAAAAAAGAAAAAAAGAAAAGGATGATGATCAATGAACTTTAATTTTAATTTCAAAAGATGATGATCTTCATTGACTACAAAAGACTACAACAATAGGAGGTGAGGTGAGGTGAGGTGAGGTGAGGTGAGGTGAAAAAGGAGTGCATACAAAGTAGTTAATGTGGGAATGGTGGAAAGAAACGTTGGGAAGGGACCAGAGAGGTGGTTCAATTTGAGTTGTCTTCATTGAACCAATCCACCGCCATCCCCAATAATCACATGCACCCCAGAAAGCATTTTCGCATCAGATTTCTCTCATCAGAAAACAAGCACGCTCTGTAGAGTTTTTTCCTTTTTTTTTGGGTGTGTTTCACCCAAAACTTGGAAATCTCTTTGATCTTCTTGTCAATTTTGTACAGATCATAAGATTGTGCAGTCCACAAGGATTTTATCAACTCTTGAGAATGTAGTTCAAGCTTTCCTACCAAAATGCAACACAATTTAACTACAAAGAAAGAAAGAAAGAAAGAGGAGGAGGCATGTGGTCTGTTATGGCAAGTGCACAAAAAAGCACATGAATAGAGTGGGTAATGGACATTTGCATTATAACTTTGATCTCATGTTAAAGAATCATGGTTGCTTACAAGTTGTTGATGCTTTTCAAGTTGGCAAACGTGGAGGGGATTGGTCCTTCAAAGGAATTATTGGAGAGGTCCAAAAGAAGGAGTTTTGTCAAGTTTCCAATCCCCACTGGCAGTTGCCCTGAGATGTTATTGTCCTGCAGAATCCTGTCAACATTCAACCGAATCGATGAAAATGTGCGACTTCAAAAGACTCACCACCATAACAAATTCTGAAATGCCAGTGCCCATGCATATACAAAATACATTAAAAAGGGATGCACATGTTGAAAGATTTTGATTGTTTTCCCCAGGATTTCCATTTCTATTTATCAACAAAGATGTAGAAAACAACCCTTATGACAAACATCCTGACCTATATTATTTATACTCTGAATCCTAGCTTTCTGAGTGTAGTTGCGGTCTTGTAAAATTTACAGTGAACAAAAAGGACAAGTACTTATTAGACCTTTAAGGACTTAGAACCTAGAGATGGAGAGAGACAAACAATGACATACAAATACTCGAGGTTTGGCAAGCTTCCAATGAGTGGTGATAGGCTCCCCGAGAAGCTCAGAGTGGACAAGTCACTGCAAAGAAAAAAAAAAGAAAAAAGAAAAAACAATGTGCACACATTTTAGCAAAAACCCGTTGTCAGAATAGTTTGAAAGTATGAAGTTCACCACTGAAAAAAAACACTACCAATTGGAGAGATAGAAAAAAACTCTACAACAACAATTTGAAAAATTTACATAACAAATCAAAGCAGCTACCCATGGATGGAGTTTGAGCTTTGAACTTCCATCATCAGCTCCTGACTGACAACAGTGCTGCGGAGGAAAGCAAAAGCACCAAAAAAAGAAAAAGAAAAAAAAAAGAGGAGTGAGAGAAGAACTTGGTAGGGAGCAGGAAAAGGAAAAATGAAATTCTCGACTTGCAGAAAGTGAGCAACTGCTTACATGCTGGTTACGACTTGTTGCGGTGAACACTGAATGTACATGAATGTGCAGGGTGACAAGTAGTTGATATCCCAGGAAGCAAGTGCATTATGAGGGTCATCGAGAGCTTGCCGCACACCAAACAATGCCTGTACTGCATCCCTTGGAAACACACACCATTTCCTTCCCAATGTCAATTATAGTCACAAAGAATCCACCATTTTTCAGTGCCTCTTCACCAAAGTCTCGGACTGGCTGTGTAGTATGTAGTCATCAAGAAACAAATGCCACAAGCAAGCAAGCTAAATGATGTCAAAATCTATAGCAATGGTGGTTTTTTGCTTTGGAGGAGTTGGAGTTGTGGTTGTTGTTGTTGTTGTTTCTTCCTTGAGTAGGTAGGTAGCTTACCTTCAGGGTTGCCATCAATGGGTGCAAGAGCAAAGATGCAGGATGATAGTAGAACAATGAGCATCATCATCATCAAGAGTCTGGCTCTGAGCCATAGTAGTAGCTCCAAAGCTGCTTCAGCAGGGAGTGGCAGCAGCATTATTATTCCTATCAACAGTTCTTGCTAACAAGCTACTTCCTTTCTTCTTCTTTGGCTACTGTCTCTGTGATGATCACTTCCTTCCTCTCCCACAATACGGCTGCTGCATGCAAGCTGCTTTGAGCTCTTCACCTCCATTATAAGCCTGATCATCCCTGAGTTTCCTCATCCTAAATCCAGCTCTTGAAAGCAACTTATGCACTTTCAAACCCACAAACTCAAAAAGAAAAAGCCACGGAGCTCAGCAGCAACAATGGGCCCGTGAACAATGCTTCAAGAAAGCAAAGCCTTGGTCTTCTCTTTCTATTGTGAAGAAAGAAGAAGCAGTTCTTCAATGCTTTTTTGCCAGTCTACCTCAAAAAACTCTTAGAAAATGCAATGCAAGTCCTGACTAGCAGCAGCTCAACAATAACCACCAATAAACAACAACAACAACAATGTTTGACAACAAAGCTAGTTTCTGGCAAAGAATGAATACACACACAAACTCACTAACTCACAAACAAACAGACAGAAAAAAAGGGTGATCTTTTCTCCTTCTTCTTCCTCTGAGAACTCTTGCAAGAAGCTACTCAAGCTCTTAAAAACCCAAAAATCCACAACCTTTTTTGTAACTTTCTATCTTCTCCCTTCCTTCCATTTTTTCTCTTGTTAAAAAAAAAAAAACTCTTTTGGGTTTCTCACTCAGAGTTTTTTGTGTGAGGATCAAATAAGCTTCTTGTGAAGAAGATCTGTGCCCCTGGAGTGCTAGAAACATCAAAGAACCTTGTTTCCCAAGTTATTGAAAGAAGAAGAAGAGGAAGGAAAAAGGAAGAAGAAGAAGAAGAAGAAGAAGAAGAAGAAGCAGAAATTAGAAGGAGGCAAAAAAAAAGAGTAAGCAGCAAAGCTCAAAGACACTAGTGACACACAAGACAGTTGAAGACTTTTTGCTTTCAATGCCAAAGTTTGGTGTTTTTTTTCAAAACTTTTGTTCTTGCAAGCTCTGCAAAATAAACTAAAATTCCCTTTTTGTTGTTGTTGTTGTTGTTGTAGCACACTAACCCACAACAACAACAAAAAAAAAACAAAACACACCACCTGAGTTTAAAACCTCAAGGCTCAGAGGACTTGTCTCTGCAGAAACAGTCTGTGAAGACTCTCAGAACAAAAGCCATCATCACTCCCCAACTCCATTTCTTCTTCTTCTTCTTCGTCTTCTTCTTCTTGTGTCTGTGTGTGTCTGTGTGTGTGTCTGCCTTGGTTCTTGCACTCTGCCTTAGTTACTTGTGATTTTTGATTTGGGTCCCAAATTTAGTACAAAACAGATGTAGGCTTATTTTCATTTTTAATTATTTTAATTATTTTATATTTTAATTATTTAATTATATATATTTTGTGATATTGAATTTTTTTGGGGATTTTCTTTTTCCAAAAAATAGAAAAATTAGTTGAATTTTGAATAGAGATTTGCTTTCCCTCCCCCCAAAAAAATAGAAAACTTAGTTGAATTTTCAATATAGATTTTGTTCCATGGTTTTTTGTTTGTTTGTTATTTATTCATGAAGTGAATAAAAGAAAACAAGAGAATTTCTCCATGGTTTTTTTTGTTTTTTTTGGGGGGGTGCTTTTTTATTCATTAAGGTACAAAAACACTGAGGCATTTTATTTAAAAAATTAAAATTTAAAAAAAAATTCTGCTTTTTACTCATGAAGGGGTGGGGGGAAATGTAAGAGATTTTTCTTAGAAAATCCTTTTTGTGTGTTATTAGTTATTTCATAAAGGCAAAAATAACAAGAGATTTTTCTTGATGGTTTTTTTTTGGTGTGTTTGTTATGTTTGTTAATAATGAGGAAGAAGCAACCAAAAAAAAAAAATTAAAAAAAAAAAAATTTCCTTAATTATGCTTTTGTTTTGTTGTTCATTAAGCAAGAGATTTTGATTTTCTTAACACTTTTTGTTTGTTACCTACCCACCCATGCATGCATGCATTCATTTATTCATTCATTCATTCATCCATTATTAGCCTAACCCCATCATATATGGTTTGCATGATTAAATTTTATATTAAAAAAAAACAAATCAGCTCTTGACTCTTGACTTCTTCATATTTAGTGATCTCGTTGACTCATACAAAAAATAAAAGCCCAAGGAAATTTGCTTCATTAAGTATAGTATCCAATGTTGTTGTTCTAGTGTGTTTTTTTGCTTCTCTAATAGCTCTACCCTTAGACCTTAGAGAGACCTAGTGCAATAGATCTACTTCCATTACTTATGAAGGTTGTTGTGTTCCATTGGGGTGGTGTAATAAACACACCTCTTAAATTTTACACATTACCCACCCCTAAACCCATAACCCAATAAGTTGACATGGACTTCCCCATCATTGATCAATATTGCCATTTAAGAGCTTATTATTATGATCACACGCCTCCACATGGCCCAAATTTGTTTTTTTTTGTTGCAAGAAACTCTAAATTGTTTCAAATTGCTGGGTGAAAGTTTTAAAAAAAAAATTTAACCTCCTCCAAGTTGGAGTAGTAGAGTTCCCTGGTTAACATATCATTTAGAGCCTATGATCATACTCCACATGGCCCAAATTAATTTTTTTTGGTAACAAATATTAAATTTTTGCATGATACATCAATTAAAACAAAAAATTCCAACAAAAATCTGAACTTTTCTTTTCATTTAAAATTATTATTATTATTATTATTATTATTATTTTTGCCCTGGGGGGGTTGTTATCACACATTTGAGGGTTGTTAAGGTTTTGAGGGAACATTCTACAATAAATTTTTTTTGCATTCATTTTTAAGGGCCAAAAGAATGTCACACTCTCTTCTTCCCTCTAGGCTCTCTCTCTAGGTTAGTAGCTAGTACTATAGAGATAGTGGTACTAGTGGCTTGGCTTCTCAATTATTTTGTGAGAGATTTGTTGGGTTTAGGGTTTAGTGCTGTAGTTGATTGGAGGAGGTGCATGAGGAGAATTCAAAACATCATTTCTCAGTTCAAACTTGTGCACATATGTACTACCTGAAACATTAATTATAGAAGGTCTTGAAGGTGGGGTGGTGGTGGTGGTGATGGTGATGGTAGTGGATGGATGGTATGGCAATAAATGGACCTAGCCTAGGAAGAAAATTAAGGGGCATAACTCCATCCATCCATGATCCTCAATGCTCATAGAATAGGCCATTTTTCAAAAAAACTTTAATGGTTGCCATTAAGACAAAACATTCAAAGACCCTCTTCAATGTTTAATTACCATATTCATGTCCATTGGGAGGAAGTCAAAAACTAAAATGCAAAAAAAAAATAAAAATTAATGCAAGAAAAAAAATTATTTGTAGAATGTTGCCTAAAATATTATCCGATAATATATGTACATTGTATATACCTAGCACTACAAAAGGGATGGATGATGGGGTTATTAGAGTATGTATGTTGATGCCAATGAGATATAGTAGCATTCAAGCTCATTGGGTCAAAGCTTTTGCAATGGAGTTTGCAAAGTGTGTGAAGACAACACTTGTTGAAGAAGAAAACACTTGTTGAAGACTAGGGTTGAGAGAATTCTATGTGGAATGTTGTACAAGTTTGGTTGTTGGAGTTGGTTTCGACACCTTTGTTGGCTTTGCCATTGTTGTGTTTAGATTCATTATAGAGTATAGAAGCTCAAGGGATTTTGGCCCTTAGGTCATAAAAATAGGTCTTTTTTTATATGAGGATTTTTGAAAGACGATATTTTTTGGATTGTGTTGAAACTTGAGATTAGTTATTATAGAGTTATAATAATATCTTGGAAGGATTTTGGTTTCTTTTAGAGGATTTTTTTTGAAGATTATATTTTTGCATGGTGAAATATGTGAATTTACACCCTCATTCTTCTTAATGTAAATGGCAAGGTCATACATAGTGTGACACACCCCTTGTTTTCCATGAAATATTTCTTCGATTAATTCACCCACCCACCGTGAGGATTGGTTGCCAAATTGACTACATTTTTGACTTCAAGACGTTGTTCAAGTCTTCTTGAACAAACCTAATTGGCTCTCTTTACCTAATTGACAAATTATTACAACATTCGATCCTTGGGGATGAAGGGGGGACCCATTCATCATGTTCTTTGTGCACACACCAAATCAAGCTGCTCGTACAAAGAACTCGTGTGGTGTGATCCAATTCCTCCCCCCAAGGTTTTTACTTTGTACCCTAATGTTGGGGTAAGTGGGTCTTTAGGAAACGAGATGAGAAGGGTTCAAATTTTGTCTTGTCACACAATTGCAATGTTTTGCAAGGATTCCTCTTGTCAAATTATTTCAACTTTGCTCTTAATTGACATGGTGACTATAAACTTGGTTTGGTTCTTCACAAATTGAGACTAGTGATCCATTTTTTTGAACAAAATTTGGAAATTTTTTAGTGTAAATTTGACTAATTTTGCTAATCAATGTCTTGGGAAAAGTTCACCCAATTTTCCAACATGAGAAAAAAATGAAATAATTAAAAAAAATTTAAATAAATTCCCTTGATTGGAATGTTAAAAAATGTACTTGTGCACACACGTACATATATATATATAACCCATGAAGATAGCTCTCATCACATGGACACTACAACATATTCATAAGTTGATATATTCTACGGATGACAACGATTCGCACTTTGTACCACACAACCCATCATGATATTACACAATTGGGTTAGAAATTCATTTTGATTTTTGAAAGTTGAGAGAGATGGATGGATGGATGAAAGTATTGTATGTATGAATGCATGAAAAATGGATGGATAGATGGATGGATGAAAGTATTGTCTGTATGAATGAATGAAAATGGATGGATAGATGCTTCAACGAAAATATTGTGTGTATGAATGAATGAAAAATGGATGGATAGATGGATGGATGAAAGTATTGTATGTATGAATGAATGAAAATGAATGGATAGATGGTTCGACAAAAGTATTGTATGTATGAATGAATGAATAATGGATGGGTAGGTGGATGGATGAAAGTATTGTATGTACGAATGAATGAAAAATGGATGGATGGATGGATGGATGAAAGTATTGTATGTATGAATGAATGAAAAATGGATGGATAGATGGATGAATGAAAGTATTGTATGTATGAATGAATGAAAAATGGATGGATAGATGGATGGATGAAAGTAGTGTATGGATGAATGAATGAAAAATGGATGCATAGATGGATGGATGAAAGTATTGTATGTACAACTGAATGAAAAATGGATGGATAGATGGATGAATGGATGGGGTTGAACACCAATTTTAAACAATAACTTGGTTGGTGAGCCCTCGAGCCAAGTATTTGGGGGCTTTCATTTCTAGTGTCGAGCATCAAGAAAAGCTGGTTGGGAGTTGGGAAGTTGGTACTCCAAGAAGAGTAGTAGCAAGCAAAAAAATATGTTGGTACTCAAAAAAAGGACTTTGTGGTGGAACCAAGAGTGGAGTGGAGTGGGGGGGGGGGCTCTGTTTTGCATGCAATCTCTCCAATCTCAGAGGCAAACTGGTTGGTGGGTGGAGAAGTGTACAAAAATGTAAGTACAAAACAAAAAATGTGTGTCAGTCCTCCAGCAATATTCTACAGCAATCTGTCACCTAATTCCTAAACCCTAAACCCTAATTTTGTTTTTTAATTGATGAAAGTTCTAAACCCTACTTTAAACCCTAATTTGTGTTTTTTTAATTGATGAAAGTTCTAAAACCCTACTAAACCCTAATTTTTGTTTTTTTAATTGATGAAAGTTCTAAAACCCTACTAATCCCTAATTTTTGTTTTTTCATTGATGAAAGTTCTAAACTCTACTAAACTCTAATTTTTGTTTTTTAATTGATGAAAGTTTTGGGTTGTTGTTATTTCAGGCTTTTTTTTGGCTTCCAGAGGTCTCCTGCAAACATGATGATCAGCTAAGTTAGGTAGGACTTAAAAAGTCTTACACAAGCAATGATAGGACTTTAAGTTGTAGATAGAAGTCCTTTCTGAACTTTTAAAGGGTGGGTTCTCTCTCTCTCTCTCTCTAGCTCTATCTCTAGAAGCTAAAATTTGAATGAACTTAATTGCATGTCTTGAGTGCTGCTTCAGATTTGTTGTTGTTGTTGTTATTGTTGTTCTGCAGGTTTGTTTTGTTGGCAGAGACAATTCAAGTGTCACAAAGTCTCTCTCATTTGTCTCTCATCAAGGCAGCCAACCTTTGCTAAAAGTCTTTGTTGGTGGTGGATATGGTTTCAGAATTTCAAATTTTGCACCTAATTTTTTGTGTGTGTGTGTGCATTGCCCATTGCAGTCAACTCAGTTATGCAAATTTTAAAAGGGTTTAAGATTTTTAGGGTTTAAGGTTTTAGGGTTTAAGATTTTAGGGTTTAAGGTTTTAGGGTTTAAGAGTTTAAGGTTTCAGGGTTTAAGGGTTAAAGTGATAAGGCCCGAGGTAATAATGCCGATGTAGCTTAAGGTCAAGGGCATTACTAGAACAAGGAAGGGCCTGCACGACGAGGTGAGAGCCAAATCGTGAGTGTGAGCTCACTCACTTCTGGTAATGCCCTTAATCTGAGGTGCTATTGGGAACATAATGGGGAACAATGTGAGTCCTTTGAGAATCCGTTGGGAACCTGATGGAAACCCTAGGGAAAATGATGAGAACATATTGAGAAAGTTCTAATTTTTAAAAAAAAAAAAAATTAGAATGAGAGGTTTTCAATGAAAATAATGAAGTATCTACCAATTGTTTTTACCATGGTACCCTAACTTTTAGAATGGGTTTTCTATACACATGGTACCCTAACCCTTGCAAAGCTTCTTTGTGGGTTTAGGGTTTTACAATCGTGCACTCAAGTTGTTGGACACAAGGGCATGACCAATATGATGGTACATACATACGTACATACATACCATATGCCTCTAAATTATAAAGGAATTGAGAGGCCCCCAAGAAAACACACTAGGTAGTAGTACAAAAACACATTTCTTATAGACTTAGAGAGAGAGAGGCACCCAAAACAAGACCACACATGACAACTGAACATGTTGGCAATTTGATTGAGTGTATGGAAGATAACAAAGAGTGGGAATTGTGAACTTGATAACATCTTGGAGTTACTTACATAGTATTATGTACTTACTTCAAGTGTGGAAGAAAGGAAGCTCACTTGCTTCCAATTTGAATTCGAGTTGCCAAGGATCCAAATGCCGATTAAGTAGGTACACTTCAAGCTCGGGTAGTCATGGTGTGGGTATAACTAGCCACATGACACTTGTATGCACTTACAATAGATTTCCTTAAGGATTTGGGGGGTGTTTAAGCTCTAGTGAAAGATTAGTAGTCATTCGCTCGAGCAATGAAACCCATGAAGTATACAACTATGTGCTAACTATAGTTTAGCAAGGTTAAACAATGATTAACAACTATAGGTTTAACATTGTCTATAATCGCAATTAGCCCATATTACTTAGTAGGTGGAATTTATGGCTTGAGTTCCCCCTCCTCCTTCCAAGACTAGACAAAAGTTGGAGCAATTCTATATGTTAAAGATGGCAACAAATAACATTTGGTATATGAAATAGCTAAGGTGAAAACAACATGAAAAAAGAATAGACCATTTAAGGTGGCAATTAAAGAAATTGTTTGAAAAAATGGGATGTTATGGCAAGGTGTGTAGTAAGGTTGAGTGGGATTTTTATGCAACCTTTATTTTTCCAAAATGTAGGAAATATTCAAAGTAATTCCATGTCCAAATTATCAAAATACATAAATTTCCCATCCTTGTTTTTCATTAATTGGGTACATCTCAACACCACGGAAGTTGTAAAAGAGCACCTCAAAATAGTTTGGAATTTGGTGAATGCAAAAAAAGGTTTCAGCTCCAATTTAACCAATACTATTTCTTCCTTTCATAATTTCAGAAATTTGACAATGTAATTGTAGCTTGTCCAAATTGGCAAACATGTGTTCTTCTTTTGCAAATGGTGTTCCCAAAATAAAGCCGCAATTTGGGTTTTACATTTCTTATTTTGTAAATCCCATAAATCCATTTTAGTTTGCTTAGAGAGTGAAGTTACAAATTGTGTTGCTACTTATCATGGTTTGGGCAAATCATGATTTTATTAAATTTGCATGCAAAAAATATACAACTTCCCTTTCAATTATTTTAATTTTATAAACTACAATAAACTAGGTACATATTAACTAGACCAAGGATACATCATTTTTTTTTTTCAATTTTTTTAATGTTGCCAAATGATGATCATTAACATTTTTTATTTTTTTTGAAAAATGGTGATAATTCACCACAACAAACTTATTTTTTAATTTACAAATAATGAAAAGAATGAATGGGTTCAGCTATTGGCGGAAACCATGTTTGATTCACATTTTGGAATGATTAACAACATATATAAATCCTAAACAATTGAAAGGAAAATTCCCAATCATCTTGACCTTTAAAACAAAAATACCTACACAATCCTTTTGACATTAATCATATTCACCTAAAACTTGGACACTCTAATAGCAAGCAATGTTGATTCTTTGAAGATAAGTAAAGCCTAAAAATTGTATGAAATTCTAGACTTGAACAATGGCCTTTACCCCTTTTTAAAATTCTTAGATGATGTATAATTGGTAGTATCAATTTATCAATTTATGTATCATGTTAAAGCATTCATGATCAATATCATTTTGGTTCACAATTAGATTGAATGGTTCATGGGACAGCTTTGGTAGATGGACAAGTTGATTTTGAGTTTGCCATTGAACTTTAAATGCACATGATGTCCATTAGCCAATTAAGTCATCACATGTCCTAGTGTAATAAAAATGGGGAGATGATGGAAATCACAAGATTCAAGGTTTCTAAACACAATTGTTTTATAATTTTTATTTATTGAGAGATAGGCAAGCTTTTTTTTTTCGTACATATTTTTGACATATTATGCACCTACTAGACACTAATTTTTGTATTCGTAAGATTATATAACAATCAACTAGTGTGGCCTGCGCTGTTGGCCCAAGTGTGAACCCATTACAAAATAGAGAAACTCAACATGTGAACCTTGTTTTGCGATGTACATATTGATTTTTTGGAGAGCCAAATATGAAAGGAAAAATTATACTTGAATTGAATGGTAAGCCTTCAAGTGTTACCACGTCCTCAACTGATTTTTCCTTCCAAATCCTGGTTTTTTTGGAACTTATTTGAATTTTCAGCGACAGAAATATCTTAAAAATCAATATTTCCTGCATTTTCACTCCAAATCTTACCAAATTTAATTCCATTAAATCTTCTCATCAAGATCTTTAGCTAGTTTTATAAGCCATATTGCCAGGCTTACCAACAACACCAAAGGCACATTCCAATTGTTACGAAATTTTCAGCTATGATTTAATTTAGTTTTCAATGGAAAAATCATTCAATATTCAAGAACTTTTGCACTGCAAGTCCAAAAGTCATGGAACCAAGCCCATGCACCTGTCGTTGTTGAGAGCTTTCCAAAGATATAAGGACACAATCTGAAGCATCTTAGTTCAGTGAATCTCATAATTACAAAACAAAACAAACTACCTTCTTTCATAGATAGATTGTCGAAACCTCCTCCTTGACACATGCTATAGGAAATGAATCCAACATCACATCCAAACCCACAAAACCTTACATTCGAAGTTATAGACTTTCTTTTCTCTCTACTTTTATATCCCTTCCTACTAAACATAATAAAACCCAACACATAAATCAAAATTTTCCCTTTTTATTTTGTTTTTTCAATTAACTTGGCAATGGTTAGGATTTGAGAACTTGGACTTTGTGTCATCGATTTTTTTTTCCCCCCTTGTTAAAAAAAAAAAAAAAACCCATTCATTCATTCACTCACAAGAAAAACCCAATTTCAAATCATATAAGCACAATCCATTTGACATCAAAACATCCATGGAGCCTTTTTTTACATGATAATTATTTATTCTCACGGAGCTTTTTTAATTAACACAATTTTTATTTTGTTTATTGGTTGGTAGTCATTTGTGTAAATGGATAATATTGGAATATAATTAATTGTACAAAATAAATAAATAAATAAATAAATAAGATATTATTTATTTTCATTTAAAAAATGAAGTGCCATAAATTTAAAGCTTCAGGCGAGCTTTTTGTGTTTCTGCCTTTTCTTGTTTTCTTGTTGCTGCGGCGTCTTCGTCGTCTTCGTCTTCGTCGTCGGCCGCCGATGGTGCTCCTTTGCTTCGTCCTCGATGTCAATTCCTTCACCGCGGACTTGTTCAAGGCCATCAAGCAGGTGCTTCACAACAACTGCTTTTCACTTCCGATTTGGATCTGCGTTCTTCGTTGTTGTCATTCATTATTACTCTTGTTTTGTTCTTCCTGAATCATCCTTTCTTCTTCGAATCTAAGGACACAACAAAATCTGCAGAACGTCTATAACTATCTTAACGATCTTTCAAATAAATCTTTTGGCTTGCTTTTTTTTAATGGATTTTCCGTCAGAAGAATTGCCAACAGTCTCTCTCTCTTCCGGTATTCTTCTTCACCCTGCCTGCATTTCGTCTGTCTTGCTTGTCATCCACTCTCTTGGACATCATCGTCTATTCTTGCAGTACTCTAAAGGACATCATCACGTCTCTTCTTTCTCTTTCTGTTACTGTTGCTGGTGGAATTTTTCTTTTGAAGCGGCTGAAGCTTTAGATTTGCCAATATCTGCTGCTGCTTCTGTCGTTACGCTAGTTGCTTTGCTTGCTTGCACAGGAGCAAGCACTATTGTGTCGTTTTCGAGCTATATATGGAGTTTGTTTGTGTCATGAGAACTTGTATTGATACAGATCATTCTCTCACCTCTTGCATCTTCATCTCACATATGTAACTGCTGCTGCTGCTGCTGCTGTGGCAATTTCTTCAAGCTACCAAAATTGTCTCCAGAGACTTGACAATGCCATTGAGAGTCTTATGAGGCAAAAAAGACTAGCTACCAGGAAAGAATCTTTCATACTTTGTGTGAAGTAGAAATGATACAGACTTTATGATCATCATCGTGGTTTGCAATATCATAGCATTCTGTGTTTCTGTGGAGATTTAGTGTTTGGTCAGGGTCGGGAACCTCTACGCTCTAAGTAGGAATGACTGCTCCTCCTCTCTGCGGAGTACCTGCAACAACACCATTTCTATTTGCTATACAAGCAAAGATTCTGACTCTGGAGCAAAAGAGGTACACTTATCTTTGTGCCTGTTGTGGTGCTGATGCTTTTTCCCAATCTGGAACTTGCTTTTTGTGTTCTGGAGATTCTGATTCAAAGCCTCAGTTGCTTTTCTCATATCTGACTGATGTATCAATTGGGTCCACCTCAGTTCGTTTCTGAAACAGAGCTGCAAGCCTTTCTCCTCCTCTATTTCAGAGGTGGTGGTTGTTACGTGTATCTTTTCATAAGCTGAAATTGAGGAAATTCTTACAAACTAGCTTTGACATGCGTTATTGTAAAAGCCTGATGAATGCTGCTGCAGGTCCATGTGGTTTATAAGTCAAAGAGTCCCTTTGATTTACGAGAGTTCTACCACAAAGTCATTAGCATACCTGCTATGGAGCTACCGACCTCGAGTTCTGCCACAGTCTCAGCAGGAGCTTCATGTGGACTTTGTCAAGGCGAGTTACTAAGCAGGGCACATATCTCTCTTGGAAAGTTTGTTTTACATGGTCTGATTTCTGAGCACTATTTTTATATTGTTTCACAAAACTTCCTCATGCACAAGTGGAAGAAGTCAGGGTTTAGCAGTTCTCTGGCCTGAGATCTGGGGCTCAAGCTTTGTCTCTCCATCATTTGACAAAATCACCTACACTGGTCGATCTTTAGCCAAATTTGCGTTGGGGTTGTCTTCTACTGCCCTCCAGCATATTATGACCTTTGCAGCAGCATACTTCAGGGGAAGAAGGCTAACAGATTGTACACAGGAATATTGTCAGTATCATGCCTTTCCAGAATTCTCAAAGGTGAAGAAGGGCTCTTGTCCTGGGGGACACCTGAAATTCGCAAGAAGGTGGTCATGATAAGTGGCCAATTCATGGAGGCCGGTGCTTCATTGACACAAACAATACTGGTAATTGACATGCATTCTCAGACCCTGGCAGTTGAACCATAGCTGGCAAATAGATCAGTTGTGTCTTTAGTGTAGACTTGTAAGTTATGTGTTAATTTGCAATTTAGCACTGCCAGGCAAGACTTCCAGTGCTTACTTTATTTTCTGGCCAGGAATTCAGAAGAGCTGTGGCTGTAATTTTGCAAGCAGACCTGACCTGGCATTGTTTGGTCTTTCCTGATTGACTTGTAAGGGAAGGAAGCCGCTGATCAGCTTGTGGAAATTGAGTTCATTCAAATTGAGCACAAAGAGAAAACTGGGCCTGGAACTCAACAGGCTGAGCTTTTGCAGGAAGCCAATCCCTTTGCAAAGTGTGTTTCTGGATTTGAAAATTGTACCTTCCAGATAATGGAATGGGGTCTGTGTTGCTAACCCAACTCTGGAAGGTTCTGAGGCTTCTGTGAATATGATGCTGATTGACAACAGAGGGCTGAACAAAAAATCATTTGTTGTTGGTATCACGCTGTAGTATCAATGCAAAAAATTGGACAGATTTGAATAGACTCTGGCATTGCTCATATATATAAGACAAGATGGAGATTTATCAAGTGAGTATTGTTCAAAGATTTTTTGGATGGTGCAGATCCATGGATACTACTTTCTCTCGCCAAGAGGTGGTTTCAGGAGATTGTTACAGAATGTGAAGGACCTATGGAGGTTGTTCTTGAGTTTCCTGACAGTCTTGGAGGTGATGTCAACAGAGTGTTCTGCTCATTTCACACATCCATCCTCCACATTGCAGACACCATAAAACCATGCCAGGTACATCTCTAAATTGTGAGCAGGAATAGTGTCCTCACTCTGTATGATCAAACTAATATCCAAGTTGTGTCAATGCGCATGTGGTAATGGTTCTCAATGTGGACTAGGGGTTGTAAGATCATAAGCTACTTCAGTTTCATAATATGTGACACATGGGGCTATTTGCATTGTCACTGAAGGTCTAACTTGCAATTGAATAAGAGAAGCATTTTTGTTAAAGAGGTACCAGATTTGTGGAATGTGGTAGCAGCATTACTGTTACCAGTCATGTGATGTGTAGTATTGTAGTCTATGTTTGCAGTTCTCATGTACAGAAGTCAATGTTAGCACTGAAGTGATAAGCTTGTAGTTGAACCACTGGACATCAGACTTGCAGGTGTCATGGGCAAGTGATTACTGCACCACCACACAAAGGATCCATAGCTGGACAAGCAACATCATGCCCTATCACAGGTCAACAACTAGATTCTGTTGATCTGGTTGGTGACAATGTCCTTGTTGGTGCTGAAACTGTTTTCCACTTGCCCTCTTTCAAGACGGCCCCACTTCTGCCAGCCACATATGACAAAACAGGACCTCCAGTAATTTTCAAGATCAACAGATGCATACCACTAGACAGTGTAGATGAAGGTAACTACTTCGACCCAATGCAAAAGCTCTCACCACCAAGGCACACATGCTAATGTCTGTCTACAGTTCTGACTGCTAAAAAACTGGGGTTAAAGTGAAGGAATTCATCAGACTTTGTGTCTTGCTCAAAATCTTTGGTGATGTTCTGCTTGGCTTCCATGAACTGTGAACTTGCTGAATATGGTATGGGTGCTTGAAGGCCTTTGTTTTGGAATACCACACACTGCAGTGCCTTCCTCTGACATCGAGAATGAAATCTCATCAGGAGATTCAGACAACCTGGAAAAGAATGAGCAAAGTAAGATCTCCTTGAACTTATCAGCATTTTTGAGTTAAAAATCTGCTCACAACTTCTCTTTTCCAATGCTTTCAGCACATAAGATGCACTTTTGATGCTTGTTGTGTTGGGTGCAGTTTTTGTTGCTATCTGTCGGGATCTAAATGTCAGGGCTTGTGGTCTCCTTTGCACATCAGCATATAATATTGAAGTGAGATCAGAGGTCTCATTTCCGTGCTTCTATCTCCTCATGCCTGCTCAGACTGGCCAATCTTTTGTAGCAAAGGTTTGACCATGTTCCAAGCCATGTTGGCACCCGCCTGCTAATTCCTCTGAGTTTCCTTCTAATCCAGTATGCTTGTGCCCTTCCTATCATGCAGTAGTAGCAAGAGGACCTGAAAGACAATCTCCAGTAGATAATAGGCAGAATGTTGACTGGCAGCAAGTTGTTACATTTCTATCATGTGGATCAAATCCTCAAAGTATGTTTACCTCTGTCCAGAGGATTGCAGCAGAGGAAGAGATCCTGGTAGTCCCACAAAGTGTCCAAAGGTCTACTTGGACAAGTGTGCCAGACCACATTACAAACTCAGTTGCCAGTTGCCTGTCTAAGGTAAGTCCAACAAGACTCCTCTTATACTTTTGCTACATATAAATAGAGAGGACATTAGCAGTAACTGATATACAGCAGTCATGAGATGTTATGCTTACCTGCAACTTGATCTGTAGTAATTTGGAATTGTCTGATGTATTGGCAGATGTGGGTTCGCACATACATTCTGCTAGAGCATGAACGAGGCTGTCATTCCAAACTCATTGGCCTTGCGAAGGAGAGCCTACACTTTGGGTGAGGATGTGGAATGTCATCTGTAGACTCATATACTACTACTTACTATGCAGTACTTAGAGTGGAATGATGATCTAAAACTACCTGAACTCATGCATCTCCTGGCATGTTCCTGCTCACCAGCTGCAAATTTTCCTGCAGAGCTTTCAGTTCTATGGGCAGAAATGTAGGTTAATAATGATCCCGAGCACACAAGTTTGTATTCACTACCTCATATGAGATGCTCTTGAACACAACGAAGGCCTTGATATTATTCGAACCATGTCCACTTCATTGAATACTCATCTTTGAATGTGCACAAAGTTCCCAAGAAATTTACATGTGTTCTGAGTTTAACCCTGTTGTGGATCTTGCCTCCTCAAAGGTCTATGAAGCTGACAAACCCTGGACCTTCACCTGAGCTCCCACCTGCAAAGGCCCTCCACATCTCAGAAGGTGTCGAACTTCCAGGGCCAACTTTTGAACTGGAGGCTGGACAAAACCTGCAGAAAAGAGAAGTGCTTGCATCCATACAGGCTCTTGCAGATGCTACTTTTCCTGTCAGCACTGAAGAGCTGACACCTAGGCCAACAACCCGGGTGCATCCCCACTATTTGAACAGTCTGCGTCGCAGGGTAGTTGGGCGAAAAGCTTACCTTCCCCTACATCCCTTTCCCCGGGATCCTGCAGTTTGACAAACATTGCAATGGTGATGGGGCTATCAAAAGCACCAACAGATTCCACACATGATGACAATTGAGGTTTTACATCACCTCCATTCTGCAATTTGACATTTTTTTGCATGTTCTTCTCTTTCTGTAATGTCAGTTCTTGGTCCCTGTATGATATCTGCCTGTGCAGGTGATTCACTGACACCTGAGCATAACTGATTTAGAGATTTACACAAGATGCTAGGAACTGCTGAACTCTAACATAAGGGAGCCAATTGCGATGGGATCATCTAACATTAAGCAAGAAAGAACCTCAGGCTATTTGATTAAGCTTGACTACAGGCTTGCATGGAATATGAGAGATTCATGCGCAGAGAATGGGTCCCAGTTGACACCGTGATCTGATCAACAACACAAGGTGCCGATGATGAGAGCTCTGACCTCCCCACAACTTTGGCTGTCAACTGCTTTCATGCCCTCAACTTGGGACAGCTCCAAGTTTGGAGACCAACAAAAGGAGCAACACCCTCACAGGCTATCTACAGGAAGTTACGATTGTCAGCTCCCAGCAACTTACATCAGAGGTGCACCAACCAGATACACGCCAAATCTTCTTCTCTAACCTGGTAAGATGGTAACTTCTTCTTCTTAAACCAAAAAACATCAGTCAGGACGATTGAGATGATGGAAATAGTGAAATGGCAGAGCAAGTGTAGGTGGCAAAAAAAATAGTGCAACAATAGGGCAATGAAAATTGTGACCAAACAACATGGTGATCAAGATGCCAAGAAAACAAATATTTTTGAATGAGGGTAGGCATAACAAGTTCTACAATGAAGTGGTGTGACAAGTGGTTGAATGTCAAGGAAAGAAAAAAAAGGTAAAATAAGGATGTTTGTTGCACCTCTGATCCAATTTCTACTAATTCCCATTGTTACTCCCAATTTTTTAAAATTGTTGATCCATGTGAAGCAAGTTAAAATTGGATGATTTTTTCTACATTAAAAAAAAAAGAAGTTAATGTGATGTCATTACTGAGGTAGCCATGCATGACATGCGGTTGGTGCTTCTTGAAAGGGATTTATGTTTTTTCTTATGTCAAGATTATTTGCTTTTTGCCCAATTGGGTGAATTAGTAATGCTTAGAGAACTCCTAAGTTTCTTAAATTAGTTGGAACTAATTTGAAAGGCGTTAACTAGTTTGAAGTTGATATTATCATCATGGGACGTGTAGGAGAGCCATTTTTCCTCAAGTTGAGTCTCTTACATCTTATCTTGCATGTCATGTATATTCTTACATTTTTGTGAATTAGGTTGTGTTTTAGGGGTGTAAGATGTGAATTCTCATTTTGTTCACTACATTAGATTTTGACTTGAAAAAAAACGTGGAAAGCTTTTTGGGTTTTGGCACCAAATGTTGTTTGGTATGCTTTTGTTTTGTGAAAGTTTGTGCGAATTTTGAACAGTTGCTTGTTTAGTAAGTTCAAGTTGTAAATTTGCAAGAGTGTTTGCAGTTTCACTTCAATAGGATTTTATGAATTTCTTGATCCATTTCTTTCTTTGAACCAAATGCCCTTTCACTCCTTGTACCACTATAACTACCTTGTTCCATCTTTTAGGCCCAATGTTCTTGACATAAAGAAATTTGGGTCCATTTCTTTTTACATTGGGCAAAGCCTTCGAATGAAAGCATCATTTAGATTTGGGATGTCCCCTTTGATTGATTGCCTCAAGTGGCTCCCTTATTTTAGCAATATTTTTATAATAAAAATAAAAATAAAAATAATATTATTTATGATAAGGTAAAACGTCCATGAAATGTGAAAGTAAGTTATTTTGAATAAAAAAAAATCAAAAATTTCTCATGAATTCATTTTTACTTTAAAAGAAAAAACAAGAAGATTCAACATTCACTTTAAGAATTCAACTTAAATGCAATCTGAGTTTTTGGACGTATTTGAATTATTTGTGAAAATAAATGGTGAAAAAATCTCAACATTTATTAAAAAAATAAATAAATTGAAACTACATTATAAAAAAAAACTCATTAAAAAAAAAGGAGTTTGATTCCAAATTTTTATTATCCATGAAACAAAGCAATTCAATGGCCTCCTTTTATTATTATGCCTCTGGAATTGGGAGAGGGTTCCCAAATTTAAAGAATTGCAAAAATTATGTATTCATGTGTGAACTTTATACAATTGTGGAAATTAGTCAAATTGCCCACCCCCCTACTCTTTTACTTATTAATCGGGAGGAAGAAAATCACAATTTTGCTAGCACCCAAATTTATTTATTTATTTATTTTTGTTTTTATTTTTGAAATAATGAATTTTCAAAGATGAGTGCAAAGATATAAATTGGAATTAATAATGAGAGAAACTATCATAAAAAAGGGATTGCAAAATTTGTTGTTGTATTTATGTGTAAACTTTGCAATTACCAAAATTAGTTCATCATATTGAACTTTTTCGTGGGCAGCAGCTTTCTCGTGGCGCTCATCAGCCCTGACCAAAAGAGGCCATCTCTCTACACCAATTTCAAATGCACACAACAACCCAAGAAACAAAAACAAAGGAGAAAAAAAACAAAAACAAAACGAAACGAAAAGATGTTATCTAAGATTCTGCAAACATTTATAGTTGAATTTGAATTGCGTGAACCAATGTTGATCAGATGACGAAGAAAAAAATTAATTCTCATGTGCAAGCTTCCTGAAGAGCAGCAGCAGTACTAGAGAGGAATGAAATGTTAAGAAGTTGCTTACTAAACTACAGAGCGCAGCTGTAGATGAAACCCAATGAAGCAAGTGGAGTAGTCGTGTTGCCAAGGGACATGTACATGCATGGGCAATCAACAAACAAACTTGCTATTTTTAAAAATAATTCTCACAAGCTTGAATGTCACCTCTCTGTGCAGTTTTAGCAAGATTGCACACCACTGCTTGATTGACCACCACAATCTCAAGGTGCATTGGATCTAATCTTTGCCAAAGACATTGCACAATATAATAACTACAACAATATCATCCCAGCAATCAATTCCTCCTTTTAGCAATTGAGTAATATCATCCCAACGATCAATTCCTCCCTTTAGCAATTGAACAATATCAGTCCACTAATATCATCCCAGCGATCAATTCCTTCCTTTAGCAATTGAGCAATATCATCCCAACGATCAATTCCTCCTTTTAGCAATTGAACAATATCATGCAAGGATCAATTCCTCCCTTTAACAGTTGAACAATATCATCCCAACGATCAATTCCTCCCTTATCAATTGAACAATATCATCCAAGGATCAATTCTTCCCTTTAGCAATTGAGCAATATCATCCCAACGATCAATTCCTCCCTTTAACAATTGAAGTGTTTAGATGTCTACACAAATAGGCTAATATAATAACTATTTTTTATTAATTAACTTAAAATGATTGATCCAAATGTTTTAAATTTAAGTTGTTTCCCACTTTTTCTTTTTCTTTTTCCAATTATCTTATTTATATGGGTGTGTGTTGGGAAACATTCAATAATAAATCATCTAAGTAAGAAATTAGAGGCCCAAATAAAATTGTATGGGTGGAGAAGTTTTAACAACATTGTTTTTGTTTTTTGGGGAATCTTTCCTACAATGAATATATTTCAAGTTATATTATACATGTGTATTTAAAATACGTTTACTTCCCAGTTTCAACACAATGTGTGGTTTCAATATTACAACCCTTGCTTGATTATATTAAAATGTCTTATATGAGGATTTAGGGCACTACATTTGTGTTTCATCATATAACTAAAGTCTCAATAAAGTCATGTGTAAATGTATTCCTTGTTGTGGACGAATTTGGGTATACTAAATTTGGACTTTAATTTCTCATTTCATGCCCAGTTAAAAATTTCTTATAAAAACTGACCAAACAACTAAATTCAACATCAAATACCGAAAATTAAGAAAAACTGAGTTTTATTGTTTAATGTAATTGTGATAGGGTACATTTCTTTGTCATTGATATATAATTATAGCTTTACATTCATCTTTGAAAATTCATAATTTCTTTTAATAACAAGGGGGTGTGTCACACTATGGCCTTGCCATTTACATTAAAAGTTAAGTATCTTAAGGCAAAAGGAGAATTATGAAAACTCAAATATTTCACCATGCAAAAATATAATCTTTGAAAAGTCCTCTAAAGGAAACCAAAATCCTTCAAGATATTATTGTAACTCTATTATAACTAATCTCAAGTTTCAACACAAGCCAAAATATCATCTTTCCAAAATCCTCATGTAAAAATAGACCTATTATTTATTACCAAGGGGCCAAAATCCCTTAAAGCTACTATAGTCTATAATGAATCTAGACACAACAATATCCTTCTTGCCTTGGTCTAGCAAGTATTCATACTTTTACCCTAATATACTAGAGTAGCTTGGGATGATGGGTGAAGAAGAAATACTTGTTTCTAGAGATTTTGCATGAGCTTGTTTTGAACTGGAGATCTTGCAATTTCATGTGATCTTGCATCTTTTGTGAAGAACACAAGAATATGAACAAGGCAAAGGACATATCAAGTCTAGATGGTGAGGAGGAAGAAGAAGAAGAAGAAGAAGAAGAAGACAAGACTCTTTTGAAGAAGGATTATGAGAACTTTGTCAATCCAGGTGCTCCTGAAGAAGCTGCTGATCATGCTGAAACTGGTCCAGGTGGTGGTGGTGGTGATCAAAAGGAAAATTTCACTAGAGAAGGTAGATTTGGGTCATCATCATCAGTATTGAAGGCCAAAACAGAGGAAGCTGCTGAAGCTCTCAAGAAGACTGTTGAGGATGCCATAAAAGGGACTCAAAAGGACACTCATGATGATTCCAACCATGGTGTTGCCAACATGAGAAGAGCTTCTTCTTCAAAAGAAGAAGAAGAAGAATCTGGGTTGTAATTATAACTCCTAGAACAACAACTCCCCCTTCACTAGGATCACCCACAGTCAGTCTCAAAGCTCAAGAGCAATGGGGAAAGCTCAAGGGCACTGTGGAAAGCTCAACCTCACCAATGTGCATATAGGCAGGCAGCAGTAAGAGCAAATTTTGTGGAAAGAGCAAAGCTCAAGAGCAATGTGGAAAGCTCCAGGGCAATGTGGAAAGCTCAATATCAGCAATGTGCATACAGGCAGGCAGCAGTGGACAACAAACAGGTACCTGGAAACACTCTAGATAAGAATCTCAGTTTTTGTGGGATAAATTTGTATGTGAATCCCTTTGAAGCTTTGAGGAGGAAAACTATCTAGAAGAAATTGCATCTGGCAACTAACTAAACATTGTCTCCAAGCTGCTAAGCAAAACAAACAAAGATGATCAATTTCTAGTTTTGCTGATTTGTTTTTTGAAGATGCAATCTGCAAGATTGCTTTCAACCAAGATTGCAGTGTTCTTTGAATCCTTGTTTTGTGTCCCTGAGCTGCTGTTGGCAGAGGATTTCCTTGATTATAATGCTTTTTACTTTAACCTTGGATGTTGGAGATTGACTCCAAACTTTGAATCAGCAAAAGTTATGTGCCATTTCCATGAATGGATTCAGCAATGAACAGAGTCTTGATCACATCCAATGTTGTATTCTTGTATTGCTATTCCAAGCTGCTGAAATCAGAGTTTCTCAGAGTCTTCTTTGATCTAGTGCACAGCTGATGTTGTGTTGCTCTTTCCAATTAATTTGATTCAAAGCCAAAATCATATTCCTTCATAAATGTAGCAGAAGATTGACTACTGTCCAATTATCATTTCTCATACTTCAAGTTTTGTTCTTTTGATAAAACCAGACTTCAGTTCTCTCCCTTGACCCCCAATCTGTTTTAAATAGCCTTTCTAATCCCCTGGACCCATTGTATGGCATACAACAACATAGAACAACAACACAGAACCCAATTTTCTTTAACATCCTCACCAGTTGGTGTCTATAAAGTATCAAAAAATGACAATGATCCAACAAGTGTCATGGTCTCACTGGATGTCAATCTAGAGCACCTTTGTGCCAATTGGCAGGCTAAAAAATCTGAGGATTGACTGCTCATACTTATATATGTATGTATTTATATATCTATGAATAATATCCTAGACTCAACTATATGTCGTGAAAAGAAACCAAATCCAACCAATGTCTGTCCACTGAATGGTATTTTCAGAGAACATTTATGCTTTGCAATTCAAGGAACAGATCCACTAAACAGCAAGCTTTAAATTTGCTCCATCCGGGACATGCACACCAACTACTGCCTCCTCACCAGGCCCCAAGTGTGCTTTCTTTTCCATTTTCTCAATCGTGCTCACATCATCACTTGACAGTGGTACTGTCTTCGCCTGAATAAAGATCAGCAACAACAGATCAGATTTGAAACTTTTTCAGAGTATGATAATTTTGCAGGGGCACAAGTGTAAAATGTAAAGTCTGTCTAGAGTGGCGATGATAATACCACAATATTAATGTGTTTGAAAAGAAAGGAGAAAAATTTAGTAAAAGTGCCCTACCAGTTCACGGAATTTGAGAATATAGAACATCTCAAGGTAGCGGCGAGTCTCCTGCCTATTCAATTTGGAGACAAACTTCCAGAAGCCGTATACCTTGGAAAGTGTCATCAACCGCTCTGCATATATCTTCCATGTGTACCTTCACAAAGGTCCAGAGGTTTTTAGGGTTTAGGGTTTTTGTCAACATTGAGCTAGAAACACACCCAAATCCTTCAGAAAATCCCTTGTTTTTCTAATCTTGCACAAGTATAAAGCTCAATGACTTGCAAATGCCAGCAGCTATTTCCACCTGCAGTCTGAATCTCTCTCACTGGTAATTTTCTGTACACTTACTTGGAATAAATGCGCTTCAGACCCCCTTCTGAGATTTGGGTCCACAGATTTGGCTCAGATTTACATCTTTCAAAGAAGTCAACAATGATGGCACCGGCTTCATCTGGATGATAGGGATCAATATGGAAACCAGAGATACCATCCTCAATGATCTCAGCTGGACCTCCATGAGATGTAGCAAATGTGGGGAGGCCACAAGTCATGGCTTCCACGACAGTTAATCCAAAGCCTTCATATAGTGCAGGCTGAACAAATGCTCCATGAGAGTCAGCAATGTATCGATACAGCTCCCCATTTCGCACCCGATTTGTCTGGGAGCGGATCCAGCGGAATCCAACATGGAGCTTGTGTTGCTCGATTAGACTATGCATCTTCTCAATCTCCTTCACTTCCTCACGATCCTTGGACTTGCTTGCGTCAATGTCACCTGCCACCAGGACCAAGTTCACTAACTCCCGCAGCTTTGCATTCTTGCCAAACATGTCCACCAGACCTGTCAGATTCTTCACACGGTCGAGTCGTGCCATGGTAAACAAAATGGGTTTCTTCTGATCAATCAAGCCACTACAAGAAGAAGAGGAACACACAGGCACTAGTTAGAAAACATAATCTAAAACAGTAGTCAACCTGTAACAGGAATGGCAAAAGACAAAAACCAACTACATTGATAATGAATGAAATGAAGTTAAAAACAGGTCTAGAGAGGAGGAGTGTGTACATGTGCTCATCAGTCTGCGAAGGATGAAACAAGAGCTCTTCAATAGCCTCATGGAGGCTTGTTAACCGATGCTTCTTGTCCGTGAATGGATAATAGATGCTCAGATCAGCTCCAGGGGACACAATGTTGAACTTGGGATCAAATACATCAATACCGTTCACCACCCGGTACAGACCTGGTAATGTAAATGCCTGGTGGCTCTCATACTGCCCAACAGTATCCTCACTGCATTGGGCAGAAGAAACATGGATACAAATCAACCCATTTCTCAATTTGGTGGCACTTGCAGTGCTGTTTAATATACTCAGTCATGAAACATAACACAACTCTTTGGCTAGATTTGAAGGTAGGTTTGAGAGAGAGAGATTGCAGTTACCTGCCAGCAATTTCTTGATAAGTACTAGTAATGATGAAGTCAGTATGGTTCATGGCAATGAGGTCGGCAGTGAATTGGCACGAGAAGTGATACTTCTCTTCAAAGCTTTTCCAGTAAATGTCTGAGTCTGGGTACTTTGTCTTCTCCAGTGCATGTGCAATTGTACACTGTTGGCAACAAAACAATTCATTTCAGGATCTCTCAAATGGGTCTAGGAATCTGACAAAAGTAATTCCATAAACCCTAAAATATAAATCTTGAATTGCACCACAGATTCAATGCAGATGTGAAAAGAAGATCGATTTTTCCAACAAAATTTGCCTAGATATACATATATATATACCCATCAATAAATAACTTCCCATTGTGATCATCTGTTTAACACAAAACGTGTAGAGTTTTACACCAACTGATGATCTTTTGTTAGGGTTACTGGTACATGGTTGATCAGGTGGAGGAAATAGACCTGGGTGACATTAAGGTGATGAGAAAGCAAAGATGCCACTAGATTGCCATCACTGTAATTCCCAATTATAAGATCAGGCTGGCCTGAAAGTTCTGCACACACTTCCGTGACCGCATCCTGTAATGTCCCCCATCTCACAATTCTTTAGTCCCTCTTGAATGAAAGGAAAAAATGCAAGAAGATTTGCACATATTGGAGTAGACTTGGTTGCTAACACACATAGGAATTGATGGAGAAACAGTTTTTGATTTCATTTTGTGAACTGACCTCTGCATAGGTTTCCAAGTAAGGGTAGACATCAAATCGTGAAATCCACTTCTTGAGGATGGTACCGTTGTGACGGAATGGGATACGCAGGATACGTGAGTGCTGGGTTCCAGCAATCTTCTCGATTCGCTGATTGCAAGAGGTTCCTTGTGAATCTGGAATGAGGCGGGTCAGCTGCCCAATCATGCATGACACATCATCATCAGTCTATGTCACTGTTATTGTACATCACTTCACAAATGCAGTGGAACCATATGTTCATGCTCAACTCTGAAAGAATTGAATAAACAGATGATTGTACAGCATAGTCCTCCTCTCTGCAATATAACCCTAATTCTTTTTGCTAGAAAGCAGGACCCTAAAGCCTAAAGCCTAAAGAAGATGACAATAGAGAAATGCTATTTTTTTTCTTACCACAACAATCTGAGGTTTGATGTCCAATCCTTGTAGCTCAAGCTTTTCAATAATCTCATCCTCAAGTGCCCGCACTTGGTCCAAGATATAAACAATCTGTTCCAACCCAAAGCACTCACTCTCTGAGTCCAGTCCAAAGCATTTTGGATGAAACCTAATGTAAACATTCCAAACCTTGCACTACTACAAAGTTTTTTAATCTGGTTAGTATACCTATATGAACATGATAATCTACAACAAGGGTTTTCTTTTACCTGGCCTCCAGTGTCTGGCAGACCAAGAACACCTGCTTGTCCGAAATATCCATGGGGTGATACAATCACCACACTGAACACCATGGGGATGAGGGCAAGGAACTTCTCAAGCGTTTCTGGGTCAGGAGCTTGAAGCAGATCTTGGAGCAATTTGATCGTCTCCAAAACACGACCTGCAGTATTTCCCCATCCTTTCTCCAACCCAAGAGTCTGCAAGCTACAGAAAATCAAGCCACACCTCAATTTTAAACCCCCACTAATTTCCCCTTCAATACATCCAAAAGCTTCCCATCAGCTACCACTAAACTAGATGAAGTATATTTAGTGCATACAAAAACTGCCACTAATTCACACTCTACATAACAATTGTCTCCCTGGGAAGAGGAAAAAAAATCTCAGCATGACATGGAAGTATTCATTCAAATGTACTTGTGTTCAAAGCTGCTGTAGGGAGTGGACTCTGCAAGCTTGCTCAGAAACTCCTCAGTTTTGGTAAGTGCTGCTCCAAGCTTGCTTAAGGTCTCCATCCGGTCATTAAGCATCAATGTCTGCAAGAACTCATTTCAGTACAAAACCTGTGAAAAAAAATTTCATGGCAGGAATAACGTTTCTCTCTGACCCATTCTCCATCATCATATTGGGGTCTCCTGCATCTGTGACCATCAGCACGAGCAGCATTATTTTATCATGTTCCAATCAACAAGAACATCAACTTGTTCCTTTGATATGAGATCTGCCTTATGAAAAGCTGGGAGGAGGATGCAGGGCCAGTATGAAGAAGGCTGAAATTTTTACCTCTCCTCGGTATCTGTGTGTTCGGAGAAACTCAAACATTGGAACCATGCTTTCAGGGTTATTGAAGAGATGTGATGAGAGGTGCCTATTGAGGAATTGCACCCCATTTCCAATAGACTTGGGTATTTTCAGTCGTGGAAACCTTGCATTGAAAGGTCCAAAGTCCAACTCCAGCATAAATGGATCCACTACACTGCAACCAAAAAAACCACCCAAAAATTCATTCATTCAAGAATTCACATTGATTATTACCAAGTTCCAACAAAATTTCAAAACCCACTTGATGCCCAGGATCAGCAACTCTTCGATTAGCATTTAGTAGACATAATCCACAATCCACTACAAGAGAGAAAGTGGTTTTTCTCACACAAAAAGCCATGGCTCACGACACATGCATGAGGTGAACTTTGCGGTTTCATCCATTACAATGTACAATATGTGGTGTGTTTATTGTGACATATATTACAATGAAATGGTAACTTGAAATTAGGTAATGGCACTTATACTATGCAAGTGATCTAGATTAGTAGCATATTAAACCATAAGACAGAAGATGGATTAAGCCTTGAAGTTGCATTATAATCAGCTCTCGATTTGCTCACTTGCACACATCTTCCAATTTATCTTTATCCAAGTTTAAGCTGGTATAATTTTTCTGATGATGTGCAGAAATTCCGGAAAAGCCTTGAATACATAATAAGGGGGGATGGAAGAAAGATTTCAACAAAAGAGATTCAATCAGAATAAGACTAAGTACTCACTCAGATCCCTTGCTCAGGTGCTCCTTGAACCCCAAGTACTCTGAAACACTGAGCTCTTCCACAACAAGCTCCTCCACATTCACTCTCAAGTACTCCCATATGCCGGGTCTAGGCCTTGTTGCAAAGCCCACCCATGGTGGCAAGACTATGGCTTCCTGTAAGAAAAACAAAAAAAATTCCCACCACCATGTACCCCCACATCACAAAAACTGCAAATTTTTGGTTGAAAATTCTGTTGCCAAATTGCCATGAACCCTACATAGTTCCAATATAAATTGCAGCAATTTTGTGGAGTTCTGAATTAGCAGCTGGAAACTCAGAGAAGGAGGAGCTGAAAGAAGTAGTAGTAGAAGAAGAGGAATCCCAAGAAAGACCTGATAGGCTGAGAGCTAGTACAGTGACTTTGAAGAATGCAAGTTCTGAATATTGCAGTTTTGCTGTAGTGGAAGAATGTGCACCTGAGATTTGCGGATGAGTTTGGCAAATGGGCATTCTTCAAGAAAGGCTTCTTTGTTCTCCTCAATTGCAATGTTGAGCTCATCGATCAAGTGGTATGGTTGTAGAATAGTTCTTCCTTGAGACAAATACCTGCAATTCATGGCAGCAAAATCAAGCTTTTACCAAAACACAAGTAGCAACAAACAAACAAACAAACAAACTGCAGTTGCAAACATCATGTTACATGAAGAAGGAAACTTCATGTGTTGATCTTACCGAGAGAGGATGCATAGGATCTGATCGCGGTGATCCACTAGAGAATTTTGCAAATTCTCGTTGGTGCTGGCGATGCGTGTCAGCCGAGGTTTCGACGACCTCATGATTATATATTCTCCCGGCACCCAGTGTATTTCTTCCGATCACTCCGGCTGCAGCAGACACATGAACTCAACCTTATCAAAATCACTAACCAATCGACAACAACAACAACAAAAACCCGAATCCCTACAAGTCCAAAAACTATCCAACAACGTAGTCCCAACTTGCACTAGAGAATCTCTCAACCACGTCTCTGTACACAACCTGCAGAACTACCGATCATCCTAGCATGGAGCCTAGCTAAGAAACATTGAAGCTGAGCCCCTGCATTGAAGCAGCTCTGGTACTGTGTTGATCAGCTATCCAAAATAACCAGCAGCAGCTTCCATTGAAGCAGGATCATAGACTGCAAGACCAAGCAGCAGCTTGAACTGCACTCTAGCCATTGTTCCAAGACCCCAATACTTGGACCAAAGACTAGATGATCAGTACTGCTAGCAGCTAGCTAACTACAGAGAGAAAGAACCTGCAACCTTCTGAAGCCTAGTAGAAGAAAAACCATGAAAACTAGACACCAGCTCAAGAAGAAACCTCTAGTTCACAAGCTAATTGGTACCATGCAGCTCACGGAAACTACAAAAAAACACAAATTCTCCTCCTACCCTCGCAAAAAGGAAAAAAACAAAAGCTGCACATCGGAATGGACCATATCACACGTGAGGGAGGGAAAAAAAAAAACACCAAATTGCACCAGAAAAACAGAAAATTACATCAAGAAGCTCTGCAGCTTTAGAATCTGGAGAAACAAAAGCGAAATCGATCTCTCAGCAACGACGATGGCGATCACGGAAAGAAGCAGAGCGGAAGACGAAGACGACGACGAAGAAGACGAAGAGACAAAGAAGACGAAGTCTGTTCGAAAGGCCACAACTGAGAGGCCACAACTACTGGCCTTTTATTAGCTACCACGTGGCGCTATGCTGACGTTGCATTGGCACAAATTTTTCCCCCCCTGATTCCTGTTCACACGTGACCATGATGATCCCCATTGGCGGACCATAAGAATATGCGTATCGTAACCGTATAAAACGGGTTTAGGGTACGAGATTCATATACGTATTTTCAAATGAAATGAGTTACGTATCTCGTAGAGAGTATTAGACTAGTGAATTTTGTTTTCTAAAAGAGCATCTCCACCAGCGCTCAGTATGTGTGGCCCTGCAACTGGAAACCTTGGATGAGAAGTTCTTCATCCAACAAATCGTATTGCTCATTTTTTAAAAAAAAATTCCTAATAATAATCCTTTTCCTTCCTTCTTACAAACTAAGAAGTACTATTATAACCTATTACAATTTTTTTGAATTTTTGAATTGACATATTAGTTATATACTATTTTAGTTATATTAGTTTTAGTTATTTTCATTGTAATTATAATGTTTTTTAATACCTAACCTTTTTCATTATTTTTCAGGGCCCCTTATTCCCTACTACCAAATTTTGAAGGATTTGACAAAATAATGAAATTGAATCATTTCATAATTAAAAATTAGGAGGGGATTTTTTTTTCTTTTTTTTTTTCCCGAAAGATATTTTAATTAGTTATTATAATTTTCAATATTTTTTGGATGAAAAAAATAAAATAAAATAAAAATTGACACCAATTTGGAAATGAAATTTGGGAATTTGGAAATGAACAAATGAAAACTCTTGAGAATCAATCAACCAAGGAACTACTAACCAACAAAAATACCGTATGTATTTTTTCAATACTCTCATACGAATACGTACATGGTTCCATGGGCGGTGCTGGTATGGGACCCGGGGCTTCCCTGTGAAATGGGAGCAATTTCGCCAATCACGCGCTGCTTACTCACCCTAGGAACTCACCCATTGGTCAATTACCATTTTTTCTCCTAACTTTACTTTGGGAAATTTGGGAGGGAGGGGGGGCATTTCACTCTTTGCATTATTATTATTCAAATCAACTAATTAATTTAGCCTTCTTTTTTTTAATTATTTTTTAATTCCCTTTTTTTCTTTCATTTAGTAGGTCATTTTGAGCCCACCTAGTTTCTTTTGGGAGCAATGTTCTTTAGATGTGGAGGGAAAATTTTTATTTTTTATTTTTTATTTTTAAAAATAGACTTTTTTTTTGAAATTTTGGGAATCTATCTAAAATGTTAAATTTATTAAAATATTAGGTCCTAAGGGTTCCCACTTGTTTGTATAGGAGTGTTTTTTAGGGTATTTTAGGGTGGTGGTTATTGAAAACATAGACCCTGTGATTTGCGGAAGGGTGGTTTTTTTTTAAAATAAATTTTTGGGGGTCAAGGGGGCGTGGGTCATTGAACATGGCCAATAGCAAAAAGTCTCTACTCTTATTTGTTACGCTACCCCTCCCCCCCCCCTTAAAACATTTTTTTTTATATAAAAAAACAAAGTCTCCATACTTGAGCTCCTTCAACTACTCCTCCTTCTATGCCTTACCTTGTCTAAGGTTTTGGAGATTTTGTTAAGGGGTTTAAGGGTTATTATTGGGTATCGAAGCCAAGATTTGTTTTGTAGATAATATGGAAATTTTGGCATTTTTTGACCCAAAAAAAAAAAAATCAATTTTCCCTAGACAAAAAAAAGAATTCTGCAAAATTTTCTAACTTTTTTGTTCCAAACCCCCCCCCCCTAAAATGTAATAAAAACACCAATTTTGGGGTCATTTAATTTCATTGGTTTTGAGTTTCAACATGATACAATTTCAACAACTATGGACAAAATTGGAATTGTAGGAGACTTTTTTCCACTAGTGCACTAGAGAAGAGTCGAAACAAGAGAAGATGGTTAAGCACACACACACACACACCCCCCTTGTTATAGTAACATGTAAATCATGGTCCAAATCCCACCTAAAAAAAGACTAAAAACACATAATATTATAACTAATACCAATTCAAGGCTCATCAAATATTCTATACAATTGATTTTTTAACTCATTTTCAAAACGAATTCAACATAAGTAATTCTAACCATTGCTACTTCAAAGTTACCAATCCATTGAAGGTTTTGTCACAACCCCATTTGCTTTCCCAACAAAGCCACCCTAAACCCTAAACCCTAGATACATTCCTTTAGCAAATTGTAGAGATCACGAGATTCCGAGTAGCACCCATCGTCACCTTATTCGTCCTCTAGATGCTTCTCGAAACTCATCATCAACTAGTGTTTTTTTTAATGGTCAAATAGTGTATTTTTAACGGAATTACACACGTTAGGGATCTTTTCTCTCGAATTCCTTTGTCTTCCATGAAGTTCCCGACTTCCGACAAGGGTTGAAAGTTATGGAAATGTTGAAAATTCACGGACTATTTAACAAGTGAAATGGCACTCAAGGCGAAGAAACAAAAAAATAGTGTAAAACCGAGACAAAATCTATTTCTTGGGAATAATAGGGAGGGTAATATTTTATGATCCCATCCGCCTCTTTCAATACCGTGCATAACCCTATTGGTCGACGGGGTGTTACCGAAATGGAGCAAGTGCGCTTGTCATACCTAGGGCCTTTACCCGACTGGTAATTACTATGGTCATTATTTTGTTACACATATTACCTGACACCTTAGAGTATCCTATGCGACGATCATGAAATGTGGTGGCGACTCGGGTGCTTCTTTCTCCGAGGATGGATCACGAATCATTGTTGTTGGGGGTGGGGGAGGGGCACAAGAAGAGCTCATAATATATTTCATGATCACCACCACCCCCCTCCCCCCCCCCCCCCCAAATAAGGTCAAAATTCTAACAAAATGATTATTATTCACGTCAAACAATGGGCCTTGCCATTTACATTAAGAAGTATCTTAAGGCAAATGAAAAATTATGGAAACTCAAATATTTCACCATGAAAAAAATTATAATCTTCCCCCCAAAAAAAAACTCCTCTAAAAGAAACCAAAATCCTTCAAGATATTATTATTATAACTCTATACAAATCTCAAGTTTCAACACAAGCCAAAATATCATCTTTCAGAAATAATCCTCATATAAAAATAAATAGACCTTATTACTTACTTAGGGGCCAAAATCCATTAAGCTACTATTTGCTTTATAATGACTCTAAACACAAATTCCTTGCCTTTCCTTGGCCTTGGTAGTAGGCAAGGCCAATCAATTGTGTGTGTGTGTGTGGTATTATGAAGCAACTAGGCACTTTTTTGTTTTTCCCATGGTTGTCAAAACGTAATTTTGATCTCCATGGATTGAAATAGAATTTTCCTTTTGCATCATCACCATGGCCACCCCAATGCCTACCCGAAAGCAATGAAAGAACGAACCACGACTCTCATTTTGTAATGCTCATGGAGTTGAGTTAATAGTTCCTCCAAATCACCAAATGCTTCAATGTTGAGGTACCTACCTATTGGTGAAGAAGGCATTGAAGTATGATTTTTCTTTAAAAATTAAAGATTCAACACAATAGAACCCATCCACTCCACCCCTAAAAGTAAAGTACTTTGCTTTTATTCTTCTATTGATCTCTCTCACTTGCTTTGTTTTGTTATGGTGGTTTTGGGAAGAACCACTTTGTCAAAAACAAGTCTTTTTAGGAAGGGCCGTCTTCTTGTACCTCGGATAGCTTTAGATGAAACTTAAAAACAAAGTTTCTTTTACATATATGGGTTTTGAATGTGAACAACTGAAATAGGGTCTCGGTTACCCTAATACCTACTACCTAGGTCGGTTCAAAAACAAGGTGCATAATTATTTTATTTTATTTTATTTTATTTTTCAGTTATGTTTATAAATAATAATATTAATAATTTAAATTTTGGCATCAATGTCTGATTTCTGTGTTCAGGTTGGCACAATCCAATGCTATTCTGAGTCACTTGAATCGCTCTTTGCATGAGCATGATGGTTTGAAGTGTATTGGGTACATTGATCTCGATGCCAGCACATGACAAATGGCAATGGCATTTGTTCTCCTTTTCTTCTTCTTTGTAGAAAGCACCAACACCCTTGAGAACATTCTTCAACAATGCGTTGTATTTGGAGCAATATCATTCATTATTTACCATATACTCAAATTTTAGTGTCCAATGTTTTGTGCTTCCCTCGTCAACAAGTGATAAATATTTAAAAATATAATACAATTGAGGAAGCATTTAAATGCCACTTCACTACGGTTGAACAATCAATAGTAGTCAATGTGTGTGATCAAGCATTGTAGTTTAGGGTTTAGGGTTAACCTAAGGCAATCATTTTTTAAGTTTTTTTCCATGATCATTGAACACTCAAAAGTATACCACGAGAATTTATAAGCCCATTTTCAGCAATAATGGGGCACTAAAGTTGCACTAATAAGTGTTAGTTTTAAAAACTAACAACTTCATGGTGGGCACGATACATATAAACCTTGAACTTTGTACAAATTACTCTATACAGGTTGTTAGGCATACGGATGCTAGTGGACACATTCTACTATGGTGTATAGTATGTTAACAAGCTCTTGTACACTCATACTAACTTCCACCAAATCGTGATGGTACTAAGGCTAGTGGAACTGATCATCAATAGTTTGAAGATTACATTTTTGGAAAATTAAAAAACAAGTCTTCATAATGTTCTAAAATATTCTTCATTTTTCCTTCACAAAATTTTCCTCTTTGCAAAACAAGTGTTTTTTTTTGTTTTTTTTATAAAACATTTCAACATTTTTAATAATTATTATTATATAATTTGTGCCAAGAATCGCCTGCCAAGGTACTACCACCACCACCACAGAAGGAAGGGATATAATACTAGTAGAATCTAGTTGTGAAGTGGTTATTGAAACTTCATGCGAGTTCTTTATTTGCATAACCTTGCCTTGTGAGACGCGGGGAAGTCCATTGCCTGGCAATGACATAGCCAAGAATTAACAGTTGGGAGGAGACTAAGAAGAAGAAGAAGAAAGAAGAAGAGCTGTTGAGCCATTAGAGAGTTGTTGGGTGATTTTGTTTTGAGTTTTTTTCATGACTCGGATTTGGTCATCTAACCGCCTCTCTCTCTCTCTCTCTCTCTTTCTTTCTTTCTTTCTTGTTGTTTTGTTTGTCAGAAGACACAAGCTTCAAAGGTCAGTCCAGAGCAGCTTGCTGCTGCTATCAAGAGCAACAAAAAACTGGCACAGATTTTGTCACAGCAATTTGTGAGAACTTGCAAGACGAAGAAGAAGCGAAGAAATTTTTTTATAGATTTTTTAACAGACAAGATATGGTGTACAACAACTTGTTGTTATTAGGCAAGGTTTTAGACTAGTCACCATATCTCAAAGTCTGTGTTTTCTGCAACCAAATCCTTCACTCCAAGTGCTTGAAGATCTTGGATAACAAGATCTGTCAGAAACAAAAAAAATAGTCTAAGCTATTCATTCTTTCATTTCATTAGGTTAGGACACTAGTCCTCGTTCATTCAAGCACATTCAATTCCTCTTTACGTTTTCCACTTTGACCCATCTTTTGTTGGCCTTGCCTAGCCTAGCAAGGCAAAGGAAATTGTTGTGTTTAGATTCATTTTATAGAGTACAATAGTAGCTTAAGGGATTAATAATAAATTAAGTCTATATTATTTTATATGAGGATTTTATTGAAAGATGATAGATATTTTGGCTTGTGTTGAAACTTAAGATTAATTATACTTTAGTTCTAATATCTTGAAGTATTTTGGTTTCTTTTTTAGAGGTTTTTTTGAAGATTGTATTTTTTCATGGTGAAATATTTGAGTTTTCACAATTTTTCTTTTGCCTTAAGAATTTTTTTTAAGAAAATGTAAATGGCAAGGTCACAATGTGACACACCCTTTGCAAGTGAGCGACCATCTTGTTTTGATGATGCTCATTTTTTTGGCATTGAAGCAACCCTCCCCTCTTGTTTCCACTCTCGCCCTATTTGGCCAAACCCAAGACAAGAAAACCCTAATGTGCAATAATCCTTTGCATACTTTGCACACAACTCAAATAGAATAAATATTTCCACAAAGTCACTCTGTCTATTGGGCCCTAGTTTTCAAGTCCTTAGGCTAATAACCCTAGTAGAGTTAAATGTAACTAGGGTCCCCAAAATGACACCCATTGTGCAACACCCATTACTAGCCTATGGTGACTTGTTAGATCACATATAAAAACTTCTACCAACCACCCCCAAAATAGTCAAAGCATCATGACAATGGTGATGAACCAAAGGGGTTTTGTGTCTCGCCTATTTTCTTTGCATTTTCTTTCCCTCTTTGTTTGATATTGTTTTTTTAAAGGGTTTTCAAAGCCTAGTCCAACATAGAAGCCAAGGCTAATAGACACCTTCAAGCTTCTAATGGGAATGATAACTCTCAACTAACTCTTTGCCATTTATAAATTCCAAGAGAGGTTGGATATTGAGATGTGATTAAAAAATGTTCCCCGTTTCTTTTCTAGAAAAAAAAATTGGACAATTTTCATTTCTTTCTTACCATAGTAAAACATTCCATAGCCTAAGAATTTTAAGCACCGATCTGAAGGGATATGCCATCCTTTGGGTTTATGAGGTAACCTCCAAAATTGTACTCCTCTTGAAACACAATTCCTTTGACGAAGCATGATGGCCAAAACCCCATCCCTATCCCCTTGAGCTAGCTTCCCCCACCCAAAGAAATGTGCTTACAATTTGTGGGTCAAGAGTTACAATGTACTAGAGAGAGATTTAGTGCTAGATTTGTTCCTTTCTCAACAACTTCCAACATATACATGTAAAAGTACTAAGTAGCCTTCAAACTACTTTCCATTCTTGTGAGCAAATTGGGGGTTAGATATTTCTTTGGTGTTGTTCTTGGGGGTGGGGCACAAATGAAGGAAACTCAAGGGGATAGATTGTCATCACTATGTAAAAAGGACCAATTCTATACCTATCTTTAGGGTTATCCTATTCTTTGTGTCTTATGAAAGAAATCATGTGAGACAATCTTGGGTGTGGATATTCTTGATCTAGAAAGTTCACAAGTGTAAAAGATACTCATCAAGTAAGTCTATGACTCTATGTCAGCCTCCTTTTTCTTTTTCTTTTCTGGGGGAATTGGGTGCAAATTTTTCAACCTCCAAAACCCAAACCCTAAAAAATTGAGGAATATTCCATTGCAGATTTTTTTGTAAATTTTTGGCAAATTTGATCACTCCCAAAAGAAAGTTTTTTTTTTGGCAGATTTCCTCCTATTTTTACAGTTTTGCCTAAAATCAATGCGGCTAAATAAATAAATGAATAAATAAATAAAGGAAAAACACCGGGCAAGGGAGCAAGAGAAGGGAAAAAGAAAGGACCCAAGTCCTAACAAAAGAACCACACCCCATAAGTGCATAAGTCCTTTTTGGGATGGATTGGCACTAGTGCTACATCACCAAAATGGAAAACACAACAAAATGGGTGTGTGTTACATTGTGGCCTTGCCATTTACATTAAAAACATACCTTAATGCAAAAGAAGAATTATGGGAAACTCAAATATTTCACCATAACCAAAATATAATCTTCAAAAAATCCTTTATAAAAGCATCATCCTATAACATAGATTCATTTTAAAACTTTGCACTGCATCATATGATTATGTCCAAAAAAATTCAAATTATGGTAACTAGCTTCTTTCTTTTTTTTCCTCTTTCTGACATTTTTTTGGGTTCATTGCATTAATTAATTTGAATAAGATTTTTACCATATTTTTTGGAACCCTTTTAGATTCCACTACCATTTGCCATTATAAAAATGGCTATCGTATTATTGAAGTAGTTGAACGGTTTCATTATCGTTTTGTTATCTCTCATTGTGTTGTGTTCATGTTTGAAAATGCAAATTGCACGACTAATTGTCTTTCTCTATGCAATTGTGCCAAACTTATACAAATATATTCTGATTTACCTATTATTTCTCCTACAAATATACCTTTACTTGGATTGGTATTTTTTTGAAGCTTGTATACCCTTACTCCAATTATGTATTAAGATCAATATACACGAACAACATAGGTTCATACCAATGTTGAATATGCCATGGAAAGGATTCCTAATAAAAACATCATAATATAAGACATAAGAAGTCTCAAATTATTGGGAAGGATGTCAATAAACCTTTCAATGGAAAGGCAGAATTGTTGGATGCATATGTGAAGCTAAGTTAAAAACACTTGGCTACCTTGAGGAAGATTGAGTTGTTTTTAATCTCCAAATTAATGTCTTATAAATAGAGTTTGTAGCATGTTGTTTGAAATTTGGAAGGATATATAATTCTAGTGAGGATGACTTTTTAAAATTGGTTTAGGTAGGACAACTTTAGATGTCATAAGTCAACCTTTGGACAATTTCAAACTATAATCTATATAGTTGATTCCCTAATAAAGAGGAATGGAAAGATGTCTTTTTGTATTTGTATTTTTTCACATATATTATTTTTTTCTTGCACACATCATGTTCACAAGCAAATTTTCAATACTTTCTATATCAATTTGTATCTCATTTCTCTTCAATTAATTTGAATTCCATTTAATTTATTTAAATTAAATTTAAAATTTTGAACTAAGTTTCAATTCAATTCAAGTTTCATGCAATGTCATTCAACATTTTCATTCAGTGGAACTTAATTTTCACAAAATCAATCGATTCTTTTCATTAGTTGATTGTCACTAATAATGCACCACAAATAGCATAAGGCCCAAATATATTTTTGTTTGATAGTGCAAGCATTGTTATAGCCTTGTCAAAGCTTTGTTCTAATTTTTTTCTAGTTTTTTAGATTTTTACACCTTTACTAGTATCTCATTTTTGTAGGGATTTAAATATTTTAATATGTTGCAATCGTTCAATCATATTTTATATGTTCAAATAAAATTTAAGTTTAAACTACTAAACCTATATTTATATTGCCATTGTAACTAGTTTTTATGACAAAAAAAATCCTTGCCAATTTTTATTTTTATAGTGTAAATTTGATAAATTTTCCAATTTTTTGGGGAAAAAATCCCAAGACTTGTTTCAATATCAGAAAATTAAAATTTTAAATTGAATTTTAAAAAACCTAGTTGTAACACATTCCTCCACAAGAAAATATTCACACCAAGCAAAATTACAAACTACAAGCAAATACTTATACCAAACCAACACCATTTATGTAAAAATATATCTACAATAGGACCCAACTTATAAGACATGAATCGTTCTTGTAGTTCAAATTTAACATACCAATGCAATGTTAGGTCATATTGGAGCTCATAATGTTTCATATTTTGAATGAATCATAATTGTATTTGAACCAAGCAAAATATATCTATGGTTCACAAATGTAATATGTGCCACATCCTTATGTCAATTTGTGAATTTAATGTAATATATGCCACAATAAACACCTCATATTCTACACTATAATAGATGAAACCACAAAGTTTATCTCACACATAGCTCATGAGGCATGACCTTTTGTGTGAGGAAAACCCATTACCTTCGAATGAATAACGTGCAAGGTCCAAACTAGTTAACATGTGTTAGAGCTAGACTGAAAAGGACACAACCTTTTAGTGACTAACCTTTATTTGTGATCATTTTTGAAATATAAAAATTGAAAGATGAAGGATTGTTTTTTTTACATTAACTTATTCAAATGCATCAATTGAATATGTGAAATTTGAAATCGTTTATGAAAAAGTAGTCTTTAAATTATGGATGATAGTCATTACTCATTTAATGTTGTTTTTTATGACATCTTGGAATGGGCATAATTTTAGAACTTTTGTTGAAAATTAACACAATTAACAAGTAGAATGCATTTCATTAAATATGAACCCTTATACAAACTCATTTTAATATTCAATATGAAATGTTTTTCATTGATGTTACAAAAAGGGTGATGATGTGATAAAATATTGGCACAACTTCACTAGTTTCAACACAATAAATATTATTTGACACTCAATTTCAATATTTCATATAAACTTTCACGAAAAATAAATCAATTTAAAAATACATAACAAGGAAAGATGAAACCAAGGATTGAGAATGAAGTTAAGGTTTAAATTGAAGACCACTTTAACAATAACTTCAAATAATGCGTAAAGTAAGTCGACAACGACTAACACTCATATGTATTTGGATAAAATAGTGTTTTAGTTACTTGATGTTGTTGGATGGAACCTATTATCATAGGTATATATTCAACCATTAATAGTGGCCAAATAAAGAACAAAGAAGGGGAACCAAGGGTTAGCATACATAAAAGTGGGTGGGGGTAGCCTCACCAAGAAACTTCTTAAAATTTTGAATGCAATGAATGGAACTTTTTCAATTTTCAACGATGTGATGAAGCTAACTTTTAAAGGTGACATAGAAAATGGATTGTGGAATTGATGTAGTGGTTTTGGGGTAGAAAATAGAAACAAAGATCATGATAAAAGTATAATTATAATCTTTAATTGTTTTAAAGTAGTACCTTGAGTACTAGTTGGGTAACTTGTTCTGAATATTCAAAAAATGAAAGGTAGAAAGAACAAATCAAGAGACGTGAAGAAGCTCAAGGGGAGAAAATAACTTTAAAAGTAGGAGAAAAAAATAGATCAAAGAATGTGTGATTTTTTTCAATGTCTTCTAGAGTTTCTTTGGTGTTCTTGAGTTCTTGGAACGTCAAGGACTGTTGCTTTGTTGACTAAAGTCTTAAATATGGGGAGGGAGGTTGTGCATACGAAATGTAGATAGATTAGTGTGAATGTTGTGAAATATATTCAACTTTAATTGTCGGTGCATGGGAGTGAACCTAACACAAATGGCAAGGAAAATAAATAAGCTTGAAGCAAAGGTTGTGAGTGTTGATGTTGATATTTAAATTATGTGAAATTAGTAGGAGAAGCTTGAGTTAATGAAGTTGGAACATAATATGAGATGTTGGAGAACTAAATTGATCCCTGGAAACACGTGTCAAGAATATTAAGGTTTACAAAAGCTTCATGTTAAAACACACTTGACAAATATTGGCAAAGATTTCAAAGCACTTCATGAAGTAAAACCCGTTACAAAGAAGAAAAAAATTCAATGATATCACAGACCTAAATAAGAAATGAGAGATTCATAGTAAAATAAGAGAAACAAGAAACAATTTAAGATGAGATAAACTCTCACAACATTATCAAATTAGAACCAATTTTGATAATAAGTTTTATCCATAATGACAACATCTTGGCTACAAGTCAGGGAATGGTAAAGAGAAGGACCACTTGTTAAGTAAATGCCACCTCCTTAGTAGAGGGTATACATTAAAGTTTTCCTTTAACAACATCTATGTTGGGGTCACAAATTAAACGTATGATCTATGTATCCTTTAGCTCATCATTCACTTATAAGGTTGGTTTAGGAATGTCCACTAATCTCAAATAACCTTTGCAACATAACCTTGTTCAATTTGTTTCATATCCATAGGTTTTTCATGCTTTAAATAAACATTTCATGTGTGTACATGTTTGCATACTTTTGTGTCCTTAGTTCATGTCTTTCAGTATTGTCAGGATTGTTGAGGCTTGTTTGCATCATAATTTATCATAAGCATCATACATGGGTTTTCATTGAAGAGTTAAAGAGGTGAGAATGCCTATGTTATATTTGAATGATCACTATGAAGTTGCACCCCTTTTGTAGTTATGCATTTCATTAACCATCATCCAAGTTTGAAGTTACAAATAATGGTTGGGTGCCCAACAACAATACTTGAAATTGGATTGACTAGTGTAGAAGGTATTTTGGAATTTGGTGTTCAAACATCAATAATAATGTCTACTTGTTGATCAATTGTTTTTTGATCATATGTTCAATATTTGGTTATTAATTAAATGTTTAATCAATAACTACCATGTTTGATCATTAACCATAATGTTCAATCACTAATTAAAGTGGACCAACATGTTGCTAGATCATTGATTGAAATTGCTTGTGTTCCCAACCATTTCCACCAACTTAGAGATTTATGGATAGAACGCAAGAACGAGATGACAATATCGATGGAAAACATAAGAAGCAAGTTTATATTATGATAACGATCATGTACCATGTACACCTTACAAGCATGCAAACTCCCCAAGCGTAGCAAACCTTCCAAATCCTTCATGAATATGAGGGTTGGGATGCACAAAACTCCCAATGAACCAATTTTGAATGACCGACCTTTTTGATCTCACATTCTATGACCAAAGAGATCTAGCCTAACATGGAAATCCTTTCGAGAAAATCCCCATATTGTTAGTCTTCAATATGGGCAAGTTACTCCTTAGATGCTGGTTCCGTCTCCATATAGAAAATCCCATAACTTCCTCCACCATCAACAGTCTAAGCTTAAACTCATTCCTTGATGTATAACTAATAATGCATGAACAATTTATGTGACAGTCCAATAGATAGAAAATTTGCATTACTAGAGCACGCTTGCATGATTGGCTTGTTCTCCACCCCAAGAGTAAAGAACGGCCCTTACAGAGGTGAGATCCCCCTACTTATGACATAATCTCACCTCGTCAATGTGAACCAAGCAGCTCGTCCTGTAATGGCTTTGCACCCCGTATAGCAAAGTTCAAACCAGCAGCAATGGTTTCAAAGGGGGAAATATCAAACACCATTTGCATGAAGTTCCACAAAAAATGAACTCAAAACAATCCATAGTAACAACACTTGGTGAACTGAACATTCCTCAAAATGTGTGACCAAATGAAGTCTGTGTCAGTCCATAGTTTCTCCCTGAATGAAACGAACTCAACATCATTCCACAGTCTCTCCCTGAGCCAATAAAGGAAATATGCGTGTAGGCCCATCACTCATTGTTTCAGGTAAAAGAAGAAATATGATCCTTCTAGAAGGGTTTTGCTCATTACATGATAGATGAGAAACCTCAGGTCAGTAACTTCTTCCTGCTACTCACTATAATGGAAGGCTGGATTGTAGAATTGAAAAACACATACCTGAATGAAAGTGAAGTACCTGTTATTCGAACGTGGAGAGGACTCTGTACATCAAACGAATATCTCTGCCACTTTCAGAATGATTTGGACAGCAATATGGAGTGAGTGCTATCGAAAGCACTTTCAATTCGGCTATTGAAAGCCCGCTCTTTTTTCTCCCCTTCTAACAGATTGTTCTTCAAAATAGTATCACAAGATGCAAAAGATGAAAAGAGGAGTGAAGCCCCGGTGCAAAAAGGATACTTTTCCTCTGCCTGACCTTTCAATCTTCTCCTCCATGTGTTTTTTAATTGTCTCTCCTGCATTTGGCACCCATTGATGTGGTACAAGCAGACTGGGAGCAGGCAACAGAACTCCCAACCAGTGATGGGAGAAATGAAATTGACAGTAAATTGTCAAAGGGGGGCAGGAAGCAACACACAATTTGTGGAGGCTGAAATGCCGTGACAAATTTCTACCTACCTGAGACATCTCTCACTTTGTTGTCTAGCTTTTGTAAAATGGGGTAGCATCTAACCTAGGTTCAAAAGAAAAGCCATCCAGTTCATGCTGGAAGACTGACCAGTTCCTTGGGCGAGGAACATTCAATGAGACATCCCGGAGCATTGGGGATGGAGGAACCCAGTCCCATTGTTTCTTTGAGATACTGAAGGTCAAGCTGAGTGGTGAATAGAAGCGTGTGAAGAAAATGATGTCCCCGTGACCAGCACAGTACATGCTGTCACAAGGCCACTTTTTGTACAAGCGGTCAAACATGTCTGGTGGCATTCGTCCTTGCTCCACCCACTTCATAGTCTTCAACTCAAGCAGCCACACACACAACCCTAGGGTTTGGTTCCTTGATGCTTTTCCCACTATTCCAATGCGTCCCTTGCATTCAAAGAGCTGTCGTGACTTCACATTCCCTGGCATACGCTGTGTCTTTACTCTTGACCACACCTCATTGCTGATATTAAACACCAACAACCCGCTGTTTGGCCCACATGTCAAACAGTACAGTGAGCCCCTGTAGGCAGCCACTGCAGTTTTAGTCAATACCTCCACCAATCAAACCAATGGGAGTAGAAGAATTCTGATCAGGAATTGCATATCTTCATTCAGCTTTACAAGTCTCTTAACTAGAGTCATGGGTCCAACAGCATACTAAATTTGAGCATTTGAGAAGGTGATGATCCAAACACACGGACCTGCTAACTCAATCACTCAAAAAAAAATACAGTTCAATGCTTTGACGTTCTGTAGAAGCCAGTAACTAATCCAATACTTGAACCTACCATCTGTGTGCAGGATTCACAAAGATAGACATAGTTGTTTTATATAGTACCTGCAACAGCATGTTGGTGGCCACCTAAGTACTGGATCACTATGGCATTGAACCTGATTGACTTTCCCTCTATCTGCCACCAGCATTGAGGCTCAACGACAGCAACAAATAGAGAGAGAGCAACCTGCAACAAATGGTGCGCTTGGTGAGTTCGTCCTGCAGGAGGCTGCCAGAGACTCTCCAGCAACCAGTGACAGAGTCAAAAACTTCAGTAGTCCAGCAATCGTCGTCAGATCGATAGCCACCAGCTGCTATGATCTTGTAAGCCTTGCTCAATCTATCCACAACCATGCACACAATTCTTGGCCTTCGTTTGCAAATGCGGGGAGGAAGTTGCCTCGCCACTTTGGTTATGGGGTTACATACAAAGAAAGCAAAGGGTCGGTAATCAGCCACCAGACATACCAACCCACCAGCTGAGGCAGCTGGTTGGATCTGCATTGGCAAAAAATCAAAAGGAATTCGGTGCCATTTGGCCAGTGTTGTGCTGTAGCCTAATAGCATCCGATCTGCACGCCGGTCAGCCTTGATGAAATAGTGCCCTAAAGTGCTAGAAACCTGCACTTTACATGGTTTCCAATGGAGCAAACAAAATTGGAATTCCAGGTCAGTGAAAGGATGCCAGTACAGGTGCAGGAAAGAAAAAAAAAAGTGAGTAGAGGAGTAGTAAAAGGTTAGGCCTTCTTGCTGAGGTTGGGAGGAGACTGAAAGAAGAAACAAGAGAACTGACCTGTGAACAATCTGCAAGAAAGCCAGGGGAGAACATGATAGAATTCCATCTTTTGCAGACCGCACGTAATCTCAAGAAGCTGTCCACAGGCAGACGGGCCAGCACTCTGTCTACAAGCTCCTCTTGCAAGTCACACCATAGCCTCTCATCCATATTGCCACTGTCCTCCCCCTGTCCTCCTTCCTCACATGTGCAATCCCTGTCCTGCCTGGTTGCTCACCATCATTATTCAATCTATCCCTCTTACTCATCTCCATTGCCTCCTTCTCAAACCATGCCAAACCCCACACAGACTGACATCAGATATGCCTATGATCCAATTGAGATCACAAAAAAATCCAGAGAAACCTCACATCACATCCAATATCAACATGGATCACATTGGATACATTAATGGATTTCGAATCCATCGCAAGAACTGGACGGACCCGTTGACAAATGGTGACAGAGAGAGAGACATACACACACAGAGGATACAAGGGAGAGAAATAGAAGGTGCTGTGTAACATTTGTCGTTGCAACTTGATAGAAATAGCGGTGCAGAACACGGGGTTCACAAGACCGGCAATCTCGAGAGGTAGGATCCGACAGAACATTGCACAAAAGACTCGATAAACCCTGACTGATGAACATGATTACCCTCCGCGGAGTCTGCGAAACAGCAGCGCAGGCAAGGAAACAGAACGCAAAAAATAGGATGCAGTCTTGGATTGTCGCTCTTTCCAATTTGTCTTTTTTGAGGTTCTTACCATGAGGTTTTCCAGATATATGGACGATTATGCGCTTCCAGGTCAAAGTTGCTGAACTTCTAAACCGGAATTGCAATTCGGACATATGCAAAACATAGATGGTAGAAAGGTCCGCAAAGAAATAACAAAACACGGAAAACGTGCCAAATCCAAGACCGCATTTGCAACAAGGAAAGAATCAAAGAAATCTCATGAAAAGAATTACGAATTTTCAAGACAAATTTTTGACAAGAAAAACGAAGATAAGAGTCAAGAGAGAGAGAAGTACAAAACAAGCATTTCAGAACCAAAAAACACACATCGGCGCAACAAATCCAAGATCGCATTGCTTGCATCTACGACTGGAATCTAATTCATGAAACAGGAATTTCAGAGCGCAAAAAGATACACAAAGAGAGCCAGAGAAAGACGCAGATAAAGAGAGAAGAGAAGAAGATGAAGAAGAAAGAGCTGGAGAAAGCGGGGCCACAAAAAACAAACAAAAACAACAACAATTGAAGAGGCAAAAGGCAGAGAAAAACACGCACCGCAGCAGCAGCAGCAGCAGCAGAAGGAGAAGAAATTCGACGACATGCAACAGATCCAAACAAAGAAAAATATGAAGATGAAGATGAAAACCTTGTGACACGCATGTTGTCGAAGGAGAAGCTCAGCTGGAGGCAGAAGAGACGTGACGAACGGCAGCACTCGGCGACATCATGATAGCGATGGCAGAAGCAGCAGCAGCGACAACAGCAACAGCGAAAAACCAAAAGAAAAAAAGAAAACAAAAAAGGAGGACAAAAAACAAAACCACACATCCCTCTCTCTCCCTTCTCTCACACGCCCCTTCACCCACGTCCCTAAATGTATCCACATCTGGATCAGGACTTCGATTGGGGGCTCAAAGTTCAAACCAGAGTCGGGCGGGTACTACAAACTTTGCCCCCTGGAACCCCTCCGGGTATCACTCAGGGTATCATATCCGAGAACCACGGTTAAAAAATCAAACAGATATCTGCTTCTGATCCATAACCGTGGTTGTCAAAAAAATCAAATGCCCGGATGATACTCTACATGACCGCAGTTATCGGATTTTGTAAGGTCAGATAACCGAGTGAAACCCTCCGGGTCCTTTCCGGTTCTTTAGTGAAACCTCGTTGGTTCTTTGGGGGCGCTGAGATTCTGGGAGCCGGTGGTTCTTTGGTTCTGATTTTTCAAATTCCCAGAACCAGCGGTTATTACCAGAAATCAAAGGAACCCCGCACCCGGCCTCCCCCACACTGGTTCCAACCGGGGGTGAAGCTAACCGGCAATTTGACATGTGTCGTGATACTAACTTCCCGGCACAGTCGGTAAGTTCCACCCGGGCACAACAACGGAAATTTTTTTATGTGTGACGGCACGTGGAATTTGGGGACGTCAATTTGTTGCATATTTATTTTTCTTTTTGATAAATTCAACTCTTACAAGGAAATTTTTTTTAATTAAAATTAAAAACCTAGAATAAATTCAACATTAGTTTTGTGCATTACAAGTCAAGAGTTCACATTCATGTGAGTAAATAATAAGTATCTTTTATTTTTTCAAAAAAAAAGAGAAAAAAATACACCTAATATTTTTCATGGGTAGCAATCATAGCATACAAATATAACTCTTGTACTTTTTTTTCTTTTTTTAAAAAAATGGAACAAAAGATTGTAATTATAAGAAAAAAAAGATTGAAGTGCAAACCTAGTAATTTTTAAAACAAGTAAATTGGGATATTTTATTTTACTTTACTTTAATAGCTTAAATTCAACTAATTTTTCTTTTAATTTTGAAATTTTTGACTATTTTTTACATCACAAAATTGAAAGAAAAAACCCTAGTGACAACCTATTTTTGTGGTTTATTTCAAGGTGGTGGTTGGTCACACTACTACCTCAAGCCTTTTTAACCATCTTTGCCTTCATGATTGTAGGTCCAAAAATTATGCAAAAGGAGCAAGTGTGTGTGTGTGGGTGGGTCGGTGGATGGATGTTTTACGTTACAATCCAACTCAACTATAATTGCAATGAATGAATGAATGAATGAATGAACAAACCATCCATCAAACAAACAATTTGATCACAAGTTAATTGGAAAGTTGGGGTTTCATCCATCATGTACAAATCGAGCTATATGTTGAGTAAAACTTTGTGCCCAATTTCAAAGTGTGCGTGGGTGGATGGATGTTTTACATTACAATCCAACTCGACTACAATTGCAATGAATGAACGAATGAATGAACAAACCCTCCATCAAACAAACAATTTGATCACAAGTTAATTGGAAAGTAGGGGTTTCATCCATCATGTACAAATCGAGCTATATGTTGAGTAAATTTTTGTGCCCAATTTCAAAGTGTGCGTGGGTGGATGGATGTTTTACATTACAATCCAACCCAACTACAATGGATGGGTCGTTCATTGCAATGAAACGAACCATCCATCAACAAACAATTAGATGACAAGTTAATTGTAAAATAAGGTTTTCATCCATCATGGTGTAAATTAAGCTAGATGTTGAGTAAAATTTTAGTGCCCAATTTCAAGTGATGTTATGAATGATTGCAATCCCACATTCAAATAATGGTTGTAGGAGTGTGAAGAGCTTTTTCAAACAAAGAAAGGAAGCCATGGATGAGATGCAATGATATTGGCCCACAATGTTACACTCAAGGCTAGGTATGTAGCCTTCGGTTTAGCTATGCATTAGCCAAACAAAAGGTTTATATAAGTCGCCTTCCTTTTGGAAGGGAAGGCAAGGGGAGACAACTTTGTAACTTATTACTTGTAATCGGTTACCCAAGTGTCATGACACCGTTAGCACATGATTCGTTCAGCACTAAGGTGTCGAATAATTAATTAATTAATTAATTGATTAGAATGCATTTTCTTTGTGTAATCTTATTTTTAAACATTATTTTATTTTATTTCTAAAGTTTATTATAACATAAACCCTTTATGTTATGCTCTCCGGTCATCATTTGCAACAAACACATGACCTTCTTCTCACATTGCTCACTCCATTGGACACACAACCCTTTAGGGTTTGACAATTTTTCCCTTTAAAATCATAGTGCTTGAGGAAGAGCTTTATGCTCTTTCTCTCTCTCTCTCTCTCTTGCTCCCGCTCTCAAGCAAGCTTCATTATTGGCCATGCCACTTGCTTCGATTCAAAGCTCACGAGTGGCATGTCAAAAGGCATTGCAATAGTTTCGCATTTTAGGTTTCCACAACTTTTGGTGGTGATGAGAGCTTGAAATTTTCACATTTTGGGTAACAAATTTCTCCCCAAAATTCAACAATTTCAAGAATAATTTTAATTAGGGCTTAATCCATTCATATGTTAATATTTATTTATTTATTTATTTATATTTATATTTATATCAGATTTGGAAATGCTTGTTGTTGATGCAAATTAAACAAGCAAGAATCTTGTAGCCATTATTTTTTTATTTTCTTTCTCGATTTTGTGATGTAGCTGTTTTGTGATTTAGCCACACTGGCTACATCATCATCCACAAGAGAAATTAGCCAAATCTGGCTATAGGTCAGAGAGGAAAAGTAGTTTTAAAAATATAATTTAAGAATCATGCTATATTTTGGCAAGCTGCTGGAATCAATTATTTAAATCAGTGTGTTTTTTACATTGATGAATTTTGCCCTGAAAATATATGATTTCAACCTCTACATATGATTTTTCATGGAAAACAAAAAACAAAAAAAACCCCCACAAATTCACCATTTTTTTAAAAAAAATCCAAATTGCCGGAGTTTGATGACAAGTTCCATTAGTTGGTCAAGAATGTGGAGTTTTTTTTTTTTTTTTAATCATTTAGGTATTTGTTGGTATGTAGCTAGAGTTGGCTAAATTATTTTCTGGATGATCCCCATTTTGGCTACAAAGAATAGTCTTTAAAAAACACTGGTCTAAATACGGCAAATTCAGAAAAAGATAAATAAATAAATAAATCCTTTTAAACCAGCAAACACTTAATAGGTATGGTGTTCTTAAGGAAGAAGGGCTATTATTAGTCCAGGCCAAAAATAAATAAAAATAGTGACAACCAATTATAGGCTTAGAATTTCCATGCAACCAATGAGAACTCATCACGTCATCAAATAGGGAGAAATGTTTGATGAAGTTCTGAAATAATAATGAACTCACACTTCACTTGAAGAGCATTTCCTCAAAATGTGGGACCAAAATTAAACCTCAAGTGGTTGGTGTGTCACACAAACTATATGGCCTTTGCCATTTAACATTAGAAAGTAGATTAAGGCAAAAGAAGAAGAATTATGGCAAACTCAAAAATATTTCACCATAGCAAAAATATAATCTTCCCAAAAAAAAATCCTCTAAAAGAAACCAAAATCCTTCAAGATATTATTATTATAACTAATCTCAAGGTTCAACACAAGCCAAAATATCATCTTTCAAAGAAACCTCATTAAAAAAATAAAATTAAACCTATTAATTACCTAGGAGCCAAAATCTCTTAAGCTACTATTATACTCTCTATAATGAATTTAAACACAACAATCTCCTTCTTGCCTTGGTAGTAGGCAAGAGCCAACTAGTAGTAGTACATTGTTGTTGGAGTGTGTGTGTATCTCTCATTCTCTTTCTTTCCATTATGGGCAAGAGCCAACCAACAAAGGCTTGATGGACCATAGGAAAGCTGCTTTTTGTTCACTTATGACATTTGACAATAGGTCCTTTAGGTAAGTAGGAAGGCTCTTGGTGTTGAGGACTCTAGTGTTGAGTCCCCCAACACCATGCTAGTCATTGAGGACTTAAACCTACTTACCATGAAAATTTTATGTTAAGTTAACATTCTTTTAATATTAAGTTATTGCTCATCTAATAATGGGTGCCACCTAGGATGCCACCTAGATTTTCATTTAACATTGACTTAACATCAAGTGTGAATGAACCATAAGTAAATACTAGATGCATATAGATGGTTAGTGCATAGGTAAAGGAGTAGTGCATTAGAGCATCGCCATCGTTCACTCGCTTTGTAACACAATACCTTAAATCTAGTGGTGACACTAATGTATTGGAAGTGGTGGTTTCCTATTTGGGACAAAATCTTTCACATCCATGTTATCCCTTTCAATTGGCATCATTGTTTTTTTCATCTATCACATCTTGATGAACAAGTAAAGCCATCTTGAATAGTGTTTTTTTTTGCACGAATTTTCGCAGCCTAACAAAAAAAACAAGGGTTGGCAAATCCAACAAAGGGACTTTTAAGATTTTTTATTTTTATAATTTTCTTATCTTAACCAAAAAAAACTTAAAAGTCGTCAAATTTAAATAGTGTGTTCCTACAAGTCGCCAAAACTAGGCAGGATTCCAGAAAAGATCTATTAGTCCACCATGACAATTGTTATTTACTACTAATTAATGTTGAGGATCTTAGCCAAAACACCTACTTGAGGAATTTGAAAGAAAAAACATTAGTCCTTAGGTCATTCTCATCATTATTTCATTGTGCTTGTTTTATTTCATTCATATTAGGTGCAAGCATTAAAGTTCCAACACATTCACCTTGATTTGTGGGCACTTTTGTTTGTTTAATTTGCATTAAAGTTAGATGTTCCATTTGTCTTTTTTTCAAGAGATTGTTTGTGTGGCTATAAGGGTGTGGGTTGTTTTTTATGCAATTACAAGTGGGCAATTCACGATTTGTGTAGTTGCAAGTGTTTGGAACAATGGTAACTTGAACTTGTAGTTTGATTACAAGTTATATTGAAGGACAATGGCAAAAATGATGTCTTCCTTCACATCTTGTTGCTATAAGTTTGATGGGCATGCTCACCATGACAGATCTTGAAAAAAAACTATTACAAAAATAGGTTTTTCAAACAATCCAAGTTGATTAACTAGTCGTTCTTGACTAATGTACATGTACATTTTGACTAAAGCACACAATGTCAATTTTCAATGTCAACTCCTTATTTTTGTCACAAAAGAGTAAAGAGTTGGGTGTGGCTCCTATTATTGTGGATTTACCCCTACTCATTTATCTACTTACCTACTTACCTTCTACATGTTACAACATCTTGCCTATCTATTTCATTTACCTACTTATCATATTATAACCTACTTACCAACCTACCTATTAATTTTTTTAAAAAAAATAACCTATATAAGTAATGATATGAAATATAAAAAACTTGACAAATATTGTCACTTTTTGAAAGTGTAGTCCTTTATTGAGGACTTGGCTTATCATTGTGAAAGTGAAAGATTAAATTTCTTATACTTGTAACCTATTTACATATGCTTAAGACTAGAATAGATAAACTAGATTAAGGTAGGCACTTAGGTAAGTTCCATTACCACCTACCTACTTGCCTTTTATGACTTACTTGAACCTATTTACTACATACCAACCTACAAAGAATTATTTTGAAAACAATACAAAAAATAAATGCTTTTAATTTAAGTAGAAGTTCAATTAGTCAAATGATCCATTGTTTGTTAATCAAAACAACTATTCAAATGGTGTCTTACTCTAATAATAAAAAAGACCACCTAGTCATAATGGATTGTCCACATCAACTTGTACAAATTGATAAGATGGATTTTTTACAATTATGCAAATGGGGTTTTTTCATTGGATTCTTCAAGGTGGGTCACAAGGTAGGGTGGTTCATTTCAACACAAACACTACTTCTTAAAAGTCCATAAAGTAATGTTTAAATGACAATCTACCATAATGTCATTGGCTCAATTGGGAATTACATGGTGGTTAATGATTTTTTTTAATCCATATGAAAATAAGTCATTTTAGACCCAAAAATAAAAAATAAAAAAATTCATAGATGTTAAGAAAAAAATATTTGACCAAAAAATGATTACAAATGGGATTTAGGAAAACATGGCCCATTTTAAACCCTTCAAAAAACTTTTCTTTTATTTAAGTTTCTACAGCAAACTTTTTGCATCTATGTTCTTAGTAATACATCATATATTGAATCCCTATAATATGTCCCAAATAAAGAAATACACAAAAATGGATGTATAGAAAGGCATCTAAATAAAAAATCAAACCACATTTTTCAATTTCAACTCTTTTATTATATATTTGGTGCATATATGTTATATTTTAAATATATTATTATTATTATTAAAATTTTAATTTTAAATCTAATCACAAATTTGACAAATATTTTATTTTATGGCATGTTCATAGCACATAAATGCATGACATTTTACAAAACATTACATTATGATGCAAAAAATGAACCACCCTACCTTACAACCACCTTCCGATCAAGTAATTGTTTTTTTTAATATTGGGGTTAAATTCATGGGAAAGGAAAAAATACATCACAATTATTTTGTGTTATCACATGTGTGTGATGATAAGTTATTCAGATGACAATATCACATGTGACATAAATTTTTATACACAAAATGGAATCAATGACAACACACAATTCATTTTTTGTGTAGAAGTGTGATGTTTACGACCATATGGGCTTGCCACAACCATAGAAATGCACAAAAACAATTTGCATAATGATTTATGACCATTTTGCTAATGCTTGTGTTAAGCATTGTCAACTTGAAAAAAACATGGCCATGTTGTTATTGAATAATTTTGCACAAGTAAAATCATCAAGGATTGATACCTCAAATAACCAATTATGGTTGGTTTTAAATGTCAATTCACTATTAGAAAAGCATGGTTTTTTTATTGGATAATATAGTAAAAGAATACCCCATTTGGATAGGTGTTAAAAAAACCATCCCATCATTTTGGACAAGTTGATTTCAACATGTCCATTATGACTAAGGTGATATTTTTTATTAGCAAAATAGTAGACCATTTGACCAATAGATAATGAACCATTTGATTAGTCAAATTCTACCAATATTTGAATTTAAAATTATTATTTAAACATTTTTTGTGATCAGTAGGTAGTACGTTGTAAAAAAACACATAGGTAAATGGTAGCCTAATTTTCCCTAATTTACCTTATTTAACCTACCTTTAGACTACTTGAACCTAACCTAATTTAACCTACCTAACTTACTTACTTTAACTTACCTACCTTATCCCCGCAATCATTTACCTAGGTTATAAATATTAAGAATTAAACCTTTAATCTTGCCAATTATAAACCAAGTCCTTAACTAATGCATCACACTTTCAAAAAATACTAATTTTCGTCATTTTTTTTGTTTCATATGTTCAAATTTCACATCAAATTGTACATTACTTATGAAAGTAAATAGAAATGGTGAGATAATTAGTAGGTAGGTATAAATAGTCAAAGAGGTAATTTTCTAGGCATTTCATTAAAAGTAAAATAGTGATGTTCACTTGTTCTTTTTACAAAATTGGACTATGGAGTGAGTGATGGAGTTTGGACTAGTTGGTGATGCTATAAGCATAGGGTTGACATTCATCTTTGCTTGAAGTATTTGCAATTCTTTTGACTTGTAATGTTTGAAGTATTCATAGGTTTTGTCAACTGTTAGCTATGTGTCAAAAACTATGAATAAAGCCATTATGGTTTGATTTTTGAAAATTGTATTTTTTTTATCAAAGTTGTAGCATCGATAACAAGTTCTACCTTTTCTTTCATCATATTGGCATCAAATCCATGTTTGCAATTGGTGACACCATAACTCCCTATCATAGAAGGCACTTGATTTCAACAAAATCATTTGACAAACATGTGCTTGCTCTTGGTATCATGCCAAGAAATTTCTAGCAAGAAGGCAAGGCCTACAAGTTTTAAAAATTCAAACTTCTACATGAGGTTGCAAAAATGACTTCACTTGACAAGCATGTGCTTGCTCGTGGTATCATGCGGAGAAATTTCAAGCAAGAAGGCAAGGCCAACAAAAAAAATTTAAATCCAAACTTTTACATGAGGTTGCAAAAACAACTTCACTTGACAAGCATATGCTTGCTCTTGGTATCATGTAGAGAAATTTCAAGCAAGAAGACAAGGCCTACAAGCTTTTCAAACCCCAAACTTTTTTTACATGGGGTTGCAAAATAACTTCACTTCACAAGCATGTGCTTGCTCTTGATATCATGTAAAGACATTTCAATTAGAAAACAAGGCTTACAAGCTTTTTAAAGTCCAAACCTCTATGTGGAGTTGCAAAAATGGCTTCATTCAACCTTGTTCTTGACACCATGCAAAGAAATTTCAAGTAGAAGACAAGGCCTACAAGCTTTTCAAAGTCCAAACTTCTACATGGCATTGCAAAAATGTCTTCATCACCAAGCTACACAACTAGTTACGATTGGCAAGGCTTTTTACTACCATTGATGGAGATGCTTTTAGGTAGGTAATACAAATAGAAACTGAACTCAACACCTTGGCTAACCTTGGAGCTAGAACCCAAGGGAAAAATGTTTCCTATCCTCTTTCCATCCATCATAGTGCACTTGTTAGCTATTGGTTCACTCTAGCCCCTTATGTCAAGGAGAGGATTTTTGATTTCACAAACTATTAGCCAACCCCTTGTCCAATAAATCATTCACTAGCAAAATCAAATTAAAAATTCGAAAAAGAAGTGATGTTGGAGGTTTGCGGTCACTAGTAATGAGGGGAAAAAGAAGCAAAAATTGATAGAATCATGTACTTGGTTTTCATTGTGTAGCCAAAAATAAAGAAAGATGCTTAAAGATTTATACATTATTTATGGTTTATAGCCAAATTGGGTTGGTTTTTTTTATAGCGAATTACACTAAATAAATTGGAGAAAGTCTTTAGTATTTAAATTGGCTGCATTCAGAGGTAACAAAACTCAAAGAAGAGACCAATTAGCACTTCTAGTGCCACAGACTCTCCAGAGGTATACCTAATTGTGCATGAAAATTAAATAGCCCAAAGGTATGATAATCTATTGCCACTGGGAAGTGGCAACTGAACAAGAAAAAAATTCACAAACACATTTCTTGGAAAGTGAATTTTACTGAAGGGCTGATGAATTCATCCACCCAAATTTGGCAATTTTTAGGGACTTCCCTGAATTGGAAGTACTTCGTACCTTCTCCTTCCTGCTCCCGTGAACCAGCTCACTGAAAAAATCCTCCTGTAATGTGTGCTTTTCAATCTGGGAAAGCCTCCTCTATAGCTGTGTGCCACTACTATCAACGCAAGATTGTTTTAACCTCTACCCATTGTACAGCATCTGCGGTGATTGCTAGCTCTTTCCCTCACTTCTCATTCACTGGGTTGCAAATGTACCTTCCCTCCTCTAACAGCTGCAATTGAATCACGATCCATAGGCATGACATGAAAGGACTTTGAAGTGTTTCCTACTGTTGCTGGTGTTTCCTTGTTGACTGCATGAAATGATTGGGCACCCAAACGGAATACTGATGATCTCTCTCTGGAGGCAGCTGAGTCTCAACTCATGTTGGAGCACTCAGTCAAGCCCTCCTATTGAGGATGCTGCATGACATATCCACCCAAGTCCTAGTATCTCTCTGTGCTTCAACACATCCATCATCTCAACAATGACCAAGCCCCTTTTAGGAGAAAAAATTGCCAAGCCTGCATTGCATGGACATTGGCTCTTGGCAGTCGTAATATGCACCATTTAGCTTGTGCCGGACATAATCTCATTAAACCTCACCAGTAGCAAGTTTGAGGAGGAGCACACAGTTTTAAGGGGTTGTCTCTGCTGGTGGTCTCAAAAGCTGATCAGAAGGCAATCCAGAACAAGCATGAAACAGACCTCTTGGTGCATCATAAAACCACCTGCCATCACTCCAGTATGGCATATCAGTGAACTGATGAACTAACTTTCTCACTACATCAGAACATATCCTTTTGCTAGCAAGAAGTACACAGCAGAGTAATTAAAAGAACTGAACTTACAGTGGGTGAAGAAGATTATCTTCTCATGCTTATTTTGCAGGCATCACAAAGAATGCTGATTTGATAACAGTCTTACTTCCAAAAAAGACAATGGCTCACAGGGGCTGACTACATACCGACACAAGAAAACAGGTGGAAGAGCTTCACTGGTCTCTTTCGACTGCCGCTCTATCTCCTGCTGGTACTGAATGGGTGGTAGCACCTGGCATGGACCATGTATAGAGCCCACTAGGTTGTTGTCACTGTGGTTTGACTCATACACCTGCACCACAACCATCATGTCCTTGTGGTGATCCAAACCTCACACTGTATTTTTTACAGTCTGAGAAATGTGTATTGCAAACAGCAGCAGCAACCTGATTTTGGACATACCCATTATCCCCTTTCTTAATTATGGCTTAACTATGAAATCCTCTGTTCTCCTCCATTTCATTGATTCTCAAGATTCCAGCTGATTTGTCATTGGGCACAATTGAGAGAGACCTCATTATCATCTGCCGATGCAGGCTGGCCTGTCTCAACAGGCAGATCTGATGGGTAATAACACCAATTCACTTTCACCCACTTTGCACCTGTGCTCTTCTCTTCCCAAAGTGCCTGCAACATCCAAATATTAGCATTTTGTACAAAGCAAAGAATGTTGCCAAGGTCCCTGGATTTTTCTGTGAGCTTTGCACAACTGATTTTGAGGTCTGAAGTCTGCACAAAGGACTACAAATAGCAAGCAGCAGAGATGAAACCAAGAATTTGGAAGAATGCCGAACCAGAGAGTTTGCATAACTTCTCACAATGTTTCAGTATTGGCTTTGTGAAAGGTTTCTGTGACTCAAACTTACTTGTAGCCTTGCGATGTAAGGAGGATCATGGGGACTCTCGGGACGGAACAAAGCACAGTCCTGCAGCCGCATGGTCACCCCTGCCACAGAGCAAGCTGTGTAGTACACATTGCCTTGGCTAACATTCACCACAGAGCCAACCCACTCCACTGAACTGCTTTTCCTTGTGACACACTTTCCACCCATCACTGTTTCCTCTTCTACAGCTGGAAAGGTCACAGGTACTTGGGGAGCTGCTTCAGATGTGGTTGTTGTCACCTTTGTTGCTGTTTCAGTGTGTATCTGGGTTGCCAGAGGAGTGGGTGATGCTGATGTTATCTGGCATTGTGCAGGACAATCTCCATTCCTTTGCTCAAGGACTACCAATTTCCTTTCTGCTGCTCCAGCTTCAGTGGTTTTGGTGCTAGCCAATGCTGAATCTAGATTCATCCCAACAAACTCCTTTGTTCCCTGAGCTACCTCTCCTCCAATTCCCTTCTTGTATAGCAATAAAGATTTCTCACCCACCTGCTCCTTTGAACCCTCGCTGGATTTTGCTCCCTGAAACATGCAGTCCAAGGAGCAGAAGTTGCACCACTATCAGATAATCCTTTTCAGTATGAAGAAATTGTGCACTAAGAACATGTCCCATAATATGCAAAGCTCAAGTCACAGACAATACAGAACCACTGTCTTGTGGGTCTGATGGTTTTCTGGACCATGTGTCTGACAATCATCAGATCGATGCATGACATTTTCCCAATGTTCAGGTAAGACTATGAGCTTCTGATTCAAAACTTGTAAATGGTGCAAGAACAAGCAAGAGTACCTGCAAACCCCAGGAGCCATGAGTGGAACCCTGCAAGTCATGCCCATGTCGTAATGGCCCATACTTGGGAGTCTGGGGCCTGCCACCACTTGCAGTTACACACTTGGGACAATACCAGTCACACCGTGGAATCACCATAGGGTCATCATAGAGCTGCAAGCAAGCCACATGAAATGCAGACTCACAACCATCACACACAAGGACACTGCTTGTATTATGTGCCACCAGTTTGCAGACACTGCATGCAATGGGAGGACTCAGATACACATTGGAGATTGAAACTGATGAAATGAGAGCAGAGTGCTGCTTTGTTAAAAGATGTATTCCCAATGCCAGCTGCTGGTGTGTGTCATGCTGCTGTTGTGCAGAAGGCAGGGTAGCTGCTTCCTTTGACCAATTACAAGATTGTGCATTTGGTGGCTTTCCTTGTTCATCTGCTGTAACTGAGACCCATTTATCATCACCATCTTTTGATGCAAGATCCTGGGATGTACTCTCTGTTGCTCCAACTTCTGCTGAAGGAAAGGCAGTCCAGTTTCAATTTGCAGAACAAACAGACAGAAGAAACATGTTCAGTCACAGGAACCACACCTTCTACAGTTTCCCCCAAACACATGTGCAAGCACAAAAACAACAATGAGCCCTCCTCCTCCATCATCTTCTGTAACAAGACATCTTCTGTGGCAAGAGATGCATGCGTGCAGCTCAGGGTTTCTTCTTTCATTACATAGAAGAGAGAACATCCCAACAATGCATATATCCCTAAATGAAACGTCCCATAGATATACCATCCCAGAACAAAACTCATGAGATGTGAAAAACGAAAAACCACATGCCTGATGCATTTGTATCTGCTGCATTCACTGGTGGGGTTTGCTGTGAACACACCCACCACAGCAAAATGTACTGTCAATGTGCACAGATTTCTAGTTATGGAAGACTGCAGGAGGACATTATTGTGTGGTCCTTCATATCCAACACCCATCACTCCATTTCCATTCTCAGAAGAAGCTCCACAACATCTCACACAGCAGATTTTGTCTTTCTTTCCAGTTAGGAGGAGGGCCAGAAGATCTTACAAGCACAACAGGTTTTGCAATCTTTGGCTCAGGAGGAGGAGGAGGAAGAGGAGGAGCAACAACAACAGGTGGTGATGGGTCCACCTTGAAATGCCGAAGAAGAGAGTGGTAAGCATCCTTAGAAGAAACCAACTGCTGAGGAGCAACATTCTCAACCAAGCTTGCCAATTTCTCATAAGCTTCTACAGCAAGCTGACATTCAATGGGAGTTGGGGAGCATCCACCTCCTCTCACAGCACCCATCCCTGCCAACACCATTACCATCTCTGCAGTCTGTCTCAGCACCGTCTGCACCCATCCATGACGGCTGCTGATCTTCGCCCGTTTGCTGTTGGGCAACCCTTCATCTCCATCTCCATCACTTCTAACAACAACCGATGCTCCTCTACAGCCCTCTTTCTTGAAGCTAGGGTTTGTATCAGGGATAGTTTGTGCTGTTGTGTCCAAGCCAGTGGATACTGCCAAAGAAGGAGCAGCCATGTATGTTGTTTGTAGGCCCGAGGATTGAAGAGAAGGTTCAACGGCCGCAGCGGCAACAGCAGTCAGATCCTCTCTACTGCTGCTCTCCATGCTCCCTTCCATGGTAGAAGGAAAGACTGAAGCCTTTGTAGCGGATGGGTGCAACAGAAATGGGTGACCCTAGAAACTGTCTGCACTTGGCGAGCAGGCGGTTTGGGGGAAGACAGAAGAAAAAGAAAAGACTACTGGAACTACTCTTCTTCTATCAGATGGAATCCAGGGCGTGTCAGCAACCATGTTTTAAGGGATAAAATTTGTGGGTGGTCGGCGAAGAATTGCAGCAAAGATCGAAAGTTCGATCAGGTGCATGCCAGTCGCATTGCCATCCTTATTCTGCATTGTGGAAGAACAGTTTCTGGCTAAGAAAGATCAATGTTGTGTTGCTTTGCTTTGCTTTGCTCATCACAAGGTTTAGGGTTTCCTTAGAGTTTCCTTGCATGGGAGAGTTACATCATCGTTATTGAAGAGTAGAAGCATAGAGCGGAGAGAGGGACACAGAGAGAAGAACACACACACACAGAGGGTTTGTGGAATTTTCAGGATGTGCTTCCACATTTTGTGCTTGCAGAAAGCTTGCAATTCAGTCGCGGTTGCAGTTTCACAGCTTTCTGGCTTTCTCTCCATTCTCTTTGTATTGAGCTTCTGCGTCGCCATAGCCGCCGCAAGCGAGAACCAAGCGGCTTCAGTTTGTTCTCGCCCTCCTACTTTGTTAGATGAAGTTCTTACACCCATCAACGAAAGCTGCCCAGCTGCTCTGCATCACGAGATCTTCCTCTCATCTGCTGCTGCTGGAGTTTCTCTTCTTCCTCGAGTTGCAGAGGTAAAATATAATAAGCTTGGCAGATCATGGCACACTCACTGTGTATGTTCTCTGAGCTTGCATCTTTCCTTCAAGGAGATTGCAGTTTCCTGCTCATGATGCAGAAGCCAGGATGGCCTGTGTGTACCCTCTATGGAACTCAAACCCTAATTTCACTGCTATATCCTTCTCTTTTCTGCAGTGTTCTTGACCGAAAAAAGACTCAGAACTGTGGCAGCAATTGTGGCATTTACACACACATGATAAGTCAGGTCTTTGCACAGCAGGATCAAGTCCTCATTGCAGATCCCATAGCAGCTGGAAAAGACAAAAACACATGCAAAGACTTCAAAAGCTTGTGTTTTGTCCATGCACCCTGGAATGGAATCTCCACTGTGTCTGTGTGGGAGGCTTTCAGTTATTGTATACTTATCTACAGCTACTGTTGTTGTCATTGGTAGTTCATGAAGTCATCTGTGGATAGGCCTCATGGCAATCTAGCTTGTCATTGCTATTCTTCATGATGAAGAAGGTGACAATGGTCTGACACTTTGTGAACAAAGGACTTCCATAAGGTTATGACTGCAGCACTGATTGTCATGGTTTTGCTTGACTTTTTTGTTGTGGAGATTTCTCTGCAATTTTGGAGATATGAGCAGGAGGAGGAGATTTCAATTGTCAATTGTCAATTACTGGAGCAGTTGTAGTAAGTCATACCTTGCTGATTGAGTAGACGCAATTGAAGGCTGAGTGTGTAGTTCTTAATGCACTTGATGTCTTGGAACTATGTCTGATTGAGTTCTTCCTGCTGAGAGACCTTATGAATGGGCTTGTTTGCCTTTGTTCTGACATTGCTCTGGATTTTTCTCCTAAGCCCATGGGTGTCTGTTTTTCAAGGAGTAGTACAGAGAATTTTTTTGCTCTGTCTCTGGGCCCCAAAGTACAGATTGCTTCTTTTCTGTTTTTGCAACCTTTGTGTCTTTTTACTGCTCTCAATTCATTATGGAATTCACCAGCTCAAGATGCAGGCATGTCAGCTACTGTAGAAGTACCCCTCTGTGATCACTTAAAATATGTTGTTTGTGTGTTACCTACTATAGAAAAGCTTCCCTGAGTGCACAAATCCTTCAAGCAATGCAAGGAGGATTGCTATATTTTGGTTTTAAGAGCCTATTTGCACAGGAATCAAGCAAATGCAAATGTAATCCATGTTTCTTTCTCTTTTGCTGCAAAACGTGTGTTTGTGAGCTAAACTCATTACTCATTTTGAGTTATATAGTTATGAGATAAACTCAAAATGGCAATAAACTTTCCTTCCTGGTATAATTTCTCATGTCACAGTAGCACTGCATAATTCACCACCTCTCAGTTTCAACTTTTTTTTTGCTTACCTTTATGTGTGGGATAAGGCACCTGAACATCCAATAGATTCTTATCAGCATCTATTCCATGCTGCTGTAAGTGGGGAACAGGCTTGAAGTAAAGGTGGGGTTTTAGTTTACGATGATTGCAGCAGGAAGGTTAACGTTCAATTGCTGATGGAAATGTTCATTGGGGCCACTATATGTTGCAGCTGAATGAAACCTCATTGGAAAAGGCTTTGGATCTGGTGCATGGCAACAATGGAACCTACATTGCTGTTCTCTACTATGCAGCCTGGTGCCCATTCTCAAGAGAACTGCGGCCAGTTTATGATGTCCTTTCCTCAGTCTTCCCCTCTATCCATCATGTGGCTGTGGAGGAGTCCTCTGTCCGGCCAAGGTAGAGTGTTCTTGACTTATTGCGTTTGTATTCAATGTTACTCCATCTAGGTTAATGGGTGAAAGAGCACAGCAACAATGAATGACCTTTGCATTTTGGTTTGTAAGCTCCTTAGCATTATCAGGCTGTCCAAATGGCAATTTTTTCATAGTAGCTTTTCTTTTCATGTTTTGGCATGTGAAACTAATTTTTGTGCTTTATGCTTGGTGGGCAGTGTGTTGTCTCAATATGGAGTCCACAGTTTCCCCGTTGTCTTTGTGCACAATAGAACGTCAAGAGTACGGTACCATGGGTCCAGGACTCTTGAGGATTTTGTTTACTTCTATCAAAACTATACAGGTAAGCAGTCTAGGAATGCCCATTTTGGTTTTTGTGGTTCTGATATAGGGATTTCCATGAGCTGACAACAGTTTTGTTTAGATAGTCCTGGATTACATGGGTTGATGTTGGATAACCATACACCATTTCTCTAAATGGTACTTTATTTTGAAATTTCAGGTCTAAGATCTATATCTGGAGGTCAGGTGGTAAAGCATGCTGATTGTAGCTTTGCAAAGCTTGTGTTCAATGTTGGGAAAGGTGTCAAGGAAGTTTGCCCCTATCCCTGGGCCATCTCTCCACAAAATTGGTTGCAAGAAGATGCATATCTGACATTGGCATTTCTATTCCTGATCCTAAGGCTACTATACATTTTGCTCCCTATAGTGGCATCTGCATGGACACTGTACTAGGATTTACCAGTGGATTCTAGCGCCCTGGAACTTTGCATCACGACCAGTTGAACTGAGAGTGCTGGAAACACAATCCCGACTTACCTGATGATGCAGAGTATGCAAAACTCTTTCTTTCAGATTCAAAGCTGGCTGCCTTTAAGTCACTATATGAAACCAGTTACTTCATGGTATGGCTTGAAGGAGCTCAAATCAAGGCAGAGCATGAGATCATGACATGGGTGGGAGGTTACACAGCATTGACTCTGTATGTGTCCTCACTCTCCCCCCCTACCCCATGAGTACACATTTGGTTTCATAGAAAAAACTTACCTTTGCCTTCATGTACAGTTGTCAAAAAAATGAGGTCTCTGGATCTCTGAGGTTCTCCATAGGTTAGTAATCTGTCACTTTTGGATTAGTCTGATGCACTTCCTTTTATGGAGTACACTTGTAACTTTCTGTATTGGGATTTAGCTCTTTCATGTCTTGATTGTATCTTATGGTTACTCCTTGAAATTAATGTGGTGCTCACATAAATCACTGTTCTCTATGCAGCTTTCTTTTCTTTTTGTCTCTTGTTGGGTTTGGAAACCATTTTTGTTGCTGCCTTACCAAGGTGCAAATGCATCTACTGTAAATGGTCAGGGAAGGGAAACATCGCACTGACTATCATAGTAGATTTTCAGTGTTCAACGCACACAAAACCATTTTGTACTATTTTCCCTTGTCTCAATTACAGTACATATGTTGTGAGGGATTTTATTTCTTTTTTTTGTGAAGAAAAGTAGTAATCCAATCAATGTGAAGAACTTCCCTCTAAAAACTCAAACTCTTTTCTCTGTGATGGAATTGTGTGGTCAATGAAAGTGTGAGCTGACAAACAAAGAATGGCAGGTTGCACACTCACTCAAACGCTTTTCTTTGTGATGGAATTGTGTGGTCAATGTGAGTGTGAGCTGACAAACAAAGAATGGCAGGTTGCACACGCACTTGTTGGGGAGGACACATGATTGAAACATGCCGGAAAACATGACAAATGTGAGACTAGGGTGTAATGGAGTCTGACTATCTATTGCCTTTTCATGCCCTCGGTCTGTTAACCTTTGCAATCTTAGACAGAGATCATAGACTTGAGAAAATTTGGATTTCTAAATGAAATGATCAACTACAACCATGATTGAAACTCAATATGTTTTGGTGCTTGAAATTTTCCATCTCCTTTCCCTCCTACTTTGCGAGTAGCATAACCCATCACACCATCATAGCTCTTCATTGTACATCCTTTGCAAGCATCATCTATTTTCTCTTTTTCTCTCTCCATCTCCTTACCATGCAAATACATTCTATGGTACCTGCCACGAATAACTGACTCACCCTCTTGAGAATTTTTTCTTCTTTTCATGTGCAGTAGGTTCAAAGTTCAATTCTTGAGAAATTTGGTAAGCTTAGGTCAAATTGTTTTCCTTCTTTCACTTGCCCTCTTGAGAAATATTCAATGCTGAACATGAGTGACAAGTACCATATCTATCCTTTAATCCTTACTGTGATATATAAGAAGACTTGTGCATCGCAAGACCACAAAATTGGTAGTTCATGTGTTGTAGAGTTGTTTGGCCTATGACACATTACATTCACTAGACTTCCACACACATCAAATGTGACAAATTGAGGAACAATAGTTATGATGAAGGATTTGAAGTTCATGATGCTAGGCAAAGTGCAATGATACTTTGGATATGCTTCTATGCAATGTTTTGTTCTCAAATATCCACATTAAATTGTGAGGGGAAATATTAGAAGTGAACATGACTACATGTTAGTTGGGGACATCAAAGGAAGACAAGCATGATTTGTAGTTGTCCATATTAAAGTCCTTCATCTTTCCCTCTCTTTGCATGTTGTATGAACTAAATGGATCTTGAAGAAAGGTTTGGAAAGTAGAAGATTTACTTAATTGTTTTGGTAAGAAAGAGTATAATATTTGTCATATTATTTGTAGCGTATGGTTTCTACACAAGCTAAAATGATCCAATGGCAAAATGTGTGAGAAGTTGAGCATGGTGGGAAGATTTGGAAGATGAGTTTTTACATGGTTGTGTACTTCAAGTGCAAGCTCAAGAAAACCAATAGGTGTGATTATTGCTCCAAAAGCTTTACCAATTATCTCAAAAGAGCCCATTATAGTGCAAGAGCCTAATGTCAAAGCTTTTCATGGGGCCACCATTGCCCACATTGATTCAAAATTATGTGCATTGATACATACCCAAGGGTCCAACAAAGACAACCTAATAGCAAAAATTATAGGAAAACAAACATGCAAGGTTTTTTTTATAGTTTCGCAAAGGAATCTTGAAACGAATCTAAGGTCTCTCAAATCAAGATGGTGAAACCTAGAGCTTCTTGCCTTGGAAGCCCATCTTGTCAAATAGGGGAACCTTAACGAAGAAAAGATGTTTAGGCCCAAGCTCAAAGCTACTAAGGAGGCTAATAAGAAGGTCTATGAGTTGACAAGCAGATTTTGTGGAGGGTAAAGCCGTAGGGTGGGGGCATTCTCAAAATAAGGGGCCTAGGACAATGCGATAAGCAAGTCCAACTTGACATTTTGGGAATGTCCCTCACCCATGGGCTTTACCTTTTGGAAAGCATGAGGCAAAATTTATCATGAACTAAACCTATGTAGATCACAAGGTGTATGAATGGGAGTGTTCTTATGCATACTCCTCAATAGTGGGAGGGTTTTTTACTCCTATATGTAGACATAATTTCCCTCCCACCCTTGAGGAGTAGGCATAATATCCCTCTCAATTTCTAGAGGGAAATTGATGAATATAAGGTGCCCTCCACATACACTACAAATTTTCTCCGAGTTCTTTACAAATCACAAAAAGAATGTCAAAACAAACTCTTTGTATCAAAACAAAAATTAGAAGAAATTAAAATGTTGATGTGACAATTTAGTTGAAGCTCGAGAGAAGATTGCTGAAAATAGGCTTGAAATGGTCAAAAGTATGATTGAGATGTACGTCCCACAATTTACTACCAAAACCTAATAATTGGTTACACTGATTAGATCACATTATTTGGTTTAGTGTCAACAATGGTGCTATATTACACTTAATTAGGAATATATTGAAATTTAGCTTTAAATACCATTCACACTATTAACACATGTTGATATATGTACAATTATAAAGTTGTATTGTCACCCAAAAAAAAGGGGTACACACAAGTTGTATGCACTCAAAATAACTTGTGCACTCAAAATATAGCAAACTTTGTAATCACATGCATCAACAAAGCAAACCATTAGGTATACATCCAAAAATCTATCTATGGTACTATGATAGAAATAAATCTATAGACCTTGTTGGATTAGCTCACTCCTAATCATCTTTCTCTATGGGCTACCATGGCCAACAAATGTGGGTATCCCAATAACAAATGAAGTCTACAAAGATCAAAACCCAAACCCAATGGTGAACTTGCTTGAGGAGATGGAGAGAATCTGGACAAGCTATTCCTATAGTCATTTTTTCAATTTTCCTAGCAACTTTCCACTACATAATAATGGCTTAGAGCTCCCGAATGCTAAAGTACTCAATTTCCCCCATGTCCCAACAAAAATCCCAAGCACATTAGACTTGAGCTTAATATCCCACAATGGCTAGCCCTAATGACCCACTTGAACCTTTCATCGTTTTCATCTTGAGGTCCCTACTGAGTCACTAACACTTAATATTTTCAAAAACTAAAACTTTTTGATTCCAAGCAAAATGAGGCCGGTTTTAGATCCTTATGTGAAGCAATTCCATGGTTGGGTTATAGTGTTCGATTCCAGGTTCTAAATTATTATTTTTAAATAATGAAGTTGCAATTTTTTGGAATTATACACTTGAATTTTATTTTATTTTATAATATGGACATTAGATAGTAAGGGTATGTTTTCATGATCTTTCACTAAACCACTCAAAGAGTTGGGGCATTTATTAAAAAAAGTTGAGACAATAGCCCCATTATTTTGGGGAAGTTCCCATCACCATAATGCAGGGTAGCTTCAACACATGTTTATCGAAAAATTAACTAAATTTGAAGATTCAATGTCAAAAAAAAACTATTCTTTCACAAAATTATTTTTTTGAAAAAAAATCTTCAATATTTAATTATTTCTAAAAATAATTTAATTAGTGTCAAGGCTATTGAGGTATTATGGTATTCCACTAGTTCCTCCCAACTGACACACCCTCGTCCCAATTTTCCCTCCCAAAAATTTGAAAACACCCACCAAACTCACAAATGTGAATCAACTTACTTGAAAAACTGGTTGTTCAAAATGCAAAAATATTGTGACATGATTTCCAAATGCATTAGCTTTCTACACCTAAATTGCTATTAGGTGGAGAAAATGTGAAGTGAACATAGAAACCCTTTTGCCATCATTTGACCAAATTAATTCCAATTGGATAGGGGTGAATGGAAGATATGAAAATCTACCCTAAACAAAATTATAAAATATACAACACATCTACAAGTTAATGTATTAGTTTATTGGCAAGGACATTGATTTTTAAAGCACAAGGTTGGGAGTTCAAAAATCATTATTCTTTTGGCACCCCAATGTTGTACATTAAAAATTTGGCCACAAATAAAAGCATTCTAAGACCTATAAACCCAAGCCTTTTATGAAATCCAATTAATCTTGAATTTTTTCAAGTCAAGCCCAAGGTCGGGTTTTGCCACACCTCGACCCATCAAGGTGTGACAAAATTCGACCTTGCGGCGAATTTTTCCCCATTGAATCAAGTACCCAAATCTAGCCTTAGTCCCAAATTCAACTACACTAGTTATAACTAGAAACCAACTTCATAATTTTCCAACTATATATCAATGTTTGTATGGTGGATAAAAAATTGACCTAACAATTGTTGTAGCTATATAAATGTCATTAAAGGTTATTACAAGAGAATCTTGGTGGGTGCATGTCCTTCAACTACACATAGTATTCAAAATAATAACAACAATCCTTTGTCATCAAACCGAAAAAAAAATGCAAAAGTGGGATACATCATGATTTGCACAACCAAGTCTAAGTTCATTTTTCTGATTTTGTAAGCTTCATCCAAAAAATGAAATCACATGAACTGCGTCATCTCCTAAATTTATTATATCTTGTTTTCATATTTGAATTTAAGTCCTTTATGAATTAATTTTCTTTACGTCAACTAGCTAGTGATGCATTTTATTTTATCTAAATGCATGTGGAATGGTTGAAATTTTGTCACATCTTTTTCCATTTTATTGGGAAGAAAATGTGTGCCATCTTGAAACCTTCTATGGGGTTGCATCACTAGTCCCACATACATGTGACCTACACACTTGTATATATGCTAGACTAACAATAATTAGTTTGTGACAAACACTTATAACAATGTTGCCATATACGAAAACTTGTTTAAACTTTTCCTATAATAAGAAAATACCTCAACACTTAAATAAGTAAGATCTTATCATATGTAAAAGATTTATATTTATATATACATCAATCAAAATAAATAAATTTGAACACTACATTCTAAATAGTTTTTTGAGATGTATAATACATACCTCCCTTGTTAAAGGTATAAAACCATGGATCTTTGCATGACCTATTTGAAATTGTTATTGTGTGTCTCATCTAAAATAGGACATATAATAGTTTATAGTTTCATCATGTGTAAATATCAATTGCCTCAGTTTGTTGTTATAAGGTTCTTGGAAATAGCCATAACACATTGCCCTACATTTTATGTTGGAACTACTTTTTCATATTGAATATGAAACCCAAGTGCAACAGCAACAATGCCATGGTCATTTTTAGTCAATCCATATGTAATACCCAATTATTAATGGTGGGGTGTATTCATAATCTTAGGAGCCATCTAAAGGGGTGGATATTTTTTCTAATTGTAATATGTCTTTGAAAAATTATAAGAAATACACAATAATTTGGATTGTCAAACTTTTTTGAAATAAAATTCATAATTTTCAAAGTTTCAATGCTCAAAGTTTAATGCAAATTAATGATGTTTCCAAAGTGATAAAACATTCAAAAAAATTTAACATTATTTTTCATTATCAAATGTGTGTCATACCTTTTTCAAAATTGGAGAGGGTCTTAATATTGATGATTAAGAAGGCAAAAGGCAAAATTCAATTTTACAACACATTTGAGCACCCTTGGTTCAAATATGTTTTGGCCTTGAAAATCATGAATTTTGAAGATGTGTCTTTTATTAAGTTATTCATTTTTATGTGATAAATAACATGGAAGCATAATGTACATGATATATGATCAACTTGTAGTCAAAAATTATTTAAATCTAAAATACAATTATATTGGATGTGAAAAATGAAAAAAATGGGTTCATAGGGCAACACATGAATGTCAATATCACATACAATCCTTCCAACCATCTTGAAATTCTAGTGCATTTTTTTGTACTCAATGCAAGACCCATCAATGTTTTTTGTATATTGTTACATCATGGCAACCACTTTCATTCAAAATTCATGGCTAGCATATACCACTCCATTGCATTATGTTTAAATCATTTTGACACACTCTACCACTTGTGCAATATGTACACCAATCCAAATCTCTTTGCCTCCTACACACATGCTAGTAGTTGTGTCACTTAATCGATTCCCCTTTTAACAGTTTCTATCAAAAAAATATTTTCAAAGGTTGGAACTCTGCAAGTTTACATGAAAAATTTTCATTTAGATATACCAAATGACAAAACTAACTTCCATGTAAACAAAAATCATATAATGATGTTGGGGCATATGGTTTATAGGTGTGATATAAGCCAAGTTCAATACACAAAATTTTGCATATCTGTCATGATCATAATATTCCCCAAAATTTTCCACCAACATTAGTCGTTAATTCCTTATTCATTTTTATTTTCACAATTCATATGTGTTTGTAATGATTTTAAATATATATTTCAAGGTTTTGAAAAGGCCTATTTCATGATTTGGAAATTTTCAAAATACATATATTCTTAATTAGTAACGATGGAATGATAGAAGTTTTGGTTGTATGATTTGTAGGTGTTGTTGGACTATGGAGTTGTGCAATTGGATACTTTTACAATTGATTACAAGGGTTCGCTAGAGTAGGTATAAGAAAACTTTGTTTCTTTGCAAATTCATAAACAATTTTGTTTTGTAGTTCATGCACACATCTTTACTTGACACATGTACATGACCTTGTAGTATAATTCTTGTTCTTAGTTAGAAGTGCATGAATGCATGATTAGCTATATCATTAACCATTACATTTTTCTAAAAAACTTCTTCACTACCCCTTCATTGTTGGAAAAGGTATGTATAGTCTTTATCATTAAATTTTTCATCCTAGTGATGAGAAAGTTTGATTTAGTTTATGATATGTGAGAATCATTGTTTCAATTTCTTTTGAAAAAAAATTGTAACTATTTTTGGTGGCAAAGTTCATATTTCAATCCTTCCAATCCCATAGTTAACTAACTGGATTGTACATGCATTTAAAGATCATAAGATGGTGATAAAAAAATAATAACTAAATTCCAACAATTGGAATGTTCACATATCACTAAACCGTAAAGACTTGAATACTCAAGAGCAATTATTTAGTCATTTCCATTAATTCATGAATTTTTTGTAGGGAAAATTTATAGGTTTTTTTACTTTTAAAAAAATTCTAATCACATATTTTGCTTGATAGTTGGAAGAAGAACAATAGGTACTTGTGTTGTGTTTCATTAAGTGATTGCCAAACCATTCAATTGTTTTGTGGATTTTGTCAAGAAATCCATTTAATATAATCTGAATTTATGTGTCTATTTTTTATGATAATATTAGATTTAATGTTTTATAATGTTGAAAAGGATGATATTAAAAAGGAAAATGGATAGGGGCAAGGCCATGAAACATGTGATTAAGCCCAAAATACTATAATTTAATTTATAACTATTGATTTGTTTTGTAGTTAGATATGTGTTAGTTGGTGTATAGATTGAAATAATTTGAAGTAAATAACAATGGTGTTTTATTCTTCATGTTTGAATTCAAGACATTATACAAAGTTGGATTAGAGACGAAAAAAATAATGTGGACATTGAATTTTCAAAAAAACAATTTAAATTTAGTTGTCCAATTTGCATGGCTATGATAAAGTTAGAAACTTCAACTATTTGTGATCATATGTTTTTGTCAAAAGTACACATTTACAATTCTAATTTGCAAAACTAACAAACAAACCTTGAATGTAAAAAGAAAAAAAATATTTGTTAAACTTGATGTTTAAACCCTGACCTTGAACTTCCTTCACTTCCCAAAACACCTTTTGAAATATCCAATTTGTGAAATATTTTGATATAGTTTTCAAACAATTAAGTCAACTCAAAAATTCCCCTATTGCCAAATCACCTAAGAAAAAATGTTGTTGTGAGAATTTATAAACCACAACATATAACAAAGTGAATAATCTACACATGTTTGGCCTCCTTCATGGAGAATATTCTCTTCAAACCTTAACAAATGGTCCTTCAATTTTTCAAAGCAATTTATTAACTACCCTTACCTTCACATGAACACATAATCCAACAATTTTGGTACTTTCTTGAACTACCATCACCATGGTCCCGTACACCACCCCCACTCCCCTCTTCCAACTTTCACATGTGTTATTTCCTATGTGTATTTAATCATCTCACATGCAATGGAAATTGCAAATTACACTATCCATTTTTGGACATCATAAAGCAAAATTTTAGTACCTCTTGTTATGACAATGTCTCCTAATTCTAATTAATAAGAAACATTATTAAAAAGAACTCATATTTATAATATAGATTGTTATAGGAAGCTAATAGCAAAACAAAAATGACCATCGTTTGATCTTTGAGGGACTTTTGAACTTGTGTTTCATCATGTGTCACATTTCATACACATTTTTAAATGGACTCATAATTTTTGGAATATTAAATCAAATATTTTATATTATTCTACCACAAATTATATGACTAAAATGAAAACAAAAACTCTTATTGGGGATGTGATTACAAATGGGAGTAAACATTTAGGTATTTTTTAAAGCCCCACAATTCATAATATCACTTTCAATGTTATAAATTTGAATTTGATGGAAGATTCTTCATTCAAAATATTCAATAATGTGTAGGAGAGGATGGCAAAAAAACTTTTGCAAAAACATGATTTTTAGTTGACATATTTATTGTGAAAGTTTTGATAATAAAAATGTGCAAAAATGGACTCCTATTGTGCCATTTTTGGTCCACCTTGGCTTGCAACTACCTTCCAAACTCTAGAAAAATATCTAAAAAATCTACTTCCATGTAAATTTCCTTTGCATTTTCAAAAGTTTAAGTGTGAAAAAAACTTTTCAAACTTTCGATTATTTCAACCTTGCAACACATTATCTCAATCCCAAAGTTTCTATAGGAAGCAAATGTGTTAAATCATTGCAATTTTGTTCACATGTCTTCTTAAGCAACTAATAAGTAGACATGTGTAACAAATGTCAAATATTTATGACATAAATTTGTTGTGACCACATGTGTACAACTCAAACCATATAAATTTGAAAATGATAGCATGCATATCATAATATGACAAAATCCAACAAATTTGACAGTATGATCCCATCCTTAAAGTCAAGATTAATATCTCTACATTTATATATTTTTTAAATAATAAAAATTCATAAATTTAAACATATCACAAACAAATTTTATGTATTGAACATATGTTAATTACAATTTTAAAAAATTTATTTGTAGTAATATAACATGTGTGAAACCACTTATGACCATTGTGAACAACATGATATCATATCATCAACATAAAAGCTATTGAATGGTACGTTCTTCCAAAGGGTTCAAACTATCACATCATATTATTCAATTTTTAAATGAAGAAGGTAATTTTTGCATTATTTGTAAGAGTTGGAGGATCTTGTTGGGTGGGTGAAAAAGGAAATTATGACCATAGTGTCTTTCATTAACACAAATGTTGATGTAACATTTTACATATTTCAAATGACACAAGATTTATCAAATAATATAAAAATAAAATATCAGAATGGAGTTAATATTGAAGAAAATGATGCATTTATCTAACTTGGCATGACAATTGAAGCGTAATTTTCATAAATGAATTACTAAAAAAAAAAAAATAGCAACAACATTAACATGGGAAAAAAAAAAACCACCATAGAAAGTGACATTCTAGGAAATTTTAGCAAAATTCAAACATTTGACAAGGACAATAAATTAATTAATGGGAACATGGTGAATTTAAGAAATATAAAAGATTGATCCAATGCTACATTAAATATTGAAGAGACCTTGTTTCAAATGACATGGATTAATTTTAAAATTAGTAGTAATCAAATTCTTGGGTTGAGTAAATATGATCAAGGATAGTTATGATATTCATAGCCTTATCATATGAATTTGAATTTTTATAAAACATTGTATATTAATTTAAATTAATTTTTAATGAAGGTTTATTTCCTTCAATATTCAAATCACCATTACACATCATATATTATGTTTTGTTTCATGTGCATTTTAATCAATTTAGTTGTTTGATTCTTGTAAATCAAATTATAAAATATATAATTGTATTACAAAATTTTAAACTTTGAAAATTAAGAAAAATACAATTCACCATTTAATGACATGAAATCACATGATAATGAAAAGATTAAAAAAACACAACCTTCATTGAAATTTTTTTAATAATTTTAAATATATATTCATCATTATCCATTAAAAATAAAAATTCAAAATTACAAGCTATTTCATTTGAAAATATCATCAATTTCTTTAATAAAAATGTTACAATATTTATGAGATGTTGTAAGTATTGATCATTAAAAAATTAATAAAAAATTGACGTTGCAACATACATTGTAAAATATAACCTTATTAATAAAGGTAACAATGATCCATTTTTTATTGGGATTGTTGATTGATAAACACACCACTATAAGCAAACCCAATTTGATCAGAAACATATGGCTTAAAATTTGATTCATCATTATTGATGATTCATGAAATATCAATGGGAGGTTGCACTTTGCTTACCACGATGCATGTAAAAGTGAAAAACTTAAAATCTAATTTTTCATCATTTGAAATTATTAACATAATGTTCATGAGAGATTTTTTACAATTTTCACAAATCATTGACATGCCAAGATATTCAACAAACGTTTAACCATGCTTTTTACCTTCACAAAATTATGTCAAAAAAAATCATATGTAAAAGCCTTTAGGAAAATAACATTTGACCAAATAATGTTATCCCAATAGAGCAAATGAGACAAAACAAAAACATTCATTATGCAACTTTTCAGAAAAAACTTTTAAACCAATAATATTTTAAATTGAAACTTTGAAATTTGAAAACACATTCCCTCTTTACTTTAAATGTCAATTTATTTGATGATCCATGGAAAACCATAACCTCCATAATTTGTTGTAATGAATTATGAAATGCCATCCATTTAAAAAAAACAAAACAAAAATGTTACACTATTGTTGCAATTGACACAAACAAAAAAGGTCCAATATGTAATTAGCAAATGGTGCCCATAAATAAAACTTAATACTTAACACCTTTCCTCAAAATATATAGTGAAATGGTGTCATTATAATAGAAATGTTATATCCTAGATTTGCAATTGTCAATTGAAGCATTATATATTGAAAATATATCCTTCAAAAGTGTTGAATCGATTCAAAAAGAGGTTATAATGCATCCCCCCATCAATATTCAAGTTAATTTCAATGAATTTATTAATAAACATGTTAACAAAACACTTAAAGGCCTTTTTTAAATGATCATACCAATAATACTTATTTCAAGGAACTTTTGATATTGTCACCACATATTAAAATTAAATAACTCCAAAATGTCCATAATCAATAAATATTAATTACAAGTTGTTTTAGCTTTTTGTTTCACAAATTTCAAAGTGCAATGACAAATATTTAAATCAAAGACATTTACCAACCACCTAATTATAATGATCCACTTGTCATGAACAACATTTACATAACATTATCACATCTATGTTCCACAGATGGATTCATAATCATATGAGATATTATTATGTGAAAAATATGAAAAAATAATTTCAAAAAATGTTTGTTAAAAATAAAACCCTAGTTGTGAAAGAGTTTTTGTGTTTTGCAAAAAATAAGGTTAAGGATTTGGTGTGCAAAGGTTTTGGAAATTTCAATTCCATTGTCCAAGTGATTTACAAAATTTCCTTTTGTTAATGTGTAAAAACAAATAAATGAACTTTGATTGATTTGGAGTTCAAAACAATAGATTGATGACGAAGTTATTGTATCTATGTGGCCCCATTCATAGCTCCAAAAGGGTTCAAATCCTTCTTGGTCTCGTGTAATCATGTGAAAATTCATCCAAACAAACAATGTAGAAAATATATCCAACCATTTCACTTGATGCCTCTATCCATGAATTCCATCAAATAAATCAATTGGAAAAATTTCATGCAAAAATTTCATGCATTATTCCAACAAAGATTTCATTCAAAAATTTCATCCATGACTTATCCAAATTTTACATCCATCATCCATTTCCCATTCATCCTTCATTCAAAATTTTCATTTCATCCAAGAGTTTTTGGATTTTCCATCCAATTCTATGTTCTAAACTCAAGGTTCACAAGATTCCATCCATGTTTTAAAATATAATATAATGAAAAATAAATAAAAATCCAAGACAAACACTACCCATTCAAATCCCAAAACAAAAAAAATGATTATGGTAGTTGATGATTTAGATGATGACATCATTCATCATATTGTCATCAACTATTGACATGAAATTTTTTAATTAAGTAAAGATGATGAAAACATACTTCTCAATCCAAATAGATGGTTGAGCAACCAACACCTAGTAGGTGCAATGCAAATCTTATATGTTTGAAAATTATAGTCATTAGGTTACCAACAAAACACACATGCATTCATAAGAACCATACATACATATGCAAACAATTGTTTTCAACAACTTTTCATAACAATAATCATTGGATATTAATTAGAATACATGTTCCACTAATTGGCTTGCATTGCATAATATATGATTCAAAAGCACCAATGATAAAAAAATAATTATACGATATAATACAATTACAAATTGACATAAATATAAATGTCAAATACGAATTATATAAATATGCAAATGTCATGTAATATATAAACAATTCATTTTGTGAGGTTTTGATAATAGCATATGTGGTTCTAAATTTTGGACTCAACTTAGAACAATCTATTTGTAATTTAGCACAAATGCAACGACATTTGCACAACAACACGAACAACACAAATATATTTCCACTTCCCAAACAACCAATATAACAACAACCCACCATTCCTTCTATCCATTAAACACAAATGGACTAGACTTATAAATGGTACATGATTGACAAAAACCCATGTCTCATGAAACTATTATATTAATTAATAATATAAATAGTTGATCGTCATTGGTAATAAAAAATAATTTAGTAGTAGGCATGGTGGCTACAAAAAAAAATTCCAACAAAATATATTTAAAAAATAATCTTCAATATTTACAAAAAAGAAAATTTACATGACTATAAGCATTTCGCAAGGACACACATATTAAAAAAAAAAAAAAAAGCTAAATGAGATTTTATTCATGGGAATGAAAACCTTAAAAACATGAAACAAATTGGTGACATTAGTGACATTAAAGTCACACAAAACTTTGACAAAATGAATCAATCAAGGACATGTATTCATAATAAACATACCAAATTCGTTAAAAAAAATAAAATAAAATCAAATTAAGGAAGACACACAAAATTCATGTGTCAATATGAAATTCAAATTTTTTGGAATAAAAAAATTGGAAATTCCAAAAAATGACAATCTGAAGATCATGCTACCCGAAGATCTTTTCAACATGACCAACGGTCACGATCTGTGCAGGGCCTGTGCCCAAAAACCAAAAATTTTCCCACTCTCTCAGCATCAATGTATTCAAAACAACCAACGGTCAAGATCATGTACAACAGAACCAACGGTCAAGATCTGTGTGAAGCTTCCTGTCAGTACCTACCTACCTACCAACCCAACAATTTTTTTAATTTTTAATTATTTAATTATATATATATTTCTTTCTCTCTCTAGCTCCCCCATGAGATCTTTGTCAACAAATCCAACGGTCAAGATCTATGCGCTGCTCCTGCCACCTACCAACTGTCCTGCTCTCTCTCTCTCTCTAGATCTTCAACAATAAATCCAACGGTCAAGATCTGTGCAGCTTCCCCTGCGACCACCAACCCATTTCCCACTTGTCTAACACCCCCCTGGAGATCTTTTGGCAACAGAATCCAACGGTCGAGATCTGTGCAGAGTCCTGCCGCCACCAACGATGTCCGACTCTCTGACTCCCCCTTGAAAATCCAACGGTCAAGATTTGTGCAGAGTGCTGCCACCACCAACTAACCAACCCATTTCCCACTAGATCTAGATCTCCAGATCTTTGACGACCAAAAACCAACGGTCAGGATCTATTGCAGATCCTGCCACCACCAACTCTCTCCCCATATCTGTGCCGGCGAATCCAACGGTCAAGATCTTTGCCACCAGTTTCCACTCTCTCTTCTGCCAGGAACTGCAAGTCTTGGACTGTGCGCGCGTTTCAGGAGCGGCAACAGCAGCAGCAGCAGCAGCAGAATTTGCAACAATTTGGGTCTGGAATTGGCAATCTCAGGACATCAAAAGAGTCGCAAACATAACATCTTTGCAGGTAAAGCTTCAAATCCGGCACCCAATTCCCGTTTGAGAACTTTTTGGTATTTTTTGTATTTTGTTTTTTGACCTCCTACAAAACACTCAATTGTCCCAGCTACTCAAGAACACCACCAATGATTAGCTAGTCACTGTGATTAGGTCATTAGATCCGGGCGATGGTTTGTTTAGATTGCGGATCGAGATCCCGGGTATGAATCCATCACCATACTATACAGCAGAATTTTCCATCATCTTCTTTTCCTTCTTCTTCTTCTTCTTATCATGACCTTTTGCTAACGATCCACCTGAAGTCACTGTTGTGGATCGAGGTGGATCGAAGACAAGCGAGGAAAGGAGAACTCCTGTCTTGTGGATTTTTTAATTATGGATTTAGGGTTTATATGACAGTACTAGTTGTTGAGGGATTTTTGTGCGACATTTTTGCAATTTTGTGAATCCTGTGTGCTGTGCAGACTCTAGAAAAAATCAAGTGTCAATTGATCAAGTGTGCATGTGGTAATTTGCTCATGGCATTTGGAAGGACGCATCATGGTACATTGACATATAATTTCAGAGGGGATCATCTGTGGCTTGCTCATGTTTGAGTAGTCCTTTTTCTTTGTCCAACTTGCAGATGCTTGAATTGTGATATCAACGAAGTTCTGGTCCGGATGCTGTATTAGATTGTCCACTGGATTGAACTTCTAGCAGGCTTGCTAATTTGGGTTTCATTTCCAATTACATGCAAATATCCCTTGTTGGTGGTGTGATGTCACCTTTCTCACTTTCTGCGGCCTTGCTTTCTCTGTTGCAGGGATTGGAATCTCTCAGTTCGCAATGAAGTTGTTTGGATGCAGAACGTTACAGGTAAATTTTTCACCTTGTTGAACTCTTGGGAAGGATGTTGTTGCAGGGCTTGTGACTGCAACTTACCAAGGCTGAAATTGCATCAGATGTTCTACCCCTAATTTGCAAAGAAATTTCCACCAGAGAAGCTTATAGTAGTATATAAGACAAGAACATGTGACCTAGCTAGGAGGGATCCCATTGAATTGTGAAGGTAAGCACTGTAGGCTGAAAATAATCTTGAGATGGGCAACCTTCCAGGAGACATGACAGTGCCATGACCATATTAGCTGGAACAAAATTTCAAATGCCAAAATCAACAGCGCAAAGTTTGAACTAGCTCCCACGACATGGGCAGAAAGGAAATGGATTAGTTTCCTTCATCTTTCTTTCCTAGAGGCTATATGTTAAAAGGTAAATGGGTGGAGATTTGTCTACAGTTCAGAAGCCTAATTTCCCTATGTTATGGAGAAGCAGTCCACAGCCATCTACTGTCTGTTCTAATAGCAGAAGATTTGGAAGACCCAAGTTGAATCCCACCCTCTTATTGCTACTATCTCTCTTCCCTGGCCTATAGATCTACAGACAGGGATTCTTCTCCTTATGGTTATTCATTGCTGGATTATTTTGTAAGTCCATGTGTAGCATGCCATGGAACTTTTGGCTACAGAGTGCAGAGGAAGCCTTGATGGTTTTCTCTCTTTAAATCTTATGTGTCTCAACAAACATCTGCAATACAAATAAGTTCACAAAAAAAACCACAAGTTTCCTCTTTTCAAGCTCCAAAATCAGTGAGGTATTCATTCTTTTCTGCCATAGATTCAAGAGTTGAAATTCTCAGTCTTAAGAGTCATTTACAGTCTTTCTCCTGTGTACCTCACATTCCACTTCTTGCTCCAAAACCACCATCCCTTGGTCCTTATCCTAGCTGCAAGAAGTCCCAGGGAGCAACAGCAACCAAAACCCTAGCCTTCAAGACCAATGGTATCTGCCAAGAACCTCTCAAACAATTCTAACAAGCCAGTAGGTAGTAAGGAGTGTGTCAAGTCCAAGTTTGGAATTTGTTATTTCAAGAAGTTTCCATAGTTCTTTTGATGCATAAGTATTGAGAAGCAGCTAGGTACCTGATAATTGACCCTTGTCAAGTCCTTTTCTTTGTGTGGTATAGAAGACTGGGTGTTCAGCAAAGAAGAGCTAATGGCAAGATGTTTGAGTTTGATGTTTTGAAGCATGTAATGATGTCTAACGCTTGGACCCAATCTTTCTTTCTCAGTTATCCTCAGGAAGAAGGTTTTTAGATGATTGGATAGTTCCCTATGTCCAGAATGTCTTTGACTTCATTGTCTTCATAGGATAGTTTCCTCAGGAGGAAGTTCTCTGTCTCCAGGAGCTGGTTTTTTTTTCGTGGGTGCGGTGGACACAAACATGTGTTGTGACTCAACTGAGCATCCTTCTTCTGTTGGTGTGACCACCCCCACCTCCTATCTCCAAGGATACAATCATGAAAGATTGAGTTTTCCTTCTGAGGAAATTGAACTTCTCTACACTGAGGCAAAGTTTCCTTGAGGTACTTCTCCTCTTTCATCCATTAGAAATTATTGTCTTGCTGTTTGAATTTGCCTTCCTGTAAAATGCATCTGGCTTTTTTTTCCAGTTCATAAGTCCTTTTGGTCCATGAGTGTTTGGTGACCTTAGTCCTTCTTGGGTTGGTCTGATATTTGCTTTGGTGAGCTTTATTAGGCAGATTTGCATCCATTCTAGCATGGACACCCATTGTGCAGAATGCTGATGGGTTTTTGTCAGATTGCTGTCTTCTCTATCAGGTCAAGGCTCTCTAGTGAGATGGAAAGGGAGTTAGGAAGCAATGGGAGTCCCTTGATGACACCCAGAAATGTTACTCCACCACCTCTTAGACCTTTGAAATGGAAATCTTCAACTGAGGAAGATAAAGAGCAGGAGAAAAGGCCAGAACTCTCCAGATTAGGAATGCAGGATCATGCAAAAAATGCACTCCAGGAGGAAGTACTTTCTGATGCTGTGGTGGTGATGATGGGCCGTGGAGAAGAAGAAGCTGGGGAGGTAGCAAAACTGCCGCAACATGTAGAGCTGAGTGGTGGTCTAGGTCTGGTGGATCAGACAAAGCTTGTTGGTGATCTATCACTGAAGGGACAGTTGGGAACAGAACAAATCGGTGGCGGTGACTCTCCTGGTCATGGACATGAGAGGTATTTAGGGTTGTGGATTTCATCTCTGGAAGGGTTCTTAGTTCTTTACTATATCACAATAACGATGGATCTGGGATTCTCTATTGCATTGGGTATTGAGTCTTGTTTGGATCCTTTCAGATTCTGTGCAGTCCTTTTTTATTTCTATTCCATCCTTTCTAATGTCAGTGATTGTATCTTCTGGCACTGTTTTGAAGGCCTACTTAGCTCCCAGCATATGTGAATGGTATTGTTTGTGAAGAGTCCTGATTGTGTTTGTTGCATGTGAAGTAGTTTAGATCGATCTTGAAGAGCTGGGATTTTTGAAGGTAACCCTTGTCTATTGAAAAAATTGAGGATTTAGATTGGGTTGAATTCTCCTTTCCGCAGGAAGTCTTCATCGGGGGAAGATGCAATGACAATGACAATTGAATTCTTACGAGCCAGGCTATTGGCTGAACGTGCTGCATCAAAGGCTGCAAAACAACAGGTCCAGGAGCTTAATAAGCAGGTAATATGCCTGCAGCAAAAAATCATGTGTTTCTACTCTCATGCCTGTGTAGTCTGATAATGGGCCTCTTGTGATGGATTTTCCACTTGTCTTCATGTTTTCTTGTGAGGTTTAGGGTTTAGGGTTTAGAGTTCACAGATCAGAGGGAGGGTTTGCACAAGCATGTTGGGCTCAAGAAGCAGGAGACAATTCTTCTAGTAACAGAACATGACACAACACCGATGTTGAAGTTTTTGCATCAGCAGGTTCCAAGCCCATGGAATGCTTCTGTTCATGATGTTCTGAACTTGATTTTGCCAAGCTTGGATCTTTAGCAACAATAGTCTTGTGTAATTGATGGCATGTTGTGTCCACCAAGCTTTCTTTCTTCCTTTTTCCAAGAGCAAATCCTTTTCTTGAAGTATTGTCCAAAGAACAAATATGAACTGTACAAGTTTTGTTTTGTTTTTCTTTTGGGCAGCATCTCATTTGTATGCATGTATGTGTGCGTTTTCTCAGATGATAGAGCTGGAGCGCAAGTTGGAACAGACAGTTGATGAGCGGTTAAAGGCTGAAAGAGCTGCAGAACAAGCCCTGGCAGAACTGAAAACTGCAGGTCAGTGATTTCCCATCAGAATATTGAGATTTGCAAAACTCTTTTGTTTTTATTTGATGCAAGGTTGTTGTTGTTGTCAGTTTTGGGTATTCTGGACTTTTTTCCTTCGGTAGACAGGAGTTGGATGCAATGCATGGCAATTGGTCATTCTTATTGTCTCAAGGCAGGGATCACCTTCTATAATTTACTTGTTTCCTTCATTTGTTTCTGCTCTCTAGCCTTCAGATGCCAGAAATCTTTCTCGTCTTTCCAGTGAGAGAGCTGAGAAGGTCATGGGAGTCATCAATTCAAAACTTGATTGAGCTTTGTTGCAATTGGTCCAGGCTCATCTTCTAAAGAAAGTGCAATGGAGGTTTCAGGGACGTTGGCAGTGGAGCCATTTGGTGCTGTAGTTCTAGATGGCACGCAAGACACGGCTGCTGCTCCACCTCAGGCACAAGAGTTGTCACTGGTGCAACCCATGCCCAACGTTATGTCAGCTGAAGAAGAGAAAAAGCTTGAGCAAGATGGCACTGATGATGACAAAGAGTCAATCAAAGTTGACTTAACCCAGCAAGACACAAATGCTGCAAATGATTCTACTTCAAACCTGCATGCAAGTGTAGCAGCCAATAGATGCACAACAGATGTGACAGTCCTTGATAAGTGGCCTACTGATCCGCAGAACGTGTTGGAGACATCAAATGGCTCAACACAGAGCCAGGATCAGTCAAGGTTATTCTTAGATTCTGACTTCTGTAGTTTAGACTTTGATTCAAGGAGTAGAACATTCAACTTGTGATTCTGCAATGAGCTTTGGAAGAGGCTGGATAGAAATTAAAGAACAACAGAGGAATGGCTGTTGGGTTGGGTAGATGTGCTGAAATTAAATCCTGGTTTTCCTTGAAAATTAGGGTTGCTATAGAAGATCGATTGAGGAAGATGTGGAGTCAAATAAGCGAGGAGATAAATGCGCTTGCTGAAGAAAGGAGCAAAGAAGATCATGGTTGTGCGGAGCTGGTGAGCTGGATGTGTCAAGTGTCGGCAGTCCTCCAGGAGATTCTTCCTACAACTATGGGACCGCATGGTCAAAGTACACAACTTGAAACAAATGAGAACAGGCGCATTGTTGGTGTGGACTCAAAAATCATCCTTGCTTCCTTGAGATAAATACTACGAGTTCTTAAATGTTTTGTAAGGAGGGGCCAAGTCCTGTCCTGATTCTGCCATTGATGACATTTCTCTTGCTATTTCTTGGAGGTTACAAAACTTGAGATTAACATGGCACAATGGGTTGTTGCAGGTTGTCTGGCAATAGAGAGTGCACAGGCTCAGAATGCAAAGATGGATGCAGAAAGCAAGGTGGGGTTGACAGCACTCGACGATGAGTACGAAGCTCAGGAGAGTGTGCAAAGAGAATGGGAGAAGAACTACTATGATGCTCAACAAACCCTGGAGCAAAACTCACAAAACGTGCAAGATGAAGAAGTCAGTGCTGGAGGTGGAGGAATTGGCACCCATCCATCACACCTCAAGAGCAGTGTCTTAGTTGGACAAGAAGATAATAGATCTCATGATGAAGGTCTGATAATGAGATCTTCAGATGATGCTTATGAAAGGGCAGCCCAACCAGAGCACAGAGTTCTGACAACGGTAGCAGAAAAGGAGCATGCTCCAGGGGAAGGTCTATGCAGGGGGCTACGGCAAGTCCTGGTGGACACAGGGACACACCATTTACAGGATGCACATAATAAAGCAAATCTGTTGTCATCACAGATCATGTTGCATGGGAAGAAGGAAGACACTGCAAGAGGTTTACGAGCACAGGGAATTTCTGGACAACAGCATCATAGTAGATCATATTCAGAAGGTTCTTCTAGGTGGGCAGGTGATGGAAATTTTGAACTACCTAGTCAATCATTGGACTATGGTGTAGGCATAGAAAGGCAAGAAATTGATCATACTGCCTATCCTAGAGCTCTGACTGCACAGTTGTCTCGTTTTGTAAACACTGACCACGGGTTGCAGAAAGACTTGCAACAATACCAAGAACTGGTAGACAATGAAGGGGCGAATGTCTGGCACAGGGACACTTCTCAGTCAGTGCAGGTTTGTCCTTGACTCTATGAAATGCACAAGATAGATATAATAGGTATGTGTCCATGGGCACAGCACATTTGGCAAGCAGATATACAGGGCTAAAAATCTGGTGTCTCTCCCTCCATATGGTACTTTTATCCTCCTCTAGAACTCAGGTTGTGAAGAAGATGCAGAGCTGATGACATTCAGAGGTGACATGCAGATCTGACAATAGATACAAACATCTTTGTGTAATGGGACAGGGAAACTATGTTGCTGAGAAGCAATATCAGCAGCTGCAATCGAGGCATCTAGGAGCTGAAAGTGTGGACAAGAATTCTGGGTTCTTGAATGGGGAGCTTCAACTCAGTCTTGGATATGGGCCCGGCTATGACGCTCCTCCTCCTAAGGAACCCTTGGCAGCGGAGCAACCATCCATGGAATTTAGCACAAGTGGAAATGTGGGTGACATATTACAAGCATTACAGAGATTGAAGCAGAACATCCAAGGTTCGTCATCCTCAGAGAAAATTCCAAACATCAGATCTGGAGGAGACCCATCACCTTTTTCAAGAGCAGGATACGAAGGGAGTTCACCTCCTGTTAAGTATCTTCATCAGGCATCAGCTCCATCATTGCATGAAAGGCTAACCCATAACAGCCAGCAGCAGCACCAATTGCAGCACCGATCAACGTATCCTCAACCATACTACCAGCACAAGCAGCAGGGTGCATATTCCAGATCTCCAGGCACACTGCAGTCTTTGGACTTGCCATCCAACAGCAGGTCGATGACATACAACAGCGATTATCGTTATCCTTATGCACGGGCGTTTGTGGATGAAGAGAACACGATGGGTTCTTCCTCGCGTCATCATTATCCTCAGAATTCCAAATTGGATATGATTCCAGTAACCAAGAATGGCCACAGAAGCTACGCAGATAAGCTTAATGTTGGGACAGGTATACAGTTCTTCTTTCCGTAGTTTTCTGATCAAGAGCCAATTCAAGGTTAATTAAGTCTTAATTAATTAGCACTTAAGGTTTAAGTATAATTTGTTTCATCTATATTGACTATTGATAGCCCAAAATGGACAGCCTCAAAATATGGCTGTGACTTTGGAAAGAAAACAATAATTGAACTATGGGGAAGAGTGAAGAGGGCGGAAACAAGGATATTGATGAAGAGAAGGAGAACAACTCATTGTTTTGCTATGCATTGCTATAACTGAAATAAAACCACAAAGGGGATTCTTTTTTCGCACCTTGGTGAACATCTAGAACACTTGTGTTTAGAGCAAGGTAAAATAAACCTAGAGTTAGATCACATGTTAAACCTAGTTATTGCATTTGGCGATGGACATGGAAGTCACTATATTAGATACTTGGTTCATCATGTCCACAATCCCTAAAATATGATCATATCTTGTGCCATCAAAATGTTTTGATTGAAGTATTGCAATTATGAAGTGTTCTTTACTTATGAGTACTAAATTTTAGGAATCTTTAGTTTAAGGATAGGTTGAAGGGGTTGTTATCGTAACAAATTTTAGTATATAATGTGCCAATAGCGTACATTGTTATCACTTTTTTGGTGATGGGCATCACACTGAAAATGTTATAACCAACTAGTGGGTGCCCATGCCCTTCGGACACTGGGAAGTCCCCCGGGAGCATTTTCTTTCCTTCTTTTATTTATTTATTAATTTCTTTTGCCTTCACTTCACTAATCTGCTCTAGTCTGCCAGTAAAATAACAATGTCACCCTCAACGTAAGCAACTTGCATAAATTCAAGCAATCTTCCAATGTTGGAGTCTTTCTTCTTCACCATTGGCTGGTATTATGCTAAAATCCAAAGATAATTTGAGTTAGTTTGGCTTGACCTAAGTTTCCAAGTATAACCTGTTATTAATTAAGTTTGCCTCCATTGGTTAAACTTGAGGACCTATGAGTTATGACTGAATTAGTAATTTTGGCCATTTTGGGGGCGGGGGCTGCTGGCTCTCAGGACCTGGGTCCCTGGTATCCGGTGGTCATGGTCTCTGTGGCCGGTTCCGCCATAGAAAATCTCTGTTGCCGGTTCCACCACAGAAAACGGACGGACGCACGGACACACGTAGAGGAGAATCTGTCCGGGCCGGAATCCCTCGACTGTCCGGGCCGGTTCTATTTTTTAATTTTCTTTCAAGATTAATTTATTGTATTTCCTTTTCTGTTTCATGTTTAAATATATTTATTTGATTTTTTAAGTGTTTAAAAAAAATTTCTAATTGTTAAACTGATGGCAGACAAAGAAGATTTTTTTTGAAAATTTTTAATTTTTAATTTTTGTCATCTATTTTTTAATTTTCTTTTAAGATGATTTTAGTGTATTTCCTTTTTTTGTTTTCGCATTTTAATTTGCCGGCGAAAATGCAGAGGCAGAATCGGTTTTCTGAATCCGACTGTCTGGGTCGATTCCGCCGGCGGATTAAAGCGTGAAATTGTCGAGTCGGACGGACGGACGTACGCACGCACGCATGCACCAAGTGACTTTATATATAAGATTGCACACATGTCCATCCGTATATAGAAGTAGTTCAACAAATAACCCATGAAGGCAACAACATGGGAAGGAACCATAGAAAAAGATCCTTAAAAACTTTGTAATACCATACTTGTGGACTCACTTGTAACCAAATTAAACAAGGGGTGTGTCACACTGTGGCCTTGCCATTTACATTAAAAGGTATCTTAAGGCCAAAGAAGAATTATGGAACCTCAAAATATTTCACCATGCAAAAAATATAATCTTCAAAGAACATCCTCTGAAAGAAATCAATATCCCTCAAGATATTATAACTTTATGAGAAATCTCAAGTTTCAACACAAGCCAAAATATCATCTTTCCAAAATCCTCATATAGAAATAGACCTATTACCTAAGGGCCAAAATCCCTTACTCTACTATAGTCTATAATGAATCTAAACACATTATCAATCAATTGCCACTATGTGCATGGACTCCGCAATATACCTCTCATTTTTTGAAGTACCACTTGAAGGGTAGAAGATCTACATGCAAGTTATACAAGGTATGATGCTATCTATGGGTTCATAACTATTTCTAAAGTGTGGTATGTAATTAATTCAAGTACAACAAAAAGTTCCATGTAATTAACCAGAGTTGGACACATTGATTTCTTTTGTGGAGAACTTTAGCAATTTGCGAAAAATATTTTGAAAAGGGAATAATTTGTCACAAATTCCTCGTTTTCTTATCTGACAAATTTCTGCCAATTTTTTTTTTTTTTTTTAAATTGTCAAAAATCACCACAATTTCCTACAATATTACTTGGGCCCTAAACCCTAAACCCATTTTGTTCATGAAATTACTTTTGAAGTTGTTTCCTTTACATACATGAGATTTGGTCCAAATATGATTTCAGAAGTTGGTTAACTTTGTGAGCGCCTTACGAGCACTTGATTTTGTTTGCTCAAAATGGAGAATAACATTCTTTCCACTATACCTTTTGAATGGCGCCCTTCAGCTACACTTCAAAAAAATTGGAAATGGTCTTTCCATCTAGGGGACATCCTCTTCCCCCAACGGACTTCCCTTGCCAAAATACCTTCACAAAATTTCATACCATACTCTTTCCTTTTGGATGAAATTTGTTATTTCAGGGTTCATATTTTTTGCACACAGATATTGTGAGTTTAAAACATGTATGATGCATATATATATATATATATATATAAGTGGATGAAATATTTTTAATCATTTTAAAATATTTTATCCTATTTATACATGCATTATACATAATTTAAATGCACACAACATACATGTGCAAAAAAAATGGACATTAAAAATGATTTCTCACTATTGAATTGTCAAATAGAAAGTTTGTGATATATGGAAAGAACACTTGCTCCCAAGGTTCTCACTTAATTGATTTGAGGGTTATAGCTTTAAAGGTGTAAGCTTGAAAATTGGGGGAACACATGTGAAAGCATGTGTTCCCAAATATATAAATCACAAAAAAGTTTTCACCCAATGGTGGAAGGTTTACATTGGAATACATAAAACCTTAATCTAACCTTAAAAAAGATTTAATAATTCCTAAGATTTAGTGCTTTGTAAATTAAAAAAAATGCTTCACTAAATTTTATATTTGAAATAAAACTTTTGGCACATATTGTTGGCAATGGCATTGTTGAAAGCTTTTTTTTTTTTTTTTTTCTAGGTTGAGGAACTAATACATTTCTCACATTGAAAGAAAGAAATAACAAAAAAGGAGATGAAAAGTTGGGGTGGTGCTAGTGCTACCAATACTAGCAAACACTTAACACCCATTCTTATAATTTTCGACCTAAAGTTCACCCCGAAATTTCTTAATGTATTTTAGGGGATACATTATAAGACATAATTGTACCATTGCCAAGGGTGGGACATGTTATGTTTAAGGGCGAATTATTACAAAATGAAATGTTCCCATACTTAAATTTTATTTTGACACAACACTTGTCTTTCATCACATTGGGTCTCAATGCATGAAATCCATCAATTTCATTGGGGACACTACATAATTTAATGTGCCCAAAGTGGACTCAAACATATTTCTTTTACGACCAAACAAAAATGTTCCACTCCTAACATGTACAACAACCCTCAATATAAACCTACCACCCTTCAAAAAATTTCATTAGCTATAAGAGTGACTTAAATTTTTCATTTAATATTAAAAATGTGAGAAGAAATGTATTTGGATTTGTCGTTCCCACTGAGTTCCCACCAAGTTCCCAATGTGTTTTTAATAGCACCGCACTTTTTGCTATAGCCTTGTCCAAGTTTTACTCTCGTAACCTATTGAAGTGGGTACAAAGGGAAATATTACAATTATTTTGTTTCAGAAGTATTTAAAGTGTGAATGTTTTTTTGGGACTCATGGGCCAATCAAAGAGCCCTATTACCATTTTTTTAAAGGGTAGCTTTGGGTGTCCCCACACCTAACTAATATGAGTCAGATTAGTGTGCCAGATTATAGTGACTCTAAAAGCAAAACACACAAAAAAGACTCGATTAAAAAAAACATAGCATGGGTGTGAAGTGGCCCTAATGTAGTAAACACACACACACATGTAAAAAGCCATTGGAGAAGTTGGGGTTTGAAAATTTTGAGTTTTTGCTACTCCCAATTTGTTCCCATCAAGTTTCCAAAGAGCTCTGCAAGTTCCCAATGTGTTCCCATCAAGCTCCCAAGGGTTTTTCATCAAGTTTCCAAAGAGCTCCCCAAGTTCCCAATATGTTCTCCAATATGTTCCCAATAGCACCACACTTTCATCCCATATGCTTTGCCCAAAGTTCCCCTCATTTTAACCTATATAGCTGGGCCAAAGGGAAAGCACTTTATTTTCAGACAAAAATTTCTATTTTGGAGAGTCTTCAAGGTTTCAGTGTATTTTTTTGGGTGATGGGCCAATCAAAATGACTCCTTGCCCCCCCCCCCCAAAAAAGAAAAGAAAAAGAAAGTTGAACTTGGGAGGCATCCCCTATCCAAGTAATTGAAACATGAAATTTATATAGTTACACAAGCTACACAAATTGCTTGGCCCCCAAAAAATAGAGTAAATAAAAAATAAAATTCCCATCGACAATTTATTCTTCGTGATGATTACAAAATGTAAATCTCCCCTAACATAGGTATAAATTTAAAAAAAAAAAAACTTCAACAAATTCCTGTGACAAGTAATTGGAATTGATATATGGGAGATTTTTTTGAAATTTTTTGTATGATTGTCCATGCACCATTACAAAGATAATTTCAAAAATAACTACCTCATATTCAAACCTAACTATTTCACTTTTACAAATTTTTTTCATTTTTTTATTAGTTTAAAAAATAACTATTCCCCACCTTTTATTAATAACTTCTTCCATTTTATAACTATCTCGTTCTTTTTCCCTATGAAAAAACAAATAAACATGTGTCTTTTCATGTTCATTAAATATATATTAATTCAAATTAAGTTTAACATTGACATAAAGAAATGATGAATTATTGAAAGTCATATGAAACCATTTTTTTAAAAATTAAAACAAAAAAAGATCGTCACTGGTAGTGTGCTGCTTAATGTGAAGCTCAAATTAATAAAAAAACATAACACTTAAAAAAAATAAAAAATCACCCCAAACATAACTGCCAAGCACATTCATCCCTTCTCTCTCTCTCTCTCTCTCTCTCTATTTCTCTCTCTTTCTTCCCCTAGTCCACCAAGCATGGCACGACTTTAAACGTCATGAACCCCTCTTTGTTTTTTGGCATGAAAATAGATACACATAACCCAAAGTACCTTGGCGGCTTGAAAAAAAACCTTATTTTTTTGAAGATTCTATTTCTAAAAAATAGTATTCCAAATTATTTTCCAAAATGTTTCAGATTTTTATTTTATTTTTTCATTTTCCTTCACAAAAGTAATTCTATTTGAGAGAAAAATAAAAATTTTACATCGCCCCCCCCCCCCCCCCCCAAAGAAACAATTTGTGCACCGAAGCCACCAAGGAAGTTACAAAACTAAGAATATTATAAAATATTAAAAAAAATTAATAAAAAAACACTTTTAAAAAAACACTCCAAACATAACTACCATTCTCTTTTATGTTTCCCTCCTCCAAAGTAAAAGGAAAAGAAAAGAACCTACACCTCCACCCAAACAAACAAACGCTCCAACTCCTCTCCCAACCCCTAATATTCCCCAAAACCACCTTGATTCCTACTAGGAGCACTACCTAGTAGTATATACTAGTAGTAGTAGTGGTAGTAGTAGTGCTACTCTACTACTTCTCCTTGCATCACTCAATTGGGGTAAGTAATACCACCACCTAGTTGTAGTAGTAGTAGTAGTAGTAGTATAAAAACACCAAAACCCAAAACTCAAACAAACCTTGCAAGAAAGAAAGAAAGAAAGAAATAACAAACAAATAGGTAACAACAACAACAAGTCCCCCTACCCCCCAAAGAGTAAAGCTGAAGCCCCCATCCCCACCCACCACCCCCATTAAAGGTCAAAGAAAAAAAGGAGGAGGAGGAAGGAGGGGCGGGGGGGAAGTGGGGTTGGAGGGAAGGAAGAAAGGAAGGAAGAGAAGAGAAGAGAAGAGAAGAGAAGAGAAGGGAAGGGTTGTGTTGGAGAAGACGAAGAAGAAGAAAAAGAAGAGAGAAAGAAGAGGAAGAAGGGAGAAAGATTTAGGGTTTGGTTTTTGATGAAAGGAAAGGGAAGGAAAGGAAAGCGTAGCAGGTAGCTAGTGTTGGAAGACGAAGAAGACGAAGAAGAAACCCCCGACCCTAGGGTGCTGGTGGTAGGCTTATGAAGGCGGGTGGGGGGCATGGAGGTGGAGCTGCGGGAGGAGGAGGAGGAGAAGGAGGAGGAACAACAGCAGCAGCAGCAACAACAACAGCAGCAGCAGGTGGAAAAGAAGGAGGAGAAGGAGGAGGAGGAGGAGGAAATAGTGTTGTTGTTGTTGGTGGTGGTACTGGTGCTGGTGGGTCGCAGCAGTCGGAGCGTTTTCCTTTGCTTAGTGCACACCGACTGTCAAGGCGACATCGGAGTAGTGGCAAGTCGATCAAGAAGAAGAATCGGCATAATAGTAGTAGTAACAACAACAACAACAACAACAATAATATTAATAATACTGCTAGTACTACAACAACTACTACTACCACTACTGGCTCGCATCTGCGGAAGAGCAATAGCGTTGTTGTTAAGCCTCCTGCTGCGTCCTTCACTGCTCACACTACTACTGTCGTCGATCAGGTACGTATGTGTGTGTGTGTGTTGATTGAGGGTTGTTGTTGTTGTTTCTGTAAAGAGTTTTTATGTGTATTATTATGTGTTTGGGTGTGTGTGACTGTGACTGTGGCTTCGTATGTGAGTGTGTGTGATGGGGTGTGGGGTTTTTCTCTTCTGTGGGAATTGTTTCATGGCATTGGGTTTTGGTTTGCTTTCCTTCTTGATGGCATTATTAGGTTTGTGTGTGTTGTTGTGTTTTTTTTTCCTTTGTGGGGTGTCTATTCTCTGTTGTGCATTCTTTGGTAGTCTTTTTTTTGTTTGAATTTTGGGGAGGGTGTGTGTGTGTGTGTGTGTGTGTGTGTGATATGGGCAATCCATCTGTTGTGGGTGTAAGTAGTATATGGGTGGTGGCATTTTCTGATGTGCTGTGGTGAAAGTAAGAGAAAATGTTTTTTTGGTGAGGATTGGATTTTTGTTTGTGTTTTTTTCCCATTTGCTTGCATATTTTCTTCCCAAGCTAGCTTGCTGGGAGGAGGAAGGATTGGGGGCATTGGAGTTTCTTTTTCTGTTTGTTTTTGTTCATGATCTACCTAAGGAAGCATGTGAAGGCTGCTGTAATGTGGCACAATGTGCTTAGATCATGTAGATTGTTGCACATTGTGGTTTGGTTGAAAATTTGAATTGAAACTTTCTGCTGGTTCTTGAGATTCTCCTCTATTCCCTATAAAAACTGCAGAATCTTGAGCAGTGGAATCTCTGAGTGACTGTGCAAAAGTCCACTGTATAATTTGATTAGGGTATTTGCACAAGGTGGTTGAATTGGTCTAACTTTCAACCTCATTTCCTAAAGATTGAAATCCAAACCTGTTCATAAGTGGTGCAAGAGGGGCCTGCATGGGCAATGACAACATTTTGGCAAAGTAGAGCTTCCCAGGGTTGTGATCAGTTTGGTTTCTGATTAGGGTATTGCATTCTTCGCTCATGTGTCTTCTGCTTCTCTCTGTGATGTTTGCCTTTGCAGGAGGACTTCCAGGAGGTGGAAATTGCAGCAGATCTCCAAATGCCATCTGATAGCGTGCCCAATCAGGTCTGACTAGTCTGCATTTGTGTTTCTCCTCAGTTGCTATCAGTAATGCTCCTTCAATTCTACATCATTTGGTGGTGGCTTGATCTGGACTCCCAAAGTATTCAGCATTTTAGGGTTAGATTTCTTAGGGACATTTTATATCAGAATGTGGAACTTGGTAGGACCTCAAGAGTTTCATCCTTTTTTCTTTTTGTTCGCCAATGCTGTGTGGTTCTTGTTGTTTCCAATTCCTATCTCTTCAGTACTGTTCTTGCTGTTCCAAAAGTGGTGCTGATTGTGATTTTATGCTTTTGTTATGCCAGCCTGCTGCTGACATCACACTACGTCGCTCCACAAGGAAAAGGCGGGTGCTCTTACATGTAGACTACGCAAGTGATAACACTGATCCCAAGGGTACTGAAGTCCGGGTATGCTCTTTTGCCTCCCATGTTTGTCATTACTCACTACTTGCTGGTCTGTTGTTGGTCTGTTGAGCAATGCAACCATGATAAATCTGGGCCTCTTGAGTGTTGCAGAATACTCTTCTGCTGTACTTCACTGATTCTGGTTGATGATGTGGGGACCTTTTCTGGTATATCAACATATATCATGTTCTACCTTCCAATATGCATAGCTCTGTCTCAACTGTACTCAGTCAGATTGATGTCAGTTTTGTCTTCTGTGGGCAGCTGCAAAGACCTGTGAATCGGTCGTCACATTCAAAGGCAGAACGAAGCCACGAAGAACCAGAGAGTCCAGAACTTTCAGACAAAAAGAACGAAGAAGCTATGGCTGCACCAAGAAGGGAAGGGTTAAGACCACGCCGATCTTCCAGAGCTGCTAGGCTAGAACTTTCTTCACAGGATTATGAAGATGATGATCAAAACTCGTCAGATAGGGAGATTAGTAGAAAAGGTAAGGGGCATGATCATTGTTGTTTGCTGGAGCATTCTAAATTCTTGGAACACACGACACTTTTGGGTCATGCTGCTGCAGTCTCAAAACTCTCTCTGTTTTGTCTTTTTTTTTGGGGAAGCTGCACCTTAAGTCTCTGTTGTGTGTAACAGGCAATGATGAAGTGGAGGAAGAAGAAGAGGAGGAAGAGGAGGAGGAGGAGGAGGAAGAGGAGGAAGAGGAAGAGGAGGAAGAAGATGAAGAGGCTGCAGAGAGAGAGGGCCGGCGATATGCTCTTCGCAATCGGACAGGAGTCCAGCGTTTTTCTCCCAGAAGGGAAGAGAGGACAGTGCGGGCCCGGTCTCCCCGCAAAATCTTCCATGGAGGTCAGTTTTGGTTGATGCATGTTAAGAATCATGCAGTTTAACCTACAATTTAGTCCTTGGTTAGTGGCACATATACCACTTCTGTATCATGGCACGCCACCTTCCACTGTTAATTACCTGCAATCAAGGCATCCCACTCACTCAACCCAGGATTTCGGAATGCATGATGATCTTGTTGCCTTATGCATTCAGGAGGTGGCACGAAGAGAGGCCGTGAAGGTCGCCGATCAGGAAGCAGGGCATACAAACGTCACCGACCTTTGCAGGGAGATGATTCAGATGATTCATTATTAGTGGATGAGGTGGATCAAGGTCCAGGTGCTCCATTTCTGCGTGCCAGCCGAGCTTCTTCACATCCTTGGCTGCTTCCACCAGGTTTTGAATCGAGTGGGGCTGCCAACTGGGGCATGGGTGCTAGCGCATGGGGCCAGCCTGGGAGCCACTGGGGCTCTGCCACACCAGGTATATTTGTAGTTTGTTTTGCTGGATGTAGAATTTCTCTCATGAATTTTCTACCTTCTTCAATGGTTGTGGTTATTGGTTGCAGCTCAAATTGATGGTTGTGTTTTGTCTGTCATGCATGGTTGTGTGCCTACAGGCGGTGCACAAACAGCTGGACCCAGCTCTAAAGGAGGAGCGGATATACAGCCTGTGAAGGTTGATGGCACTGTAGGCTTTGAGCAAATAGGTGGTTTGGCGCACTACATTGATTCACTGAAGGAAATGGTGTTCTTTCCCTTGCTCTACCCTGACTTTTTTGCGAAGTATCACATCACTCCTCCAAGGGGTGTGCTCCTTTCAGGGCCACCTGGTACAGGCAAAACTCTTATTGCCAGAGCTATGGCAAGTGCCGCTTCAAGAGCAGGACAGAAGGTTAACTTCTACATGCGAAAAGGAGCTGATGTGCTTTCGAAGTAATGTATCTCCCCATCCCCTGATTAACCTTTCCAAGAATTTGAGCTGTAAGGGTTGGTTCCAACATTGTTTTAAGTTCACTTTTGAGTGTGGAAATTCAATCTCAACACCTGCAGACATTTTCTGTATATTGTGGGTTGGATTTGGACTGTGGTCTGAACTGTGTGACATCAATAACAGCTTTAAATACAGTAGGAGCACTCTCTGTCGAAGCAAGTTGCCAGTTGTGGGTGCTAAATTCTCTGGAGCTGTCTGTAATGTCTGGCATCCAGGTGGGTGGGAGAAGCTGAGAGGCAGCTGCGGATGCTTTTTGAGGAGGCACAGCGGTGCCAGCCATCCATCATCTTCTTTGATGAGATTGATGGGTTGGCCCCTGTACGATCAAGCAAACAGGAGCAAATTCACAACTCCATTGTCTCCACTCTTCTTGCACTGATGGATGGGCTTGATTCGCGTGGCCAAGTGGTGGTGATTGGTGCAACAAACCGGATTGATGCAATTGATGGAGCTTTAAGACGGCCGGGGCGGTTTGATAGGGAGCTAGTTCTGAATCTTCCAACATTTGAGGCCCGTGTAGAAATATTAGACATTCACACAAGAAACTGGCAGAAGCCTCCTTCTGAGGAACTTCGGAAGGAACTTGCAGCAGCATGTGTGGGTTATTGTGGGGCAGACTTGAAGGCCCTGTGCACAGAGGCAGCCATTCGTGCCTTTCGGCTGAAGTATCCACAGGTGTATAGGTAGACAATTGCACCTGCTTTTGTTAGATTGCAATAATTTTTTCCCTAGTCATTTCCTGGGGAACGTCCTTGCTGGGTTCAGTGGATCTGCATGTGCTGATTTGCACTACATAACATAATCTCTCTGTGATTTTCAGGAGCGATGATCAATTTGTGATTGATGTTGATTCTGTGGAAGTAGAGAGACGGCACTTCTTAGAGGCAGTAGGAGCCATCACACCTGCTTCTCACCGAGGTGCTGTCACTTGTGCAAGGCCGCTCTCCTCAGTGGTTGCACCCTGCTTGGAGGGACATCTTGAGGCAATAGTTAATCTTCTATCTGAGATCTTTCCAGTGAAAACCCGAGAGGATGCCCAAGCAAGTGTTTTAGATGATGATGAGGAGGACAGTCCAGAACACCTGGCTCGGTTACTTGCAATGCAGCATGGTGCTTCTCTTGTTCATCGACCCAGACTGTTGCTTTGTGGGAGAGAGGGAACTGGCTTGGTACTACTCTTGCAACTTTTGTACAGGAAATTGTTGTTGATTGCTTTCTTGATGTTTCACAACTGTACCCTTGGTGGGTTTTGAGATTCATGTGGTTCTACTAGGTTGATCTTCCTGTCAATCATAGCATGAGATGGATCAGACCTGCAGAGAGTTGATGGATCATGTTCTGAGAGTTTCTCAAACTCTGTTCAATGTGAGGAATTCATTTGAAAAATAAGATTACTGTATTTGAACCAGAGATTTTGAGCTTTTGCCCTTCGTTTGCAGATTGTAAACCCTGTGAAGTAGCTGAATTGCTGGACACGAATCAGGATAAAAATTCTCTCCTTTGTCATCTATTGCACAATGTTTGACATGGGTATGGGTATTTGTCTCCGGTGGGCCCAGGACCACCTTGGACCAGCAGTGTTGCATGAGTTGGAGAGATTTCCTGTTCATTCACTAGGACTTCCTTCACTTCTCTCAGATCCAAGTGCAAAGACAGTTGAAGAGGCCTTGGTTCACATTTTTGGTGAGGCACGAAGGAACACGCCATCTGTTCTCTACTTGCCTCAGCTCCATCTCTGGTGGGACACGGTGAGTCCATAAGTTGCAACTTCAGGTACTGGACTTCAGGATACCAGTACCTGAAATGAGTACTTTACCTCTACTCTATAGGTCAGGCTATACATGTTGCAGTGAATTGTCGCATTATTATCTCATCCCCAGGAGACAAATTTCTGATCCAATTCTTTGTTATAGACAGTGAATTTGACATCCAGTAATGGTAGTGTGCAGGCCAGTGAGCAACTGCGTGCTGTTCTCCAGATGCTGCTGTCTGACCTTCCTTCAGATCTACCTGTGCTTTTCCTTGGAACTTCACCAGTGACAGCAAAGGAGTTGAATGAAGATGCACTGGCATTATTTGGCCGTCATTTGTATGTCCACTAGCATTGACACCATTGCTGTATAACTGCGCTGAACAATCTGGTTTCTTAACTGAAGTTGCCTGTGGCACTTCTGTAGCACAGAGGTTTCACTCCCATGTGTCTGGATTATGCCTGTTACTTCTACTTGTTCCAGAAGTTTTTCTTGAGTTATTGTTGAGGAGAATTTATCTGACAGTATTATTTTGCAGTTTTGAGGTGAGGCTGCCATCCTCGGAGGCACGGACAAAGTTTTTCTCAAAGTTGATAGACTCAGTATTTTCTGTTTGCAACCGGAAAGGTGCTGATAAACCAAAGCAGAAAGAAACACTACCTGACCTCCCAAAAGCACCCAAGGTGAACAAAGGGCCTAGTGCAGCAGAGCTACAAGCTCGTGCGGAAACAGAGGAGCATGCGCTCCGTCGACTTCGCATGTGCCTACGTGATGTTTGCAATAGGTGTGGAACTGTAAACCTTTCCACCTGCATCATTTGTGTACTTTCTCTACAACCCACCACTTGGGAGTTTATTAAGTCTGGGTAGTAGTCATGGGGGCAGCTCCTCACTGGTGTTCATGATGAAGGTACTTATTGTCTGACACTTTGTGAGTGGCTCTCATAAGGTTATGACTGCACTCATTGCCATGTTTTCCTTCAAATCAGTCTGTGGATTTCTAGGAAATTTCTTCACTATATATATATATATATATGCCATCTGTTATATCAGAACAATGTGCCCAAATAAAAATTAGAGTACAGTTTCCCTTGCCTGTCAAAACTTCTGCCTTCATTGTGGAGTTGCCAATGTGGCTGGTCTTGGAATGCAGGCTGCTCTATGAAAAGCGCTTCAGCATATTCCATTATCCTGTGATGGCTGATGAGGCTCCTGATTACCGGGATATTGTCCATAACCCAATGGACGTGGCAACTTTGCTTGAAAATGTTGATCAGGGGCACTACCTCACACGTGCTGCTTTCTTGCAAGATGTTGAGCTGATTCCTGCAAATGCCAAAGTAAGCATTCTCCCTTTCAAGCATATGGGTGGTTTTAGGTGTTTTGGTCCTATTCACTAAAAGCCTGGTTACCTTCCCCTTTCTCTATAGATGCTCCTCCATTTCCTCTGTTGTTTGCACCCATGTGTATTTATGAAAGTCATGTCTCAATTTAGTCCATGAAGGTTCAAGGTTCATTAGTTATTGAAAGGTAGTTATTGTTTTGCGATTAGTGTGATTGTGTTGATGAGTGTAGGGGTTATTTGTAGTGTATCACAGATTCTTTCTTATTGGTGAGTATGAAAAGTTCTCGTTATATTTCACAGGCATATAATGGTGATGATTATCACGGAGCACGGATTGTCAGTAAAGCATGTGCGCTTAGAGATGCGGTACAGCCTTAGCCCAAAAATTTTTCCTACATAATTTGTTGTTGGACTTTTCCTTCATCTGTTGACACTCTTTAAATGTGTGGACTGAACTGGTATCATCCAGTTGCGTGGGCCTGATATTGTTCGATTGAATTGCCACCAGGTACATGGAATGTTATCTCAAATGGACCCTGGACTGGTAGCCTTTTGTGAATCCATAGTGGCACAAGGTGGTCCAACCCAAGTCCCAGGAGCAGCTCCGGGTGCTGTAAACCAAGTTCTTGCTCTGCCAGTCTTGCGAGCTAGTGCTCGACTACGGGGCTTCCAACCACAATCTGAGGTCATCAAGGCTTCTGAATGCGGTGGTGCACGGCGATCCAGGAGAAGCAGTGAGGGGCTTCTTCTTCCTGGTAAGGGGTTTGCATAAACTTCCAAAGACATACGCGGTGCAACATTTATGTAGGTGTTGTTGGTGCAACTACTTAACACTTATGATTGATCATATATAGATATTCTTAAATTGTTTCTCTCCTTCAGGTGAAGTTGCGAATGGAGCATGTGTAGATCTAGCAGCAAGCCTGGAGCAGCCAAGGGAGACGGCGAATGAAGTAGCTGCAACATTAGCTGAGGAAGGGCCAGTCCCACAGACTGCTGCCATGCAAGGTCAGGATGAGAGAAAAGATGGTGTAGAGGAAAGACTTGAGAATGGTAACTTGGGTTCTCTGCAGGAGCCCAGCTGTATGGTATTAGGAGGATCTTGTGATGATGTTCCCAAGATGTCTTCTGAACCTGCTGAGAAGTCCGACAATGTACATCAAGCAGACACCGAGATGGAGGATGCAACTTCCAGTCCAGCATTTAAACAGCAGATTGAGGCAGTAATGCAGAAACTAGTGCAACAAACGAAGGGCTTTGGAGTGTCTAGGCTGGAGATGCTTCATGCAAACATCAACAGGCAGTTACAGCTAAATCTGGGAGATGATAGTGCCTCTCGACTGAATTCTCTACAGGCATTTACAGCTGATAAAAAAAACTTTTGAAAAACGGTAATTTTGTGTGGGGCTAATGGGGACTGATGGGCGGGCGGGTGGGGGCTATTTCTGGGTCAGAGTTTATTGCTTGTATTTCTCTTAATTTTTGACAGAAGTCTGCAAACTTTGATCTATCCAGAACTTTGATCACTGTTTCACATCACCAGGGAACCATCCGCATCATCTTCTTGTTGGAAAACCTGTCACTACCATCAGATGGACAGTGAAAATTGATCAAAAGCAAATCATTTTAAAGTATCCCAGTATAGGCCACAGCAGCTTAGGTTGAAATTCATGTCCAGGACCAGCACCACTTGTCATGAAGTTTTAGCCATTATAACAAAAAAATTCCACATTGGGATGAGAAGTGGGTCTACTGATTACCAAATTCTAGAATTGGTTTTTTGATGAACTGTATGAGTTTTCATACATTGCTAGATTTTGATTTCTGTCTTGTAGTCAGCAGTGTGCAAATTCCTTTTTCTGATGTTCCTGGTTGCAATTTGTTCACATTCGTATTTGGAAATTGTTAGAAGATCTAATGAAACATTACTACTATAGTCACAAACTTGAAACCATTGATTGGTTTTGTTTGAAAGTTCTCAGACACATGCCTGTGGACATGAGTCTCTGCACTCACCAAATTGCAAAACATGTGAGGAAGTTGCCATCACATCTTATACATTGTCCTGAGAGGTCAACAGCCACCATTGCATGGAGTTCTTTATTTCTGGATATGTTCACATTTGAATGGTGTGACAAACAAAATCTGAGGATTGATGGTAGTGTGGAGGGATCTGGAAGAGAAAATGGTTAAGATTTGCTAACACTCAAGTGAGGCACCAGAAGAACAAACACTCCAATACCCATGTGGTTGCATTGCTTCATCTTCAGCAGAGGCGGCAATATTCAATTTGCATTCTAGATCTGCACAACCACCACCATAGGCAATATTCAATTTGCATTCTAGATCTGCACAACCACCACATAACAACTCGTAAATTCCAGATCAAACCAAAGGCAAGCAAAAATGCAAAGAGCAACAAACATTGAAGGACACACATTGAGCAGAAACCATCAACAGATTTGCAAACAGAACTGGGATGAGAACAACCACCAAGTGCCACTATCTCTCACCATTCCAATCAAGAAGCTATCCACCATGAAGATAGCAGTAGGGTAAAAGCATCTAAAAGCATCAGAATAAGCATAGTGAGTAAATTAGGCTTCAATTTTCTTGTAAACCCTTTCTTATATAAAAAAGACAAGACAATTGGAAACTCAACCCAAGTTGAAGCTGATTCTTTTAACTTTACAATTTTACTTACGAGTTCGTGAAGATTTGTTGTAAGGGTTTCCAGTATTGTCAGTAGGCCCCTTATTTTGTGAATGCCTTCACCCAAGGGCTTTAACCACTACAAGTTTTGGAGAAAGGGGCCAAGGATAAGAAGTAATATGCTATTTAATTTGCAATGTTGAAAACAAATGCAACATGATCATTGCAAAATTAAGGAGTGCTCATTGTGTTGTACTCTTAAAGTTTTAACTATAATTGTGATAAGAAAAGTTGTAAATGGTAGTGGGGAAGGCCTATTCTTGAGGGCATCCCTTAATTTGAGGGTTGTAGTCTCAAAAGTGCGATACCAGGGGCATAGACCCAAAAATTAGGGGTGGCCCAACTTGAAGTACTGCAAGGTCTGCTCATGAACAGGAGAAGGTCCACTCTAAAAGAGAATCGGGTGTTTCTCACACAAAAGGCCATGGCTCATGTGTCTTTTAAACTTTGTGGTTTCATCATTACAATGGTACATATGTGATATTTGTTATGGCACATATTGCATTTGACCTTTGTGCTGCTGCGCACTACCAGTGACGATAATTTTTTTTTTTTTTTTTCTTATGTTTACATATGATTTTTAATATCTCATCATTATTTATGTCAATGTCAAATTTAATTCAAATTAATATACATTTCATGGATATGAAAAGACATGTTTATTTTTTTTATTATATCCAAGTTGAAGGATAGGGAAAAAGAGTGAGATAGTTTTAAAATGAAGGTAGTTATTTTAAAAGGTGGGAGATAGTTATTAAAAAAGACAATTAAAAAAGGAAGTAGTTATTAAGAATGGACAACCATATGAAAGATTAAAAAAATTCCCCCATATATGAATTCCAATTACTTGTCATTGGAATTAAGATGACATTTTGACATTAGATAAATAGCACATATGGCACAAATTTCCATTAGGTAATGACACATATTTGTCATATGTGCCTTCACATAATGTTAAATTGTCATTTTAATGTAATATATTCCACAATAAACACATATGTCATGAGTCATGGCTTTTTGTGTGAGAAAATCATTCTCTTTTAATGTTGGGTGGTTCCTAGGTTCTAGGACCTGAACCTCTAGTTTTGGTTCCTAAAATTTTCAAGGAACTAGTGTTAGTTCAGTTTTGTTTTTTTTGAAAAAAAAAAAAGTGTGACTTTGTTCTGACTTCAGCTTTTTAATTTATGGGCAGTTTCAATTCCATAGTTCTTTTTTATTTTCAAGTTTGAGTTCCAAGATCCAAAACACCAACCTATTCTATCATGTCATTGCACATTCCAGTTTTTGTTTTTTGGTCACCTGAAAAAAGATTAAAAAACCCTATGCCCTTGAGTTGGATCTGGACCTGGATTTTAAAAAACATTTCCATCCAGTTCTGGTTCTTAGACCACTTTGGAACTGGACCCTTGGGTCCGGTTCCACTGAAATTGGAATGCTGAAATCAGCGACTAAGTTTTTACCCAGTTCCACATCAGGCCTCCTTTGACCTATAAAAGACTTTAGAGACCAAGAACATCAAGGTTGGATATGAGAAAAAAGTTTTTGTGCATCAAATTAGCCTTGATCATGATATTAAAACAAAAGAAGAGTTATGATCAAACAATTCTAAGCAAACAGGATTTGATAGTGAGTCAAGAATCAAGATCAGGGGGACCTAGGTGGATATATTGAATGTGACAACAAACTTGTAAAAGGTCATGTTGAACATAGCCCAATATGAACCATGCAATTGACAATTCAGTAGGAAAGAATAGGAGCAAAAAGTTTCATACACAAAAGAAGAGGATTTAATCAAAATCTCTTTACGTAATGTCAAGGAGGTGCAAATAGTTCTTTGTACAAATGAAATTGAACAGAAGTGTAAGCATAGGACTTATTTCCCTTGAAAACAAAGGGATCACATTGGTTGATGGTCAAAGGGTAGATATGTGGGATGATCAACACGGGATCTAAAGCAATGGGTGTTGAGAGGATCTTCACAATGATTAACTTGGAAGGGGTGACTTTTAGGTGTACATGTTTAAATTAAGGTACACTATACATTAGGATGCCTTCTTAAGGTCGCACAACGTAAGGTACAAATATTTTGTTTTTACAAGGTATAAATATGTCAAGGAGTAATTTATGATTTTAAAAATAATATATATATAATATACACCATGCTTACACCCAAATTTATATATTAAAGCAAACATAATGTCTGTCTGTGTGGACAAAAATTGGGTAGATTCTTCCAGTCACTGCCCGTTCCCTGTGGAGCCAAACAGGGCAAGGCAAGGTAGGGCAGCTAGGGCAGCCGCTGCGAGGGGCTGGGCAAGATGCCATTTGTATTAAAAAAATCCTTGGGGAAAATCGAGGGACCTGCATCTAATCAAACAAAAATATAATTTTTTAAAAAATTATTCTCATTATAGAACATATTAAAAAAACTAGAATCTTTTTGAAAAAGAAAATAGAAACAAAATAAATAAATACATTAAAAAAAAGAAGATAAAAAAAATAAGAATTGAAAAAATAAAATCATGAAACAAACATAAACCAAAAAAAAAGTAAAAACACAAAAACTATAAAAAAGGAATGGAAACAAATGAAACAAGGAAAGGGAAATACAGTAAAATAATTTTAAAAGAAAAAAATTCCAAAAATGAAAAAATCAAATAAAGAGTAAAAAATAAGAAAAAATAAAACTTATAAATATTGAAAAAAAACCCTACTTGAAAAAGAATGAGGTGTGTCTTCTTTCTCCAAACTTCAAACTTGCATCCAAATTAAAAAATATATAAAAGTGAAAAAAAACACTTTATTTTAATTATACAAAATAATAATTAAAAAAACACATAAAATAAAAAAAATAAAAAAGTTAAAAGAGTTAAAAAAAAAAACTAAAACATGAACCAAGTTTAAAGAAACCGGGGACTTCAGAGTGGCCGAAGGTCATGGGTACCCACTAGTAATAGTAAATACTGCAGAGAAAAGAATTTGGTTTCAAGTATGGAGGAGATGTACAACCTTTGCAAGGTGTGGGAAATTTGTGTGGCACAATGTGCCAAGTTCTAGCTCATGAGAAGCACTTCTTCCACGGTGAACCAACTTGTCTGTTTGAAACATTAGATACACATGGTATATAGAATGGTCAAACCCCTGTCCATGTGTTGGGTAAGGGCGTCAGGTGAGCCTGTTAAGGGGAGCTTGCTTGGTGGCACACCCAACATAATTGGGGCAGGGTGAGACCATTCCATGATGTTGAATTAAGGTCTGAGGTTGCAGATTCCAACAAAGATTTTGGTCAGGTTATTCCTAGTGTATGATCGTCCCCTGAAGATTATATCCTATAATGTGGTCAAGAAAATAACATAATTTGTCACAGCAGACCTTAATATTCATGGCATGTATAAGTGCACACATGGTCTGCTAATAAAAAAACACACTGGGCAAAGTCGAAAATATCTGGTTTTAAAAATCAGAAAAACAAAATTCCCATCGAAAATCCTGGCAACGATCGCCCGTTCAGAAAATTCCATTCTACGTAAACACCGGTCGAAGGCACGGAACCCGAAAATAATAGTTGAAGTAGACCGGGTGAAGCGGGTTCCCGGGGCAACACCTTGCTGCAACGAACAAGCTTGGCGCGCCAATTTGTTGTAGGAGATTACGCGCGCCGAATTACAGAAACGACTAATATCAAGTGGATCATCTGGATACTTCAACCCCCAGTAACTGGATCAATCCATGGGAAGTGGAGCTCAGTCAAAGCTTTAATTTGTCGCGTAGCGAAGAAGAAGATCAGTCGTACTGTGGTCGGCGGGGAGTGCCACCTGATTTCAGAAGCCTGTTTTCGAGATTTCTGCAGCACCCCACAATCTAGAGTCTAGATCAGTAATATTCTTTCGGAAGAACTCTAGCACGGCTGGACTTGTACTTCATATGCGTCCTAGATCTAAGCATCAGCTAGTGCTGATCAATGCAAACTTCTCGTGATCTGCTGCTTGATTTAAACCAGAAATCACGAGTCAACGGATTGACATATTCTAGGTACGGTCCGGCCTCGCTGCATTCGAATGTCAACTAACAATGACCCCAGCTAGAATTCCGATACTCGAAGAAAATCAGAACTCATTGAGTCATTATAAAGTTTTCAGTGCCAGACGCAGCAGCAGCTAGCTAGCCCACTGTTATGATCACTGCCGGTGCTTCAGCTAGCTCTGTGTATCAAGGCATTTGTTTTTGCATATCATTCTTTGGTTTTGGGCAGTTTTCTGAAGTTTTAGTCCTAGTAGCTTGCGCAAGATGCTTGATGAAGTGCGTCGTCTGTTAGTGCTGGGTGTGGCGAGTCTAGTTCTGCTCCCCTCTTGTACGTGCGGCCAGTTGAGTACCATTCTTCTAGCGAAGAATGGGTACGACATCGATTGGCAGTATGGGCATGCGACTTGGTATGGAGATCCTTATGGAGACGGCTCAGACGGTGAGTACTTTTCGATCTGCGATTTCAGATACTTCTTAATGTTAGTGCGCTAGAAAAAGCGTGCGGAGACTACTGCGGAAGTAGTCCTTGTAGAAGGAAGATTGAATAGTTCTCAGACCTTATATGGATTTGGAGATCACCGACTAAGGGGTGACTCAAGCTGCCCTCGAAGCAACACTCTCAGTAACACTAGAAGTAGTGACTGGCGAACCAATCATGTCGAGGATTAGTGCTGAGACTGAAGAGTTCCAAGTGCAATATTCTAGTAGCCCAAGTCGTGGACTGCTTAAGGGGCGCATGCATAACGCGAGAGCCTTACATCGATCATTCTAGCATCCAGGATGGGATTTTGAAGCCGTTTTCTAGAATTGAACATATATGTTCATGGCAGGCAGAAAATCAGTGACCAAATTGTGCTGTTGCTAGTTCGGGATCCGCTTGGACTCTAGCTGAATCATTTGTTGGAATCATTGTGCAGGAGGCGCTTGTGGGTATACCGCCCTGGAGAACACGCCTTATGGCTCCAAGATTGCGGCTGGAAGTTCAGCAGTTTTCATGAATGGTCAAGGCTGCGGTACTTGTTACGACGTACTGATCAGCAGCATATTACCTTACTTTTGCAAATCCATGGAGTTACAATATTATTGCATGCCTTAACGTGATTGAAGCAGTGGAAGAAGTGTTCTGACACCCATGCCGATCTAAGAATGTTCTAAATGTTATGTAAATGCAGGTCAAATGCACATACTCAATCTGCAAGTCAGAGCCGACCAGGATAGTCATCACAGATTTTTGTCCCGGTGGCATCTACTGCAGCACCGGCGCAGTTGCATTCGATCTCAGCGGCAGTGCCATCAACAGCTTGGCAGTACCGGGTCAGGAGTGGGCTATGCGCAACATCGGCACATACAGCATTCAATACATGAGGTATGAACTAGGACGTAGGTAGCAGCACTCAAAATACTCCTCAGTTGACCGCACCGCCGTTCCATTTACCTTTCAAGTTTTTTTTCCAGCCAGTTCAAGACTAAGGGTCTCTTGCAACCTAATGGAAAGCTCCTGATATAGGGCTTTATTTCGTGCTGCAATCATAAGTCGCTGTCCATCGGAGAGGTGCAAGTGCCTTGAAATCCAATATGTAGTTCAATCATGTTAGGAACTCTATGAACACATGTACTCATGAACATAAACGAGACAGATGTCATTTCATTGTGAAGCCACAGTTCGAGTCATCACAGCTCCTGCAATTGGTGAATGCTCGACCGGTAGAGCTGTGAAATGACTATGAGCACAGCTATCTAGTTGGAAAAACGTAATGAAAAGCGGATGTGATCAAAGAATCTGTGATCACAGCAGCCCAATTGAAAGATGTCCTAGTTAGTCATTTGAGATGCAAGGAGCTCGCTACAAGGTGAATGTGATTTACTCTCACGACACCACCGTACTTAACGATCCGACGTTATATGCTGGCGCAGGGTCCCATGTGAATATGGAGGACAAAACGTTGCCTTTGCGGTGGATGCAGGCTCTAGTCCCTACTGGCTGTCGTTCGCCGTCAAATACGAGGGAGGTCCAGGCGACATTCAATCTGTCATGATCCGACAGGTAAGTAACGAACAAACACCAGGGACAACCCCAAGGAAGTCTCCATTGCAATATTTTTGCAAATTTTTTCTATGAAAAGCTTGAAATTCATATGTGACACTGACTTCGATTTTGACAACCCTGGCTGCCGGTTGGTTGGGATCACGTGCATGTGTGTGTAGTCTGGTAGCTACGAGTGGGAGCCAATGCAACACAACTGGGGTGCGAGTTGGATGTTGATCGACTACTCCGGACAACCTTTCAAAGGTCCTTTCGACGTTCAGATCATTGCCAAGCTCAATGGCCATTCTCTCATCGCATGGAATGCAATTCCAGATTACTTCCAACCCGGAGCAACCTACAATTCAACTGTCCAGTTCCTATATTAAATTACCCCCAAAAAAACCAAAAAAAAAAACCATATGAGTCTAATTAACCTATGAGGCTTGATTAGTTTATAACCTCTAGGGCCTTTTTCTTAATCCGTGCACCTTAATTATTAGTTTACACTAAGGCCCCAGCTTGAACTGTATATTACCACCATAACAAATTAGCCATGCCATCCATGCCTTCTGAATTCCTATATGCCATATTGATCTCTAATTTCTTGAGAAAGAAGCCTCCATTTTTCACCTCAGAGTTGCATGATTGGGGGGGTTATTTCACATGGCTCTAGAGATAGAATATTGTGCATGTACCACGGTAGGGAATTATGGCTGATTGGTGACCTTGTGAATTTTGATCTAGAGATTGCCTTGTTGATGTGGTCCAGTTCAAAATCACCACCTTCATACATATAAGATCTGCAAATTCCATTCCAACTTGTGGACTCATCTCCCATTCTCACATCTCATTCTTTTTTTCCCTTTTTTTTCCTTCTATTTTCTTTTGTTTTTAAAAAAAATCGTTGCTTCCTGATTTAGTGGTTGAAGTAGGAGAGACAGTGGAGACTTAGGTCCTTGAATCTCACCGTTTCCATTTGCTCTTTCTTCTCGAGACTTGTTCTTCTCTTTTACAAGAATGGTTGTGAAGTCTTTAGTGTTAGCAATTTATTTCTAATATTGATATGAGATATTAATAGTACATGGGTGCACAGTTTTGTTGAGGGTTTAAAGTACGCACATCTTGGCTAAGGACATCCTATTTGGACACGTGAAAAAGAATTTACCCTAATTCACTTGCCTCCTCTAGATTGGGTTTTGGTCTTTAGAATGAAATTGGGACCTTATTTATATTTCAGAATATTATGCAATTTCATGGATTCAAACTTCATAAGTAATGGCGTAGTAAGAAGGGTTAGCCATCTTGAAGGGATTGAGGGAAGGTTGGAAGTCTGCATTCACCTGGTTCCGAGCTCTGCATTCAGAGGTGATGGTATATATTGCTGGACTCTTACACACATGAATTGTTCCTTTTTTTTAGCCAAAACTTATACAAAGAACTACTACAGAATTGTTTTTTTAGATGCCCTCTAAACCCCTTCCACAAACTTGAGCTTGTAAGAAAATTGGAAAAAGTTTAAAGATTAATAGGGGGAGGGGCAAAGTGGCCTCAAATCATTATATAATTTCCCTTCAATGTGTTTCTGCACCAACAAAATTGAGCGTCAATTACTATCATAACCTTCAATTAAACTAGAAGGCTATTTAACTTTCAATTACAGGAGATTTGTCTGTAAGCTCCAGAGTGAACCTTCTCTCTTCCTGTGTTTTAAAATATATATATATGTGTGTGTGTGTGTGTGTATAACAATATTCTGATTACTTGGAACGTTGCTTGGCTTAATTATTAAGTGTAATTTATGTTTTCAAAGCAAGTACTTGGGTTTGTGTTGTAAACAACTTCTAAAGATAAATGAACCTAACAAGTCTTGAGGAGAGAGTAGAGATGTGACTCCCAAATGAAAATGGAATAGTTTGTCACATATTCTCTGCTTTTTTCCTTGAGGGTGGTGGGGGAGGGGAATCTCCAGATTTTGAAAAAAACTCGCCACATTTTCACTTTGGTTTTTGTTTGGAATTGACTTTGAAGGCCACCAACTTGTTACCATTTGACATATTAGGTCTCAGGTCCCACTGAACTCTTTGTTTTGAACCCACAACCTCTCAGGAGAAGGGCCATGTTATTAGTACTAGCTTAGTTTTATTTATTTACAAGCACCAGTATTCAAATTTATTTAAATTTGCACCAACATCAGTCAAACTCATTAATTAAACCTTGTGACAAATCATCACCTACTAGTGGGTGCCCGTGACCTTCGGGCACACTGAAGTCGATTTGTTTTTTGTTTTTTCCTTTGGAATTTTGGGGGAAACAAAACCAAACAAAAGCGCCAAAGTCGCCATATTTATAAAATTCGTTCTTGGAGATCGCCAAAAAAAAACAAAGCTGGATTTTATGAAATTTCCATTTTCCCGTCTCGCCTTCAGCCAATTTTCACCAAGCTATGATTTTCTTTTCTTTTCTTTCCTTTTTCTTTCCTCCAAGGGATTTTTTTTTGTTTCTTTTTTTGTTTCTTTTTCTTTCCTCGAACAGATTCAAGCCAAAAATCCTAAATAAATAAACTTTAGAAAGGAAAGACATAAACCTCAAAATAATGTCTCCTCCATTTTTTTATTTCGAAATACACCAAAAAAAAAAAATCAAGAAAAAGAAGCTATATACATATATATATAGACTTCTAAATATTTCTCTATTATTAAATAATATTATCATTTATTAGTAGTAATAAATATACATGTTTTACAAACTACAACTTCTTCTAATGTCGTGGTAGAATATTCATTTATTTATCATTTATTTTTATAATTACTCAAACGATATTATTATTATTATTATTATTAAATTGATTTGCTGATTTCTTATGATTTCTTTTGGAGAATTATTAAAAATCGTCAATAAAAAAAACTAATTATTTTATTTTGTATAAATACAAATATCTTAAAATTCGTTGTTTTGCCTGTCAGTTTGACTGTGAGGTTTGCATTTTAAATAAAAAAAACCTTCACAAAAAGCTTGGAATACTAGCAAGCTAAATTCAAAATATTTTTACAACCTCAATCAATTTGGCTTTTGCTCCACTTTTTGGTTTGGCCACATGTATGGATTAGAATTTGTTTCAAATCAACTTCTTTCTCCCAGTGTCCATCCTTTACACAACTTTCTTTTCTTTCTTGTCATATAGACAATTTTTTATTTTTTTTTCCATCCTTTATACAATTTCATTTTTTATTTTTTTTCATGGGTTTCTTTTCAAGGTGTTTTGGAAGCAATTGTTGAAAATATTTATGCATGCAAGGTTCAAAATCACTTGTGTGTCCAGGTGGCAGCATTTCCGAAATATGGCCACAAAATTGTCAAGCCTGGCCCGCACCATTCCCCCTTTCCCTTTCCCAAACATTTTCGAAAAGTCCCCACCCATGAACCGGCTTTTTTTTTTTTTTTTTTGGGCTGCAATTAGGCTTCTCCTATTACAAAACATGGGATGAGACAACCGAACTTTTCATAATGTAAAACACAGGATGGGACAACCGAGCTTTTCATAATGTAAAACACAAGATGGGACAACCGAGCTTCTCCTATTATAAAACCTTAGTTGTTATAGGAACCCTAGAAATCCAGTCTTTGCCACTATCGAAGTGACCGAAAGCACCTCTCTTTCTACTGTACAAATCAGATTTGCTTTGTGGCCTGTCTCGGTGATCCCTGCTTGTTCTATGAGACAACTCCAAATTATTTGCACTGCCACTAACCAGCTTAGAGCACTCTTGATCAACCAAACACCTATCTGATTCAACAAAACCATGTACATGAAAGGGCCGAAATCTCTGGTCGATCATGTCAGAAGAATCTCTCTCATTCACAGGAGGGGATACATATGGGTCTTGGGTGTGCCAATCTCCAACATCTTTCACTCGATAATCAATGCTATGACTTCCATTGAAAACAAGACCAAGAATTGCAGCACCTGACCCTACATGGAAAGAATCATTTTCAAACTTCCAAGCCAGATTGCTCTCCACAGATGAAGGAGCAACAAAGAAAGCTGTTGGCTCTACACCTTGGGCTGCTGGAGTGCTGTATTCTCCATTATCAGTGTAAAACCCATTCTACCGGCCTACAGTTGCAAAAAGCAACAAAAGAAAATCATGAGAAAGTAACTGTAAGTGTCCACTTGACATGCATCAAGAAACATTCATGACACAACATAGATTGCATGTTACAAATTTTCGTGTACTTATCCCACCACCACCCCACTTGTCTTCTCCCCATACAAAAACACTGCTTCACTAAAGTAGCAATAGCAGAACAACAAAAGCACCAGCACCTGGTAAATGAATACAAACAATATACCTACTTTTGTGATGAGCATCAACACATGAAAACCCATACCATGTGCTTGCAGTGGCCTCACATATTACTGCCAAACTTTACCACACAAAACAGCGCATGTAGAAAGGATGCTTCCCCATTTTGTCTGCAGAGAAGAAAAACCTGAGTTTCTACCACTTGAAACATCTTTGAGGAAAAGCAGTTATACCTTAGACTCTGTGCTTGCTCTAGTGTCCCAAACCATTATCGTTGGTGGAGGATAGTCCAATGGCTTTATGATTAATGGCATGGCAGCAGCCTGTTCTGCACTCCAATCCCTCTTTACTGATGCATTCCTGTCCAGTTTTTCTACTCTTCCATCTCTGGTATATAATACAGGCTCCCTCTGCCATGCTGAGGAGTGCTCCAGAGGCATAGAAGAAGAGGTAGAGTCATGCTGCACCTTGGGTGGGGGGACTGCTGCTCTTTGAAACCTTGCTAAACTCTTTTGAAGAATTGTTTTTGAGTACCTCCAGAGATTCTATCGTTAATATGGAACTCACCATAAAGATGCTGATGCTAATGATGATTCACATCAAGTTCACATCTCCATTTTTGAATCCAATTTCTCAGCATACAGATCAAAACTCTCTTTCACTTCAGTGGACAAATTCCAAAAAAAGAAAAAAAACGGAGAGAAGATGTCTCCCCTTTTCGACAGCTTCGGACTCGTACATGTAGCTGGCCCTCCATCGCTCGCTCTGCTAAATTCCTGCAGACCACACAAAAACAATTGGATAAACTGCGGCCATCGCCATGAGTCGTCGTCGTCCTCCGGTTACATCATCTTCTTCAGGAACGGGTAGTGACTGGAAGAATCTTCCAGGCACTGCCCAATTTTTGTCCACACAGACAGACAGACACCATGTTTGCTTTAATATATAAGATTGCAGGCGGTCGGTTTTTAACATGGAGAAATACGACCTACTTACTGCAAGCATTGTTGACATGGTGAGATTTTGACCTATTGCAGGTAGTCTGTTTTTGATATGGAGAAATACAACCAACCTATTACAAGCTGTCAATTTTTGACATGGAAAGATTTTGACAGATTTTGACATTAGTTTGAGCGAACGTCTTGTAAATTCTCCCTTTTTCTTTTTCATATTCCTTTGTACATTTCCCAAACCTGCGGTGTGTTTATAAATATGTGACAAAACACGAGCATTGACACCCTCAAAGTTCGTAAGGTTGTCTTCAGTCTCTTACTCTGGTTATTCTTTTGTGGCCAAACATGTTTCCTTGTTCATCTCTTAACCAATGATTCAAGAGTAATAGAAGGAGTGCATTATCTTAATATTCACTTGAGACTGGGTCTTATTACATTTGTTTCTTTTTATATTCTGGTCTAGGTGTTCAACGTTTACAACTAGACCCTTTTACTTTCTTAGCTGCATTATGCTAACGGGGAAAGATTCAAGACCTATCCACATGTCACACCTCATTTGTTCCAAATTGATTTTAGTTTCAAAGGTGAAACAAAATAATTCTAGATTTTCTTTTGCCTTGCCTTGGTTCATCAAGCCTGACTCATGAGAATACAAATGGTGTCGTCTGCAAATTCGTGATTACTTCTAGTAGCATTTTGCTCTACAATGTTTTGCCTAAGGACCTGCAGTTGTGAACAGTTGCCATATGCAAACACCCCGCATTGGTGGTCGTTTGATGTGACGTGAAAAGAATTATGTAGTGTTGTTGGGGCGAACTAAGGCCTATTAAAACTTCCAAGCTCCAATATAGTAGGCCAGATAAATAGAGCGAAGCAAAACTCCAAGGTAAAACAAGTCTGCTATCCTATGTTTAACAACAAAAGGGGGGGCGGGTGGGGGGATACAGAAATATATCTGTATAGGAATGTTATGTAGTTATAAATAATGTAAAGCTCATGCATGTAGCCAATTATTTCATAAGATGCTAAAGGGAGACGTATGATCCTATTGTGTGTTAAAGTATCCAATTACTAAGTGTAGCAATGGACAAATAAATATTGTTGTTTGGTGGACAAGCCAACAAAGAAAACAAGAAAGCGAGCATATTTTGGTGTTCTGATGAACTTCAGAGTAGCTATACTCTTTGCAACAGCAGGAGAATGCAAAAGTATAGTTTTGGTATGGGGAGTTACATCTGCAAAATAGCACTAGTAGGCAGCAACCAGTGTTCTCCAGTTTGTTTTCAAAAGAATGTTTTCAAAAGAATTTTGATTTTGATTTCAACTATTTACATTAACTAGTAGTTAGTACCTACACTAATTACATTGTTCAAGTTGAAATTTTCAAAAACCAAAATTTTGTGAAGGGAAGATAAAGAAATTTATATAATTTTTCAATCTCAACATGAATCTTTAAAATTAACAAATTATTCAAACAGGCGTTGAAGCTGCCCCTGCACTACGGTATCAATTTGATGGAACTTTTGGTGAGCTTTGAAAGTTGTCCTTGTGATTCCAAAACTTTTAATTCTAGATCTAATTTTGGATTGCTTGCAGAGAAGAATCTCATATTAGGGCTAGTTTGGAATTCGTAACCAAGCCAGTGATTTGTTTTCAATTTTGTGATGTAACCAGGTGGCAATCATCCATAAGCTGATTTAGCTAAATTTAGTTATTAACAATATATGAACAAAAAATATATATCCTTAGCACATTTTTGGCCCTAAACTAAAAAAACTGAATTTAGAAGGAGAAATTAGATGTGATGAAAAAAATAGGAATATCCACTGAAGATCACACCCACCAGTAGGATTAAGGTGCACTCCATTTTGAACAACTACATCTAGCAAATGATCGTTGTTCAATGTTGAGACCGACCCTTAATGACTGAAATTCAATTCAAAGTTAGCCAATTATATAATAATATCAAGCTTATGATACTTAGCTCCATATACATTGCCAGATAATGTAGAATCAAGTAGGGTTAACTGTGAATACCCCAATACTATTAATACATCTATTACCTTTTCCCCAAAAACCCACTATTTTCCCAATCTTACTTTTGAAAGTGACTGTTCCAAGCTTGCCATAAGGGCCAAAGGCTCTGAAATTGGACTTGAATGTGATGGATGTAACACCTATGATGGGCTGCCCAGTACTATATTTCCAAGGTGTTTCATCATAAGATCCCTCAATCTGTTGAAGATACTCATTCGGGTACTTCAGCATTATCTGCACAACGGGCATAGAAAATTGAGATGGTGCATACAAATTGTCATTCATTAAATGCGGACACTATTAATATTTGTGCACTTAAAACTACAACTGGATTTTACTAACTGTTGAAACATGTTAATCTATTTGAATTAAATCCAAGAATATAAAACCAATGCACATGACATAACTTTCAAACAAATCAAGTTCCCATCATGTTTCAACCTACTTGTTTAAATCCATTCTCATTGTGTGATTTTGGATCTCAAATGGATCCAATATTCCTACATCTATATTTTACATTTGTTGAAATTCAAAACTAAAAAAATGTCATATTAAGTGTGATCACTCAATAGAAACTTGTTTGTTGGTATAGCCAAGAATACAACATTACTTATGACACATTGAGAATGACTATTTTACTTCCATACCAGTACTCCTATGTCAAGACAAAAACTCATGGTATAAAATTTCAATAATTAGTGTTGGCCATTAGCAGCACCAAATGTAATGCCATTGAAGTGTAGCATGCAAACCTCACCTGCTGAGACGTTCCACCTGAAAAAATGTCACCATGTGTGGATACCAAGGACTGGCTACATATATCACATTCAACTTCAAGAGAGAGGATGACACCATTTCCTGTTTTGATCTTTAACCCTGTGATGCCTGCTGCTACACCATCACAAAAAGCAATTCCATCTCCTCCCCAAGGGCCCTGGACCTACATTTGGTAACCATATAAGTTTGTCACAGTGACAAAATATGTCAGCCCGATTTACTTGTGATCAGGTTGTAAACATGACCTTGTTTATAATTCATGTGTGACTATTGGCAACGATATAGTAACTTCCGTCTGCACGTTTAAACAATACATATTACAAATAGCTCTTCAACATAAAATTGATCAGAACCTAACTCGTACTCAGACTCCTTCAGTCTCAGGTGCAGAAACCAAGACAGCAATTGTCCTTGATGGGTGGAACTGCAATCCTGCGTAAGTTACCTTAATTGGCCGTGTTGGGAAACGAAGAATGCCCACTTCTTTATCGGTTTTTTCATCACCTGTGGCATCAAAGGGATGGAGCCAAGTTAACAATCATGAATAAGTGACCTGGTTTTTTGGATGAAGAAGACCTACATGACGCCTACATTGTTTTCACTGTAAGGGGTCTGCAAAATTGTGTGTACTGCAAATGCATGGTTTGCCTCTGCTAGTGGTAAAGTCTTTCAAAGAAAACAGATTGCAAACACCCCATGTTAGATATTGCAGTCTGAAGTGGTGCCTTACGACCTGGTAGGCGACTATCTGTTATAAGTGGTAATAGTGTTTTGAGAAAGAATTGCGCTACCTATGAGCAGAAGGCCTTTGATGTATGTGAGTTCTCTGCAAATTTCGGGAAAGTCAGGCCTGCTTCGAGGCTCCAACTCCCAACACCTTTTTATTAAGGAGGCCAACCTTCTTGGGCATCCGTCAGGAAGATCAGGCCGCCCTCCACCTCTTATATGCTTACTTAGACGTCCCATTGGTACATCTGGAAAAGGTCGTTTTCGAGTCAGGATCTCAGAGCACACAATTGCGAAGCTGTACACGTCGGCTTTGAAAGGGTGTGCTCTCGGATCAGGTCGCTCCATATAGCCGTTGTCGATCTCATCCTGAGGGATTCCGAAGACCTCGGGAGCCATCCATCTGGGAGTGCCCACGTTTAATGTCTGGCGGGAGGTGCTGGTGTTTTCTGTTTTGGACAACCCAAAACCGGCCAGCTTCGCATTAAGCCAAGCCTCGCTGTACTCCAGTTCAGGGGCAGCTGTAAGTGGTGCCACTAGGATGTTTGCCGACTTCACGTTGCGATGTACCATGCGTCTACTGTGCAAGTATTTCAATCCTCGTGCCACCTGAAGCATAAGATCTAGTGCAGCAAGGATTGACAGTGGAACCTTGGTTCCTCTCAAAAACTGAAAAAGATCCTCCTGCATGAGCTCCATGACGAGAGCGTACTTCATCTTTATTGTTTTTCTTGTTCCATTTACAGAACTTCCAACTATCCTCAATAGATGCGGATGATTTAGGCCGGCCACAACATCAGATTCCAATTTGAAATCCGAATGCTCAGAATCACCGAATAGCTTCATGGCATGTTTCTGTCCTAGCCATTTGGTTTCCAGAACTTTGGCCCCTTTCCCTAGGAACTTGACATAAGGGAGATCTCGAGCATTCACCTTCCACAATGAGGAAGTCAAAATTTCTGTCGACGTAGGAGTCAGCTTGCTATTCAACCTCTCCAACAAGTGTGCAGCAAGGCTTGAGTCGTCAATCGGGGACAACTCGCAACTATCGTCACAAACATGGTCTTCCTTTAGGGGCTCCAAGTTCGACCTCAAATCGTCTAGGTCTTGATTGGCGGCCCTCTGCAAATCGAGGAGATCCAGAGCGCCCAAACTTCCGTCACAGTGTTCTGGCTCTAAAATGGCATCCCGCGGAGTCGCGGCGCTCTGTAAACGACTGATCCTGACTATTGAAGTGCACCATTGCAAGTCATAACAAATTTCCGCAAAGTCCTCCGACCTTTCGTAAATACGTTGTGTAATCGCCGCTCTGAGCCACGTTTCGCGACAAGCATACCATCTAAGCGACAGCACGCTAAGATCATCCTTTTTAAACGACGGCTCGAAACGACAATCCTTGATAAGGGACAGAGCATTTGTCAGAACTCGGTAGAGTTCTTTCAGGGCTGCCTCACACCGCACAACAGAACCGATGGCAGACTCCGAAACTTGTAAAACCTCTCGAGACTCGGACATTTTCTGCGCAAGATATTTACATTGATGTCTGTTGAGCTTCAAGAACTGCTCATTATCTCCAGACGTAAGGTCCAGACCCTCAGCTATGGCCTTTCCGGCCAAGAGCACGAAATTTGACGCCATTATCAGCTCTACTTCCAATCTCTCTCTTCAAACAGCAAAAAACTTAAATCGGAGCTGAAACCCTAAAGTTAGGGTGCACCAAATGGGTCTATATAACGATGCCCAAGTGCAGTCTGCCGTTCTCGTGTGAACCAAAATGGGTGACTGGGATTTTGTAAGATGTGAACGGGTTTGGACAAAAAATTTATGAAGCATAGGGAAAAAGTCTAAGTATAGACCCTACCGACTTCCCCTAAGTAAAGCACGGCAATTTTTTTCAATTAATTAATTAAAAAAAGGTAGCCTGGTCGGTAACTTCGACATTGTGGAAGATTTTAGGAAATTTCTCCCCCAAGCTGTCCGTGAAAACAGGTTTTCTTAGGGCAGGTGAGAAACCAAAAAATACAAAGACAGAAAAGTTGTAGTGCTTTACCGACGGATGAATAACACGAAGTGACGAGAAAAGGATGCGGATATAGGTATTCTTGGAGACTACGTTTTTTTCTCCACCGAGACGCCATCAGTATACTTCCCTCCAAACTGGTAATTATTGGGGCCAGCCTTCAGGATTGCATTTGTTTCCTGGCATGCAACGAAAGTTGAAACAGTTGAGTATATGCTTCTAAAGTCGGGAACATCTACCCTGATAATATTACATACATTCACACATTTCAAACCGATGGTCCCATGCCCATGCCGCACCCACAGAGTCCAAGGGCCTGGGACCAGGGATGACTATGGTAGAATGGCCTGTGAGTGAACAGTTAAGTGCTCATGGCATGCCGGATCCAAACAACTGGTGTCCAATTAGAACTTGAACCCTCCTATTGGTGCATCTGGTGCACTAAAAATCTTCAAAAACATATTACAATTGACAAAGTTATGGCCCCTCAAATTAGAGGGGTCAAGAACACAAAATAAACAAACCACTGAACACTGTAAATTTAGTTCTCAAACACCCAAAAAACTCCTTGTATGTTGCTCCAGTGTTATTAGAGTTCAAAAATGATTTGTAGAATTGAAAGTGATACTCCAAGAACAATTTAAATGTTTCAAATGAACAAGAAATGAGAAAGTTAGAAGCTTTGAAAGTAAGAGGGGTTCAGAGAGAAAGGAGGGAAAAAAAAACATGTTTTGTTGATTGGAAAGTTTATTTTTCTTCTTGTTATTTTTTCATTACTCCTTTTCCTTTGCACTTGAAAGATAAATTCTAGAACTTGAAGTAGTGCTCTCATAACATTTTAAATCACTCAGAATGAAGCACATATGATGAAGATCTAAAGGACTGTTCGATGATAGGGTAGTGATCAGTGATGGGTAGTTCTACCTTATTATCTCTGCATGGTATACCTCCAAAATTTTCATGCTTTGTCTTAGTTCGTTGAATCCAATATTTTTGTGCAGCAAGTCAAATTTGTTTTACAATAATTTTGATCATCATAGTTTCTAGCAAGTCAATTTTATTTTACAATACTTTTGCTCATCATAGTTTCTTGCATCATTGCAGTAAAACACAGTTACCTTCACAAAATGTTTCTCTGCGCTCCTGAGAGTGCATAGAGCCTACATATCAGCCACCTACACTGGAACATTCTGTTTTTTTTTTCTGGTGAGGCCTCTTAGTGGCTACATCCAATGTGACAAGTGTTAAATTTGAACTCCAAAGGCCATTGAATCCAGGGTATTCTTTTCAATTGTGTCATGAGCCAAACTGGTGATTGTCCATGCAAGAAGATTTATCCAAAATTTGGCTGTAGACCAAGAATAAAAGTAGAAAATTTTAGGAATCCTTTTATATATTTGCTACCACGGTACCAGCATATAGTATGGTGCTGGTTTTACCCACGCCACACATATCTACACTATATCTACCTCTCTACAACATACTTTTTTCCACTCTGAATTTATTTGCTACGATCATCCAGAAGGCTTCTTCTCCCTCAAGCTACTAGAATCGTAGTCACCACTATCATCAAGTAAAAGATTAATTTGGAAAATATTAAACAGGCCAAAGGAAATTAATACAGTGAGTACAAAAGTAATGCCACGATTTTTTCCACCAATCTGCCCATTTGCCCGGTTTATTTTCACCTTGTCATGCCTAGGCATGTTTTGAGTCCATGTTATGCACGTTATGTACACACTAGGGGTATAAACGGGCATGTAACATATTAGTTGGCATGCTATGTGACATTACAAGTACAAAACATGTCGTATTATATGAGGTTACAAGTACAAAACATGCCTGGGTGTCACTTGAGAAAATTTGGATGGGGCACATGGGCAGACTGGAGGAAAAAATAGCACCAGCACTTTTGTACTGACTGCATTCATTTCCTTTGGCCTGTTTAACGTTTTCCAATTATTTCCCTGCAACGTGATCTCTGCAATAAAGCTACACAAGGACATTGGGTGAAATTAGCAAAGAGGCAACTCGTAAAACGAGAATCGTCACAATAATGGAGCTTGGACGGAGCCAGTAAAGCATGTTTACCGATTATTTCCTGTGCAACATGATTTCTGCAATAAAGCTACACAAGGACACTGGGTGAAATCAATAAACAGGCACCTTGCAAAACAAGAATCATCACAGTAATGAAGCTTGGACGGAACCAGTAAAGCATGTTTACCGATTATTTCCTGTGCAACATGATTTCTGCAATAAAGCTGCACAAGGACATTGGGTGAAATTAGCAAACAGGCAACTTGTAAAACAAGAATCGTCACAATAATGGAGCCTTGACTGAACCAGTAAACGAAGTTTACCGATCATTGTTTACCGATTATTTCCTCTGCAACATGATGTCTGCAATAAAGCTACACGAGGACACTGGGTGAAATCAGCCAACAAGCAACTTATAAAACGAGGGTCGTCACAATAATGGAGCCTGGACTGAACCACTAAAGCATATTTACTGGTCATTGTTTTCCGATTATTTCCTCTGCAACACGATCTCTGGAATCAAGCTACACAAGGACACTGGGTGAAATCAGCAAACAAGCAACTTGCAAAACAAGAATCGTCACAATAATGGAGCTTGGACGGGACCAGTAAAGCATATTTACCATTATTTTTTTCCAATTATTAAAAATAACAATAATTTGTTTTGGTGTTCGATATTATTTAGTTTTGTAATTTTTTTCATAATTTTGTTTAATTTGATAGTTATAAATGATTTGAATTTGATGAATTTTGTTGAAAAATATTATTACTTGTGCATAATATTCTTTTGGTTTCCAATTTTCACTTTTCGACATCCAAATGAATAACATGTATTTGATGAAATACATGTTTGCATAGTTTGTTTTCATTATATTTTTATTGGAAATTTGTTTTAGTTTTGATGAATTTCAATCATATCAAACAAGGCTTATAGTGATGATTACCTTTGAAACTGTAGGAATTTGGAAATATAGCCTCATCATGAAGTGTAAAGTATCCAAGCTTTTGAAACCCAACTAATTTGGTGGGTGGTGATGTTCCAAAAAATACTAGTGAACTACCTCCACTGTTGATCATAACATATACATACCTGGATGCAGACAACCACAGTAGCCCCACTCTTGACAAACAAGATTTTCGTCTTCATAAATTTCTTAATCTTGGGATAAGTTTTATGAAGTAGACCCATGATTTGACACTCCTTCACAATGGTATGAATGCGAAGCATTGCCTTGTAGGTTGCTATGAAAATTGCTTGCCAACATGCACCTTATTCCAAATTTGTTATAAGGAATGCAGTTGAGCAAGATGCCAAACTCTTAATTGGATGTCAGCATAAGTTGAAGCAAAACAAAAATACATATGACCCTAAGCCCATTAGTCACACTAACTTTGGGACAAGAAATGGAACTTCAAATGCCACTGAAAAAGAGCTTTACAAGCAGACCCAATTCTGAACAAGGGAAGGGTGGGAAATTGAATACTCATTCCCACTTAAGAGGATAAACCTTGAAAATCCACAAATTCACAAGGCATTGCATAGTCAACTTCATTGGTGTTTTGATACACAATGACAACTTTCATTGTAACCTGTCTCCCACATAGGTTATATATATATATATATATATATATATATATATATATAATCCTTAATATTGGAAAAAACTGCACATTTGCACAAGAGTGATGATCAATATTTAGTCCAACAAAGCCACAATAAAGATATTACCATTTTTTCAAAACCAAAACCAAAATGGGATTTTTGAAATAAAGAACCAAAACTGTTATAATTAAGTTTTTAGAACTAGAATCGAAGTTTCTTCATAAAAATCAAAAAACTGCCCAACACTGGAAAAACACATCAAGGATATACAAAATAGATGACCTTTTTTGACATTGTAAACACATGACTACACAATCTTCCTCTCCATTTCATGAAACCTATTAATTGGAACATATGTGTCAGTGTTGTCACCCTTATCGTTGACCCATTCGATGAGCAACAACCTTGTGTAAGAATGGTCATGTTAACTTCACATTGGGTAGTGATGCTAGTTTTTTTCAAAACAACCTTTACCAGGATTGCACTGTTTAAGGTTTAAAAACTCTTACACATCAATTGTGCATTGAGAAAAACATTGATCTAGCCCAGTGACAAGAGCTACAACTGAAATGTTTAGATTTACCAATTGTCCATGTTCTTCTCTATCCTCTAATCTATTAGCTTTTTAGCATCTAGAATTTACCCACCCACCTAATTCATCATTTCACTTCACTTCTTATGTCTTTTTCAAATACTGAAAACTTCTCGATGGTCATTTAAGTCATATGACAGAATTGAGTGATAACCAGTAATAAGCTCATCATGATTTCATTTAACAAAATATCAACAAAATAGTTTCAAATGTGATCAATTTAGTCATAAAATTATTAATGATTTTTAATTATAAGGTTACTTATTGTATTGTGCATAATGTTATAAAATAATCTGAATTGTGATAAATTTGGTTGGCATGACTATTTCATCATAATTAATCAATTTTTAAAAAAACTAAAAACACTATAATGACAACTAACAAATATGTGTTTATGCATTTTTTTTCATTATATTTTATTGAAAACTTGTATTAGTTTGATGAATATGATCATATAATTTGAAATTTAAAAAAAAAATTGGTTATAAAATATGGGTTATAATTATATTTTAGTTTATTGGAAATGAAAGTAGTTTGCTTTAGTGTTTCATTTTATATATATTTAGATGTTTTCATCAAAAAAATAAATTTGACTACTATCAAATAATTTCAATTATAATGAATCTTGTTTGAAAATATTCTGAATTCTTATTATAATTTTTGTAAATTTTGAAATTTTATAATTAAATAATTTAAATAAGATGAACACAAAATTTTTGTTGGTTTTTAATTTTAATGTTGTTTAATTACAAGGTTTTTTTAATTCCATCAATACATTTAGACCTATTGAAATTTTCATCCAAATTATTCATCAACTTGTAATTATCATTTAAAAAGTTCGTTGATGTTCAATTTCCATCCATTTTGTGACTTTCATCCATGTACATGTGGAAAAATATTTTCCACATGATTCATATGTGGAATAGAAATATATTAAAACTATTTTGTCCACATCATCAAAATATTCCAAAAATATTTATTCCTAGTCACATGCTCATGCTCACACTCATGTGCTTGCTTTGTAACGTTGTTCCATAACACCATGGTTGCAATGAATCTCTTCGCGACTCTTATAGGGTTTATGAATGCCTAGCAACCGCCAAGCATTTAGGATTGTTTGTTGCAATCCTAAATAGGATTAAGGTTTAAAAGTTAAGGTTGGTCAAAGCTTATGGAATTGCGATTGCCATGGCATTCTTTTCTTTGCTTGATGTTGGGTTTTTAGACCAAATTGTTGAAGGATGTGATTGAGTAAATTTAGATTATGTTGCATAAAAAGATCCATTACAAATTAAAATCTAAAAATGAAATAAGATGGATTTAATGATTCAAATACGTCTAAAGACTTGTTGTTTGGCATTTATAAATTTTCACTCTCAACAATTGAATGATCATTGTTCAAGTTATGCTCGTCCTAAAAAACATATCTTCTTTTTTTCATTGTGTAGAGTTGACCTCTCACTCCCTCTATTTTTCTTCCATGTTTACATTGTTCCTAGTTTCTTTTTCTTATGTAAATGAAACCATGCTTATATCACATTAACCTTTTCATTTCTTTTGTTCATGTTGAAGACCCTCTTCAACTTGTAGGTCACACATAGCCTAACAATATACAATGAAAAGAAGCAATACAAATTCCCAATTTACATGTTTTCATATGGGGATTAAACATCAATTCATAACAAAAATACTCCTAAATTGTATGTCATTTTCCAAATTCATCATTCCAATTCTTTGAAAGTCACACAATTCTAAGCCTTATACACACAACTTTCATGAATTAGGGCTTCTTGCATATCCCAATGACACATTTTTGGAATTAAGGTTAATGTGTAATTACAATATGTTACACACAATTTGTCAATTTTTTTTAAGAAGAAAAAACACTAGAATTTAAGATAGGTAAAGGCTTTGAGTTTTGTTCCTTTGGACTTACATATGATTGCCTCACAATATATGGAATGTAGTTTCGTTATAATACTTAATAGTTCGTGAACTCAAGTTTTGACCAAAAAACAATGGAACCAACCACATGCAATGGATTGAATACATCTTTCGATTGTGTGACCAAATTCAAATCCACACAAGGTATGTAGGGCTTGAAGTAATTAGAACCAATGGGTAGTTTGTTGTAGAAATTAAACAAATGTAAAGCAAGCAACATACATTTTCATTTGTGGAGTTTAGTTGTTAATGTTTATTTGTCAAGTCAAAGGCAAATATTTTGTTGTGTTCTGTTGAAGTTGTGTTTTAAAGATAATAATCTTTCCCTCCTTTCATTAAGTAGGCTAGAATTCCTTTTTAAAACCTATTTGATTCCTTGCATGTTTTTCATTATTTTCATCTGATTAATACATCCTAATATATGTAATGGCCTCTTTAGCATCAATTGTGTTCCCAAGCTATTGAGAATATCCAGTGACTTTAAACATGCACAATATATTTCGGGCAATGCATATAATTTGTTTGTTAATTAAAAAATCAATGTATTGTATGTTATGGTCTAAAATTGAAAAGAATGCAAACAATAATCACATCATGCAGAAAGCCTAAATAAACAAAAAATATAATATTGTTAGAAAACCAACATTTTTGGCCATCAATAATGGCAAGAAAAACACTTGGTGGCCACTAGGTGTTTCTGCATTTTTGCCCAAGGATGTTTTTCATAGAAACCTTTGATGGCCATTAGGTGTTTTCGCATAGCAATTTTTGACATAGAAACCCATAGTGGTCATTAGGCATTTCTTCACAATGATATTGGGTGTAGAAACACCTGACAATTGACATGCATTTCTACACAAGGATATTGAATGGAAAAACATTTGATGACTACTAGACAATTCTATGTAGGGATATTTGGTGCAAAAATGCTTGGCAATTGCTAGACGTTTTTACCAAGGACATTGGGTAGAAAAACAACTAGTAGCAACTAGGCATTTTTTCACATGGATATTGGGAGTAGAAACATTAAATAGTTGTTGGGTGATTCTACACATGGATCATTGTCAAAAAAGCTCATGGCAATTGTTTGATGTTTTTATGTGGGTATATTGGGCAAAAAAATGTTTAATGGCCACTAAGCATTTCTACCCATGGATCTTTACCACAAAAATGCATGGCGGTCACAAGTGTTTTAACGCAAGGATGTTGGACAAAAAAACATTTAATAGCCGCCAAGTGTTTCTTCACAAATACATTGGTTGTTGAAACACCTATTATAGACATGAGTTTCTTCCTTGGCATGCTTGTTGGCGACACACCTAGTGATTGCTAAGCATTTCATTTTATGAATGGTCAATAGAGAAGCTTTTAGTGGTTACCAAACATTTGATTCGAAGGATGCTTGTTGGAGAAACGCTTGGTGACTAGAAGGCATTTTAAACCCTATGTTCTTTTTTGTAGAATCATTTGGTGGCCATCAAGAGTTATAATCCTTGGTTGGTCGTTCAAGAAATACAAGGTACTTTGTGTCATAATTTCTATTTGTGAAATGGACAAGTTGGAAAAGAGATGTGATGGCCAAAATTTTAATCTTTGGTCTAATGATGCATTATGTTTGTTCTTGGCTTAGTAGGATATGGATGAGGGACTCATATTTGGTAGCTCTATTAGCATTTGGGACATTGACAAAAATGAAAAGGTGAAGATTGGTATTGGAACGTGCATAATTTTGTCAGTTGTTCCTATATATGGACCCTATGGAGTGGAAAATTACAAAGTTGTTTTAATTAAAGTTGTGAATGAGGACTATGAACAACATAAGCTATTTTGTCCAATTCCAAATGTGAGATATTGTGGATCAATGGTTTTGTCCAATTCCAAATGTGAGATATTGTGGAGGTTTTTTGGCCCAACAAATATTTTTCCATGAATGATGAAATGGTCAAAACAATGATAGAATAATGTCATGTGATAATGGATGGGATGAGTAATCTTTTGAAGAACAAATTTCATGTAAGGACGATGCCTTGGCAAAAAGCTTTTGAGTTTAGAACATTGATGATGTGGAAAATATGGGTAATATAGTTGAAGACTTACATAATGAGGAATTACATGGTGAAATGAGTTGTATTTTTGAAGATGGTGTGAAAAAATTCATTGGGGAATCTACATTTAATTCCATGAGCGAATAAAAAAATGAAAAGAATATTATAGAAATCAATGAGGAGGTTGGGGACAAGGAGATTTTTGAATAAAATGAAGAGGATTATATCAAGGGAATGCACATGGGAATGATGATGTAGTGTATGGCCATGGTGTAAAAGGAACAAATTCAAATATAATGAAAAGATGTTAGTTTGAATGGTGAGGAATTGAATGTGATCTTGTAGATGATGGTGGGGTGTTCATTGGAAAAGGTCAAATGGTTGCATGCGACCCATAATAAACAATTTTTGATGATCAGTTTGGGGAAGACCATATTGGGCTTTGCATCTTATATTGTATTGCAACTATGTCAACAATGATGACCATTTGGAAGTGGTTGTTGGCTCAAACAATTTTTGATGGGAACCCCGGCCTTAGAAAGCATTTCATGGCATTTAATGAAACCCATGTACCAAATGTTGATGATGTGGGAGCAATTGGTGTGAAGAAAAAAAATCCTTTCATAAAAAAAAATGAAACATAACTAACTATGAAGGTTATGTTTCTAGAATTGAGAAAATGTTGTTAGAAGAGTTTGTGCATAATGTGGGGCTGGCAATGTGTTGCACCATGAATTGTTGTCAACATTTTCTTCATGAAAGGACTTGTTGTTCAAACAAAAGTTTATCCTTTGAAGATCAAATAACATATGGTTTTGATATTCCAAAAAGGTTGCATATTAGGGGAGACGAAAGGTGACAAAAATTTATCATTATTCAAGGTTTAGACATTTGTGAAACAACTTAATATCATATTGTTGGTCTCTCAAAGTCAACATACATGTTGTACAAATTGGATAGCAAGTGAGGTTGTCTATTTCTATCACATGGGAACAAAGGTACACATAAATTATGTATGTCAACATGACAAGCAAAGTCCAATGTTTAATCCTTGATTGACTTGTTTGTAGATACTATGTCACATCAAATGAAAGGGATTGGAAATGGTAGACAAGATGTGCAATGTATTTTGCCTAAAACACGGAAGAGTTTACAAGAATGCAATAGTAAGGAGAATTGTATGCAATGAGCAACATTTTTTATTTCTATATGGCAAAACAAATGCCTAGTGATTGTTGGGTATTTCTTGTGAAAAAATATTTTTCTAGAAATTGAAATGGATTTTTGAATGTCTATTTGGTGACATACATCTATTGTGGAGAGGCTAAGATTTCTTTGTTTTTGTATTTGTGGGTTGGCAAATAAGTAAAGAATTAAACATTGGAGTTATTTCTTAATTGGCTATGAGTAGGTTGAAGAAAAGACATCATCTGAATGTTGATGTGCAAAAGTGGACATTTGTGTTTATGAAATGCATTGTTTGTGAATCCTTCAACAACTCGATATCCAAATTCGGAAAGAATAGTAATGAGGTTTTAGAGTATGAATCAAAGTTTAAAAAACATATCTTGCACCAAGAATCATGTAAACATTTATACCATACTTGGAGGACAAAGTCAATGTGATCAAAGGATGAGTTCCTATACATTATTCATGATAGAGATGGACCATGAAATAACTACACTTCTAAGGTTACAAGTGTGTAACAAAATAATATTTAGGCTTGCACAATTACCCATTACCCTTACGAATATGATAACACATGATCACATGGATGAGAGATATGCACAATATTATAATGAATTGTGGCCAAACAATCCCAATTTCATAATTGGGTTTTTATTGCGGCTCTTATGAACTTTGGAGGCAGCCCTAATTTCAAAATAGACATTATTGTTTGAACACCCCCACAAAATACATTATTTTCACATATGTTGTAAGGGAAATTGCATTGCATACACAAATTACTTACCCCAAATCAAACTATTGGTGTGAAACCTTTGCCAATAAATTTGTTGCTTCAAATGGATAATTGTGTTAAAGACAATAAAAATTGACATTTATTACTGTTTCTATCACTGTTGATGACAAGGGATGTGTTTGAAAAGATCAAATTTGGATTTTTTGTAGTTGGTCATACACATGAAGATATAGATGGATGTTTTGGCTATTTGTCAAACAAGTTGAGGGAGGAAAACAATTACATTTTAGCAAATTTGATGAGAGCTTTCATGACCTCACAAGAAAGATCGTTTATTCCTTAATTGATTCAAGGAGATTCCATATTTTAAATCTTGGGTCCTAGGTTGTTTGAAAGATGACCTTAAAACATTGGTAGGGCATACTAATATGCATATGTTTAAATTTTTTGTTGATTCATCAAGTTGACCAACACTATTAGAAATTATGTCTTTTGCAATCAGTCACTATGGAACTAGCATGCAACTAGTTGTCATTTGCAACTATCTTGGTCATGTTTGCAACTATAAATTTAGTATTGTATAATTTTTCAGCCATACGGTTGTGTGTGTAACTAACATGCAACTAAATGTGTACAACATGGACACATGTCATAAAAATAATGGCCTAAACTTATACATATTTAAATTATTATACATAATATATCTACATAGGCTATGTATAATAATATTATGTATTTTTAGTACTAAGGTTAACCCCATGCTAACTTAGGTTAACTTAAATTAACCTAGGCTAAATAAACAAAAAATTAAACTAATCATGGTTAAATTAATTAGGCTAAATTAATTATGGTTAAATTATTTATGGTTAAAATAAAGTAAAATAAATTTATTATGGCTAAAATAGATTAGCCCAAATTAATTATGGCTAAATTAAATCAAGCTAAATTACTTATGGCTAAAATAAATTAGAATATATTTATTATGGCCAAGGTGGTACAAGTACTCCAACTCTTCTCATGCTATAAGGATCAATGATGTACAAGGTATTTCGAAAGTGGCCACTTGACTACAAAGTACAACTTGTGTGTCATAAGAGTCCAGACCCAACCAATGGAAAGGACTGTAAATAAAATGATAGTTGTAGATATTGATGCAAGTTCTAGTTTGGGTTGCAAGAACTAGAACTGGAATCGTCAGCAATTACACACCAAGACATGTGATTTGTTATGAAGGTGAATCAAAGGTTTGTTCTTTGAACACATTTCTTACTTGAACTGTTGAAAGCCCTTTTAGACTTGGCTTGAAGGCTCAATTTTCTATTGTCCATCCCTTGGAAGGACTTTGATGAGCACCTATTGTTGTAAAAAAAAGTTTTATTATGAAAATTTTATAATTGTTATGATGTATTAAGATTTTTACATGGCAAGCACTTGTCTAGCCTCAGTGATTTTCAGTCTCTTCAAAAACAAAATTTAAAAAAAGACAGAATCTAAAGTTCAATTCTTGTATGGAACAAGAACCAAACCAAAGTACATAGTCCCATATAGACCAGACCTTCAAGCTTGTCACATGGATGCCACCATCCAATTTATGTTACTTTGGCCCATTCATTTGCCATGTAACAAAAGGCAATCCCTTAACCTTCTGTAATTCTCCCTGAAAAACCAAAAATAAAATGAGAAATAGGTACGATAAGGTAAAGCTGGGATAGGCATGGTTGAATTGCCAAGATTTCTTCCAAAAGAAAGATCATGGAGCCTTCTATTTTTAAAACAGATTTCCTTGGGACACAAGCCTTTCGATTTATTGACTCAGTATCATACACAAATTTCTGTTGGAAAATATTGTTGGAATCTGTGTTGTGTAGCATCCCTCTTAGAATTTCTGAAGGAAACGATCTCAATGTAAGATGGTCTAGAGAAAATATGTTATGTACATAGACTCTTTAACTTTCCAATAAACACACCTAGGATTAGAATAATGGGACAATTTGAGGCCATAGGAAATGTAGCAAAGCTTACATTTTACTAACATGTGTGTGAGAAGTGAGTAACCTCAACAAATAGGCATTTACATTTTACACTCCTTGGATGTAATGCAGAGATTGGAATCCTCTTCAAACTGGGACCCTTGGTTCTGTTTGGGTAAACCTGTCAAAGAATTGCATGCCCACCCCAAACCCACAAATCATTCCTTCATCCCAAACTCCACCTAACCCCTTGAATAGGAGTTGCAGCAAACTTGTACAACAAAATTTTCAATGAACTCACCGACATTAAGGGAAAACCCCAAAAGGGGAGGGAGGTAGCAGCCCCATCATTCATTAAAGAAATTTAAGAAGTACAAGGGGGGCAAGAAGTGCCACACAATGGTGTCGCAATCAACCCCAAAGATACCTAAGTGACACCATTTCGCCTTAAAGGCTTGATCAATCCTAGCCTAAATACTAGGTTCCCGAATGGACCGAAGGGAGTTGATGGCCTTCCAAGTGGCCATCCCAACTTCAACAATAGCCACCTAGACTTGCTGAAGGATTTTCCTAGAGGAATACTGGTATGCGAAGTACTTCTGGCATCTCTTAGACCAAAGGAAGTAGAGGATGAAGCTGCAAAGGATGTCAAGTGGTTGTTTGATGTACGAGAAGCCCCCTACATGGTACCTTTGGACCTCAGGGGGGTCATCTTCTCTCTCGAAGATGACTTCACCCAGGATGACGAAAGGCTAGGAGAAAGTGATGTCATCGGGCGCTCCCCATTTTTGCCATACGTAATAGAAGGCCTCCCAAGCCCCTTTGGCAAGGGGACACTCGAGAAGATATTGTTGAGGGGATTTGGGGGCCTCTTCAATGCAAACCTTGCACGTGGAGAGGATCCCCATGCATTGCAACCAAGTGCCTATTGGGAGGCCCCGGTTTAGGATGAGCCATATGAGAGTGTCGACCTTCTGGGGTCAAAAATTATGCCAGATTCTATCAATAACTTGTGTGATAATGGAGTTCTAAAGGTTTAACCTTTGAATGAAGGAGTAGATGGTCACGTTCTGGGTGGGTTTCCTTGCGTTTTGGTAGCCTCGTTTTGTGAAGTAACCAAAGAATGGAGAGTCCCCCATTTGGGAGGAGGCTTGCCAGTGCCATTCCCCCAGATCCCAAGGAAGCCCATTAATGAAACTAGATTCAAAAATCCATAGTAGAGGGGGCTTGGTGAGTGATGGGAGCTCCTTGGAAACTCTAAGCGGGGCTCCGTGTCTTTCTTGGAAGAAGACCCTAATTGGGTGATAACCTTCAGGGGAGAGGATTATCACCTGAAAGTTTGTAGCTTTGATGAGATTAGTGGGGGTGACCCTCTGGAACTCAACGGCTTGCACCTTGTTGGGATTGACCCTAGTTACATGGTACACCCATGCAAGAGCGGTGTTATTTCCGGAGATTCTTTTGCTGATCTAGTCCCCTACCTAAAAGCGGTTAATGTAGGTTGCAAGGTTCCATGGGATACTCATTATGATGAGTTCTCTATTGTTCCTGTTGGTGGCGTGGTAGGTCAGCTGGAGGGCGTGGAGGTTTTTCCATGCCTTGCCCATTGGGTCCCAAAGATCTTTGATTTTGGTGCAGCCAAAATTGGCAATGGCACGTCCTTCACTGAGACCACATATTCCCAGGGGGAAATCGATTGTGTTGAGTATGAAAGGGTTGTTGAAAATGGGTTGTTTGAGAACCTTCACATGGGATGTGAGTTCAGATTTTGCTAGACTAACTCTTACGTTAAGCCAAGAGCCAAGGATGTTCTTCCAGAATGAGCATTTCGTTTGTTTGAGCTTGGGGGCAATAAAGAGCCAGTTTATGTTCGGGATGTTTGGCCCTTTGCCATGCACCAGGACCTAATCTCCGTCTCCATGGACCTGATATGCTTGGTGCCTTAGATTCTTTTTCCAAGGTTCTCCTCTTGGGGCAAGTCCTCTCACCAGAAGTTTAGCAAGGAGCGCTTCGGATTATGCCTTTGGGGTCAATGATCCCTAGGCCGTCATTAGACAAGGGGAGTGTAAGAGAATCCCATTTGATCTTGGCCCGTGTGTTAGAGGCATTCCCCCCCAAATGAAGTTTCATACCACTCCTCTAATCTGGTTGCACATCCTCGGATTGGGGTTCTAGCAGGCCGCCAAGTACCACATTGAGGAAAACAATACTTGGTTGCACTTGCCCCAGGCGATCATCTTCCCTTTTAGGGCGAGCATGAATTTTTCAAAATTGGCCTCGGTGGGTAGCTGGAAGCCTATTTGGGATGCCTAAATATCGAACCCTTGTCCCTCAGGGATCCATTTTAGTCCGATTTCTTATCCCCACTCCCATTCCTTTTTTTTCTTGCTGGCCCATATGGTTGTAAATTTACCCAATTGACTTTTGCCCCAGAGGCAAGGCAAAATAGTTCGAAGACCACCCGAGCTTTGCTCAGGTTACTGGGGGAACCCTTAAGGTAAAGTGCGGTGTCGTCTGTGAAAGTTTGGTCTCAAACACATCCCCCTTTGGGGAGGTGTATCCCTTCTATTCTGTGCTTGGGGTCGTCCAACATATGGCGCAAAACATTCATTGCAAGGATGAAAAATATGGAGCCAATGGGCAACCTTGCTTGACCGACTTGGCGAGTTTAAAGTCCTCTCCGGGTTCCCCGTTTACTTTGATTGATGAAGACGTGAGCCAATAAAGAGAGGAGATCCATTGAATCTAGGTGGGGCAGAAACCTAGTTTGGACAAGGTTGGGAAGAGGAAGCCCCATTCAATCTTGTCAAATGTTTTTTCAAAATCAAAGAGTAGGAGGACAAGGTCCTAGCCAGTTTCTGCTGCCTAGACAAGAGCCTCCTGAGCTAATAAATTATTGTCTAGAATGCTTCTTCCTTCTATGAAATCGATTTGGTTTGGTTTGATCACGTGAGGGAGGAATTCTTGGATCCTTCTAGCTAAAATTTTGGCAAGGATCTTGTATATGCTTCCCAAAAGTGTGATTGGGTGCCAATTCCCTAGTTTTGAGTGGTCCCTTGATTTCAGAATCAAGGTGATCATGCCTTTGTTGATGTATTCTGAGGTCAGTCCCCGTGCTAACATGGCCTTGAAGGCTACTAGTAGTGTAGGGGCTACCTCATTCACATATTCTTGAAAGAATTATGTTGGGATTCCATCATGCCTTGGGGCCTTGCCTTTGGGGAGCGAAGTGATGGCTTCTGTGATTTTTGCTAGGGATAAAAGTCAAGTCATGTCGGCGTTCATGGCCTCCGTGACCCGGGTGGGGATGCTGTCCCAACATCTGTCTTGTGCCTTAGAGGTGTTCAGGGCATGTGCATTTAACGCATAGAGGTTGGCATAAAATTTTGTGATGTAATGGGAGAGGTCTTTTTGGTCGGAGATTATCCCTCCATCGACCTTTAACTCCTTTAGGAGTGTTTTTTTCTTTTCGATTCAGTGGAAGTCAAAGAAAGTTTTGGAACAAGTGTCCCCATACTTGAGCCATTTGGCCGTTGAGAGGTGACTATTGCGCTTAACTAAGACTTGGAATACCTTTGCCAGTTTTCTTTGCGATTCAGATAGGATGTCCCGCACTTGTTCGTTAATTGGGTGTTGCAACCCCACTTTGGGCTAAGTGTGAGGATGAAACTCACACTCCCAAAAGTGGGAACTTGGAGTCCTCCAGGACTCTTGAAAACTCAGAGCTTGATTACAGGGGTCAAAACACCTTGCATTGGGGTGTTTTTTATACCATTGGAAAGGTCTTCAAGTGTAGATGTTCAAAATGGCCTCACATGAGCCATTTGGACATCTACAGCCCAAGTTATGGGCAAAATAAGGGCCGGGAGTTAAATTGGCAATTTGACTCCTGACCACTAAAAGTCATGAATCGACCTGATTCCGACGTCTGCAGGAGGAGTGCAACATGGTGTTGAAAAGCGGTCAAAGAGAACTACAAGATCACGTCAGAACTCATCCCAATCGGAGGTCTGAGCAAGAAGTTATGGATGCCCAAAGTCCTGGGATCTAACTCAGGACAATTTCAAGACTCCTCCTTGGGAGTCCCGAGAAAAAGTGCCATTTGGATGTGGCCTCCGCGGGGAGCCGCAGAGAATACTTTATGGGGGAAGGTGGTGGCTTCCCCTGAGTCCGGGCCGTGGTGAATCAAGTGAGTCCAAGGTCGCCCATGGCTTGTCCCAACACTAAAAGGGTGCAGAATGAGTTTTAACCAACTTGTGGTTGGTTTTGGATGTAAGATTGAATAACTAAGTAGCTTGACCCTCTTCCTAGTCTAATCCCGGAGCTTTCAACACGCCCCTCTTACCCCCTTTAGTGCTGGAAACTGGGAGTGGCACGAAGTCCCCATTTACTTTCGCCTTTGACATAATTGGACTCTTTTGAGTCTAACAAGGGACTTGGGGGCATGTTAGTCCCGTTGGAACTGCTTTTCAACCAATTGGATTTTCTTTGCGTGCGCTTTGACCTACGCTCCTCTCAAGTGGCGCCTTTCCTTCGCTAATCGTGTGTTGCAAGCCAATACTCGTTTGGTGGTGGCCTCTAGCCATGGGGCCCACTTTAAGTCGTTTGAAGGCTTGGGCAACTCCCCTTCCCAAGCTTGCAGCATTTCAATTCTCCCTTTTTCATCTTCTAGTAGGGAAAAGTCAAAATAATGAGACGACTTGTCAATTATGGCAGGCTGGCCCCATATGGATAGGATTAGGGGAAAATGGTTTGAGATTTTTCAAATCGAAGTGGCCGCCTATTTTTTCTCGCCTCTCAAATCTAGGTCTTAGGAGACGAGGAACTTGTCTATGTGCGAGACTGTCGAACTCGCATCGGATCTTCCGTTGTCAAAGGTGAATTCTTTTACGGACATTTTTCGAAAGTTGTCAAGCTTCCATGCGTCCATTAGGTTGTATTGGAGTGCTAGGTGGTACCATGCAATTGCCTCCTTTTTGTGCATTCGACACTTTCCAGCCTCCCTTCCACGTTCGGTTGCTTCCCAATGGTTGAAGTTGCCACCTAGGGTGAAGTGGTTAGTAGCTAGATTTGCTTCACTCAACCGTTTCCACATCGACGTTTTCTCATTTGAAGAGCAGGCAACATTAACATTGATGATTGTCAAGTTTTCGTTACCCAAGATTTGAAAGGTAATGAATTGGGCCTTGCATTATAAAAGAATGTCATTGGCACTTATTAGGGGGGCAAGGGAGCTATCTATGAGAATGGAGGTGCCCTCGCTCATCCTCTATGAACGCCCCATTGGTAGGACGTAATTCTAGAATAAATGCCATTCTAAAATTGTATCCCTTTTGTGGAGTTGGAGCAGTCTATTTCCCTCAGGTGGTGTTCCTGTAGGAGCAACATTTGAGGGGGGGGGGGGACTAGGGAGGAGATCTAGGAACATATCTCTTTTTGCTTATGGGAGTTCCTCCCTAAGCCCCTCATGTTTAAAGAGGCTACTGTGAGGGGCCTCTTATTCATGAGGTGGCTGGTCTAGAGCGGCTTGAGTGCGGATCGATACTTGTGGTAGGAGGCTTTTCCGGGTGTTGTTTTTATTTTATTCCCATTCGAGTTCTTACGAACTAGTGGTAGTGATGGTGTTATGTATGACTACATTGGGAGTTTGAGAACACCCCAAATCTAGCAACATGAAACGTTTTTTCCGAGCCACTTGGGGTGAAACCTGGCAGCTGGTGGCCTTGTTTTTGTGAACTTGACGTTCTTCCCCTCCCATTCTCTGCTTTAGGAGGTTATGGGTTGAGGCAATGAATTATATTTCGTTGTTCATGTTCTAGATTGATTCAAGAACTTTCTAGTGTAGGTGCTTTTTGTTTTGTATGCTGACAGGATTGGAGTCGGTGGGGATGTGGGCAAGAATGGTACATTCAATTTCGCCCTTGCTTAGTACCTCCTACCAGCTCCATTTGAGGTTAATTGTTCTTTCAACATGAGTTTGTGTCTCAGAATATTCTCCTCCAACTTAGTTGCTATGTGTTGGATCGGTTCTTCCATGGCCACTTTGGAGGACCAGTCCTTTCCCTTGTCTCTTGTGATTCTGATGCCAATTGGAAGGTTGGGAAGGGCTTAATTTTTAGAATGTATTAGTACCTCCTTTTGGGGGCCTTTTTCTCTTGTGAGTATCGACCAGACTCGGGCTCTACAAAGATCCGCATTCACTACTAGAAATCTTGTCATTTGCAACTAGTCACTATGCAATTGGCATGCGATTAATTATCGTTTGCAGTTATCTTAGTCATATTTGTAACTACAAATTTGGTATTGTATAATTTTTGGGCCATACGATTGTGTGTGCAACTAACATGCAATTAAATCTATACAACATGGACACGTGTCATAAAAATAATGGCCTAAACTTATACATACTTAAATTATTATACTTAATATATCTACATAAGTTATATACAATAATGTTAGGTACCTCTAGTACTAAGTTAACCCCATGCTAATTTAGGCTACTCTAAACTAACGTAGGTTAAATAAAATAAAAAAAAACTAACCATGGTTAATTAAGTTAGGCTAAATTAATTATGGCTAATTTAACTTAAGCTAAATTAAATCAAGTTAAATTACCCATGGCTAAATCTTTAAAAATAAACAATAATGGCTAAATTAAATTAAATTAAATTAAATTAGGCTAAATTAACCATAATTAAATTAAATTAGGTTTAAATAATTATGGCTAAATTAAATTAACATAAAATTAACCATGGTTAAAATTATTAGGCTTAAATGATTATGGTTAAATTAAGTTAAGTTAAATTAAATGAGGCCAAACTAATTATGGCTAAATCAAGTTGGGTTAAATTAAATTAGATTATAGTAATTATGGCTAAACTAAATTAGGCTAAAATAAAAATGGTTGAATTAAATTGAGCCAAATTAACAATGGTTAAATTAAATTAGGCTATAATATTTATGGCTAAACCAAATTAAATTAAATTAAATTAGGATAAAATAAATACGGTTCAATTCAATTAGGTTAAAATATGTATGGTTAAACTAAATTAAGCTAAAATTAACACTGGTTAAATTAAGTTAGGCTAAATTATGCTAAATTAAATTAAATTAAGTTAAACCATGGTTTAAATATGTTTTATTTTATTTTATTTTGGAATATTTTTTCAGAAAATGTAAATTTGATTTGAATTTTTTTTTCAAAATCAATTAATATGATAATATTAAATTTCATTATAAATATCTTAATTATTAATTAAAATTTATTTCTAATTATAATGATAATCAATTATATGTATATATACTCAATAGATATTATATATTTAAATTTTATTATTTATGTTAAAATATTAATTTAAATAGGCTACACTAATAACCTACAAGTATATAAACATCCTAAATTAATTATTAATTTAAGTTAGATAACAATATTAAAATAATATTTTCATTATATAATCATAATTATTTAAAATATCCTATAATCATCTTTGAAGTGCAAAAGAAAAGGAGTAATGAAAAACTAACAAGAAGAAAATAAGCTTTCCAAGTTACAAAACGTTTTTGTTTTTTTTTTCTTTGGACCCCTCCTACTTTCAAACCTCATAACTTTTTTATTTCTTGTTCATTTTAAACGATTTAAAGTGCTATAGGAGCGGCACCTGAAGTCCTACAAATCACATTTGAACTTGAATAGCCAAAACACAACATAAAATGAACTTTCTGGATGTTTAAGAACCGGGCTTTGTAGTGTTCAATAGTTTTTTTTTGTGAGTTTTTTACCCCCTTTACTTTGGGGGGCCATAACTTTCTCATTTTTAATCTGTTTTCAATGATTCTTAGTTTGTTAGATGCGCCAAGAGGAAGGCTTCAAGTTTTTTTTGGACACCAAATGCAATACAGCCCTGTCCTGGCTGGTATAATCTAATATAATATTTGCATGTAATGTGCAACTAAGTTGACTCATGAGGTTTACAATGGAATGTTTTAACCCATATCCGTTGGCTTCAAATTCTATTTGGCTCAGCATATAACTATGAGCAATAGCTATGTATTAGCCAAATATTAAGTGCCATCGGGGATGAGTGAATGAAAGAAGCTTGACCCTTGTGAAATGGTAAAACTTAAAAATAAAATAGGATTATTTAAAACCTACCTATATAACCTAAGCCGAGCTACTTTTTAATGTACTTGCATACCTATGTAAACCTATTTTGTAATGTTTAATTATTACCTACCTACCTCTGCACCGCGTGTCAATATCTTATTAGCCATATATTGGATGATTTAGATTTCATTGATTAATATTTAAAATTTTAAAAATAGGTGGGTTTTGATTGCCACGTGTCACCATATAATTGGTGTTACATGAAAACGTGTCGAATGGTCAATGAATGTTCCATGGTGTGCCATGTGTCATCATCCTAGTGGCAGAAACTTCAAGATTGAGATTAATCCAATGAATTTTTAATTTTGAGAACGCAAAAAATTTAAACAATGACACATGTCCATAAGTTAGTTGTTTAATTTTAAACATGTGTCATATTTTGATTAATTGCATTGTAATGGTAAGGAGAGTTGCACATAAGGTGCAACTACATTTGGATTTGTATGTATGTATGAACAGGTATATTAAGACCATATATACATGTTGCATACGAAATGTCACATGCAATTGGATGTCATGTGCAACTTGTCTTATGCAATTACATAAATTTGTAGTTGCATGTGTCGCATGCAACTGAATTTTAGTTGCAAAAGATAGTTGCAAAACCCAAAATTTTTAGTAGTGATTGGCTGGGAGAGGGATTCCTAAGGAGGTAAAGAAGGATTGATGGAGTTCTGAATATGTCTAACCTCTTTTCCCGCCTGGGGCTATGTTTGCCCGTGCGGTAGGGTGAAGAGATTAGTCACCTTTTAGGCGAATTGTGTTGATCCTTACCTTGTTCTTTTTTTTCCCCTGGAATGTCCATCTTCCTTTGAGCTCTTTTGCGATTTTCCTGAGAAAATCAGAGGTCTCACTTTCCATGTTCAGAGCTTTAAAGGGGTTTAGGTCGGCTCATATTCCTTGCACTGAGGCATTATTATCCCCCAAAAGATTGAAACTTAATATAGCTTTGAAGGTGTTACGCTCATCCATGCCCTCCATTTGAGTCGCGACTTCTGAAGGGATCACATTGAGGTTATTCACTACCTGGTGAGTTGGGGAGGCTGATAGCTCCCCCATTTCCTGGTCTTTTCTAGTTTTGGTGGTTGCATTCTATCTTGTTTGAGCCCCTTCCGTTTGGGAAGTTGGTCCGATTTCCCTTGATGACTGCTTGTTCCAGCTCCCTTGTCTCCTCCCATTTTTGTGGGAGTGGGTGATGGATTGGGTGGCGGATGTATCAATAGGGCCTTGTGCTACCCTTTCACTCCACGTTGGGGGAGTGTTTGCAAGAGCGCTTTTGTTCCAAATTGGGATTTTGGTCATTGTGCACGTTTGAATGAAATGCCTGGATCGGTAGCATTTCCGACATTGATTTGGGAGTCAGGAGTATAAGATTCTTTGTAGTGTAGTATCCTTTGCAGTTGCCCTTTCCGCCATGGAGAGGATACGAATGTATCTGGCGAGCTTGCCGATGTCACGGGTTTCCACCGTGATCATGGCGCCAATGGGTTTTTTTATGTATGAATTCTTTAGTTCTATTTCTAGAACTTCTCCAATTTCGCTAGCCATGATAGTGAGAGCTTTTGTTTTTCTGAATTACTTGTGAAGATCCGGGAATTGGACTTTTATTGTGTGCGAGAGTAAGGTCTTAGTCCTTTGTACATTGGCGTTGAAGTTTGGAATGTACCAAGAGAAGGAGAGGTTTAAACCGCTCCACTCCACTGCTATTATTTTCCTGGCAGATTTAACCCTTTTTTCATCCATGAAGAGCACTTCAAAGAAGCCCCTTGTTAGCAAGGTGACTGATGTATATGAAGCGGGCATATGTAGCTTGAGGCAATTTTGAAGGGCTTTGATTGTGGGTTTGCCACCCAGAGCTCTTCCAATCACCATTATTTGTGTTTTGTGGACAACACCTTCCTACATTTCTAGCACCATTTCCGGTAGAAAATCCACCTTTGACCCTAATTCATAGTCTACTGGTGATGGTCCTTGCACTAGTAAAAATCCCTTAATTTACGACTCGTGTTTACGATTAGTTTTTAATCGCAAGCGACATTTTACAACTATTTTGCTGTTAGTCGCATAAGACAAGTCGCAAACGACAAATAATCGCAAAAACCAATGACATCAGCATGACGTCATCAAATGCTGGATGGAACCTAAATGTAGTATATATACGATTTCATTCGATGGTATTTTGATCGTGTGAGTAAGGAGTGGCCATTTATTTCCGATTAACTAATAGGTTGTTACCACATGGCATGATTTCTAATATTTGGGAAACCAGATTATGATCTTGAATTTTCTAAATCAAATGGCCAAAAAATGGCCACGTCTTTTGTGTTTGGCTAATCAAAATGTGCCACGTGTCTCAATATGAGCATTTTGAGCTGTTGAATCACCATGTGTCACATGGTCCCACTATTAGGGTTACAGTAGAGTCCCACTATTAGGGTTAGGATTAGAGCTAGCGTCCCACTATTAGGGTTAGGGTCCCACTATTAGGGTTAGGGTTTAGGGTTTAGGGTTCATCTGCTTTGTTCAATGTGCTATGTAGAATTGCCAAGAGTGCTTGTCAACAACAGATCGATCAACAAAACTCTACAATCTCTGAGAAACACATGCACAAGGCAAAGAACTGCATATTCCAAAAGGAAAGTTACAAAATTGTGGGAACATTTTCCAAGGTTCAACAATAGCAAAAGAGCATTGTGCAACAGAAAGGTGCTTTTCAGGCCTCGACTACCAATTGATGCCAAAGAAGAAAATGTCTGCAATGGCCTGGCTTGAGTGCTATTCCTTTTTCCTTGTCCGGGTGCTCGAATTCCAGAACACTCTGAGATTCTTGAAGACTCCAGGGCGTAAGACTGCCCCCACATGTTCCTCTCTTGCAAAACCCTGAGCTCAGGTGATGCTTGATTGCGCATACCTGATCCTCCTATGTAGTTGCAAGACGAATGCTGGGCAAATTGAGTCTGTAGTCTGTGAGACTAGTACTTCCTACAGTTTTTCAAGTCAGCCTGACCTATACTTGTTGGAAACTGCCTGTGCTTTTCTTGAGCCACCTGATGTGAGGGTGGAATAGGTATAATTCTGGGGTGTATGGGTTGATGCAGGGTTCTCAAACTCTCCGGTGTTCTCTGAAGTGTCCATTGAAATGCATTGAGAGCATTGTGCTGCTCTGGACAGAGCACTGAAAGCAGAGCCTGCACAAACATGAACACAAACAGCTTATCAAAGATGTTTCCACTGTAGACTTGTGAGTGTAGAGCATTGGACAAACATATGAAATTGCAGCTGAAGATATGAGACATCTTCACAGTCAGAGACAAGTACCCAGTTAGACACCTGTGCAGAAAACAAGAATTCAGAAAGCTACAGCACAAAGAAGGAAGGTTTTTTCCTGCTTTATCAGACCAAGCACACACACAAATCTCACATGGAAAAGATACAAACCAAGCCAAGGTTGAAAGAAGCAGGAAAGAGAACAGCCTAGACCTCAACAATGGAGCATAAGCATAGATAAAGTTGGGCTTACAATTTTAATGAATGGAAAACCACTTTCAATTCCAATAGTTGCTGCCAATGCTGTCTTACCACTGCAGGCAAGTAAAAAACATGTGACAGTATACATGCTACTTCTTATGCTGAAACTAAAAATCATTGCCACTTACTCTGATTGCATGAAGCAAGTCAAACAAGCAGAAATGCCTCTTCACATATGGATATTTGCAACTTGCTCATTATGAAAGATGAAGGAAGGAGAAAACACATTTGAAGCATGACTCTGTCCTTGATGCTTCAAGCATTTTCTGAGCAAAAGCACCAGCACAGAACTCATAGCAACTGCCCTTAGCATGGAACTCTTGCAACCTCTCACAATGCATTGAGAGGACTGCACCCAAGAAAAGATATGTACCTGCCACCAGGTCCTTCAAGGAGGCAAGTGAGCAGAGGTGTTCTCTCACTTTGAATGATACTTGCTCCACAAAAGTCATGAATGTTCTTTGAATATGTGCATGTCTCTCTCCACAATCCAGCATCCCATTCAATCTGTAATGCCCAAACTGAATGAGTAATCCTGCTAAGGTACAGTGCTGCAGTGTTTACATGACATCCCCCCAAGACAAATGAGAGTGCCATAAGCAATAAAATCTTTACTGGCTGTTAGACACAAAACCAATCTGAAAGCAATTTGTTTGAAAACAGTCAGGAAAGATGAACCTGCACATCTCGAGAGTGTTGATGGCTGCACCAAATGCAGGTCTCACCTCATTGAGAGCTGACATGAAATCATCCATGGTCACTTTGATGTTGTCCTCAACTATTTCCCTTGAAAGGTCTGCAGCACTCACTTGCCTGAAGCAATCACAAAGCAGGAACTGGGCTTAGCAGAACAGAAAGCAACCATGAATTCAAGAGTGTCTGCAACTCTTGATTACTTGCTTCTTTACATTGTCAGACTTAGTGTATAATCCAGGCAACCAACTAGCTTAACACATGAGAGGTGTGGTAAAGGTGGCATGGACTGGTCTGCTTCTAATTTCAGTTACTGCTAAGCTAGAGCAAGATAGGCTTGGGAACGCATTCTTGATTTTGCCAAAATCTAAATTTCCCAAAATAGAAAAGGATGTCACTTGAAAGTTACAAAACCTGTTGAGAGCAAAAGATGTTGCGCTTTTAACCAGCCCTTCCAACTCTGCTCCACTGAAATTCTTTGTTTTTGATGCTGCACAAACCAGAATGATTCATAACCAGCTCACCACTTCCTAAACAGCAATTGCACAAGTATAGAGGCCTCTGAAGAAAGCATCAGCTTGATTGAACTAGCTTCAATTTGGTCTAATAATTCCTTAACAATGTGCTAGATGAAACAAACCACCTGTAGTCAATGAAACAAACGCATTGAAATTTCAACCCACACAAAATTGCCAGATTGACCAACAGAGGAGTCTACCAAGTTCTTTCAAGTCAACATCAGCACTGAGAAATGAGTTCTCTTTCATCTTGTTAGAATGGGTGCTCAGGATCTGGAACCGCCCTTTCTCATCTGGCAGTCCAATCTCAATTTGCACTTCCATACGACCTGGCCTGCAACAAAATATAGGGTCAAACCAAAACCCAATGTTGCTCTACAAAGCAATAACATCTTTGAATTCATGTGGATGCCCATCCCTGTTCCATTCAACATACAGCTATCCTGTTGCACAACAGTAATGCTGTAGAGTCTCTATCCATGAGAAATGAAAACTCAAATAAGCATACTTACCGTAACAGAGCCTCATCAAGGAGGTCCTTTCTGTTTGTCATTCCAATGAGCAAAATGTTGTTGAGGGCTTCAACACCATCAATCTGTCCAGCAATTCCAAGATTTGAACACTCTGCCTTAAAATTAGCAAGTTTGAGCTCAGGATTAAGAAGACCTGAACAACCAGCACTTGAAGATTTCTAACTGACCTAGGGGTATGTCCAATGACAAATGTTTAATGCCTATCAATGTAGGTAGAGCTGCCACAAGCAAACACATCAACCCGTTTGGGGTTGTCACACACACACTTAAATCTCAGCTTTGTACTGAAACACCAATTCACAAAAACTCTGTTGATTTTGTCCATCCTGTCATTAGATTCACATAGAGCTTGAGCAAAGGTTTTAGGGGATAGAACTTACAAGCATGAACACGACCATACAGCATCCTCTCCCCCTTCCACCATTCTAGAGGCTTTGACTTGATTCGTGTACTGACGCGCTTCCCATCTTGCCATCTTGTCTCTGCCTCTGCACACTTCAATCAAAGTGTAAGGGGGCTCCAGTTTCCCAAACCGAAACATGCACACTATCATGATTGTCAGTGGTACATGGTGATTGCACAAAGGATTCACTCTTGTATACCTGTATAAATTTGGAAAAGAATATGAGAGAGTGTGAATTTTACCCAAAGGATTGATGTACTGTTTTTTTCTGTCATATGGTCTTCTCTGCTGTTTTTGTTGCTTTACAGGAGTGACTCCACTGTTACTGGGAGCTGATTCCAACACAATATCTCCACACAAGTTTGGGTCTACCTGCACAACCAATAGGTGAGTACAAACACAATGCTTGTCAGAAAGACGAGTCACAAAATGATCTCTTGCTTCCAACACATTTGATAACTTTGGTAGGTTTTTAAAGATTAAGAGGCAAATGCTACCTGATCATGTCCCTGGCTGCTGTGCTGAGCTTCTCCATGCTGCTCAATGGGCATATCAACAGTAGCAACATCCTTCTCATTTTCAACTGTTCAGCACCCAGTTATCAAAAATTCCATTGCAACTTTCTACAGCATGGGATCTTAATATAATAAACAATGTCAAACTAAGAGTGCAAAATCTAAGTTGTTACAAAACCCAACACAAAAGCAAGCTTGACGAACAGTTTGAGAAGAGTGAGAAAAGACAAGATACCTTCAAGGACAGCCGGGATCTGGATTGACAGATGGGTCTCCTTGTCAGAAGGCTGTGACTGTAAAACCAAGACACGATAGAAGTTAGCACAACTAGAAGCAAGAATCTTGATATCCATGATTTGGAATTGGAAAGAGGAAAGGGCATCCTCCTGAAAGTCCACATATTTCTCATCTGCAACCCAATCATCAGGAGTCAATACCTGTACACTTGTTTTCAGCATGTTCGGTTCACAAAGAGTCACATTCGGTGCTTGCTCAGATGATAGAACAGAAGAAACCTGGGCCCTGCCACCTGCACTTCCATAAAAGTGTCAGGTTAATCCAAGCCCAATTTTATGGAAGGGGGGCTAGTGCAAGCAAAAATGAGTCACATCCAGAAATTATCCTGGCTTATTTTTGTTACAGTTGGGTACAATTTGTAAATCATCAAACAAAGTGGGACCGTTTAGGAGACTAAGGGGAACACTGTTTACCATCCTTGTCATCCTCTGCCTTACTATCATCAGACAATTGGAACTCAGAAGTCCACGCGGTTCCCTGCAAACAGCAAACTAAAAAAATATGAAGAGTTCTCACCATGTGTGTCCGACTCATGACTGAGCAAATATTTCTTGTGGCTTTTTGAGTCCATGCACTACTTCATCATACAAGGCCAATTGTCACAACGAAAGATTTCAGAAAAAGAGGTTCAGAAGGTAAAAAACAGGCTTAGTAGAGATTAACAAGAATTCTGAACATATGGAGCTACCTGCTCTGTATGGACAAATTGTTCACTGTGCTCTTCTCCCATGTGTGCAGTTTCATTGTGCACAGTATCAACACTAAGAAGTTCATTGCAAGCACCTACAAAAGCAAAGTAGTGGAAAACTTGTTATGAATCTCCCATAATGTAGCAATGGTAACACATGTCCACATTATGTGTGTACCTTTGTAAGCAGCTGATTGACAATGCTGTCATGCACTCCTGTTCCATCCCTTGTAGAACCTCTAGTCTGTGTCCCAAAGAAATGTGCACATCAGTTTTGGCCACAAGATCCTCAAAATCGCCAACTATGTAGGGGAATGAGTACCAACAATTGACTCTCAACTCTATGACTTGTAATATGTCCAAAACACCAACCAGAACCATGATGCCAGTGTTACTACTGATAGAGGGGTTGGAAACTTTACCCAGCCCCAGAAACCAACATTCACATAATCTGGTCAGGACAACGTCCAAGAAAACCATGCTATACATTTTACTAGTGTTATGCAATCCTGGTATGGCACGAAATTAGGGACTTGGATTGTATTATCTGGGGGAAAATAACTCATTGCATCTGAGTAGGAGATCAGGAGCTTCAAACTACAGAGGTGCTAACCAGGAAGTGATTGCTGTAACAAAACCATAATTTCAAGACTGCAAAATGGCTCCAGAAGGACATACCTTGCAAATGGCATCAATCTCATCAAAGATTATGATATGTAAATCACTCTGGTCACCTACAACCCACAAAAACATAATTTCAGAGAATGTCAAGATGGAATTAGTGGCATTTGGCTATCACAAGCACATTACAGTGCCTGATCCATGCTGAACATGGCAGCTTCCACAAGCTGTGATACGGTCAAGTTGCAGTTCCAGAATCTCCCAACCAAAGGCTTCAAGCATTGTTGATTTTCAAACTTAAGATCCCCCATTGACATACCTGTGAATAACTAGGAAATCCTTGCAGCGCACACTTTTGTGACCCAAAAATGTACACTCACCCTGTTCTTGACCTGGACTGTTCAAGGCCAGTGTGCACACAAAACCTTGAGGCTATAACATGCATCTTCCAGAGAACTTTTTAACTACGTCTCATGGGTATCACAAAAGGGAGATGTGTAAACAACTCACCCCGAGTCTTCTGATCATTTTCAGCATCTGCAAAGAGGTCTCGAACATTTTTCTCAGTCTCTCCCACAAATTTGCTCAGAACCTCAGGCCCATTTACAACCTGCATTCAAGATATGGCCACCTTTTAGATGTGCTGATTGCTATACCCAGACATTGATAGTGCAAGCAATGCCAACACGGTATATATCTCCAAAAGTAATGAGAAATTCTCCACAATTAATATTGAAGTCAACCTGAATACAGTAGAGAGAAGAACTGATAAAACGGTTAGTAGGTGCATTGGCCATAATACAATCTTTCAAAGAACCAATGCAGCAGGTTATTATCTCAAGACACCTATCATTTGACCTTCACCTTTGAATAAAGTAGGCGAAACCTTCAGAATTTTGTTTTGCTGAAGCATCTCTCGTGAAATGTTCAAGGGAAGATCCTCAGAATCTATGATGCCTTTCACAAAGCCCAAATACTCAGGATGATCTCCTCACAGTTGTCCATGATAAAAACACGTCGCACATACTGCTTAATATTGTTTTGCTTCTTGCGCCCATCGAACATATCAAAGGGGGCCTTCTTGGGAACAAACATGACTGACTTGAACTCCAACTGCAAAAGCAACAGCAAACCAGTCAGGCTTCAAGAGTTGTGTACATCAAAGACAGCACATAATTACTGAGTAGCTTCATCTTCTGAGGGCAGTTGACACATACCGCATCTCCAAGCTTGGCAAGGCAATGCCAACAACTGTTTGTACATTTCTATTCTCCTTCAGGCCAGCTAGGTGATGCCAAAATTGATGCACCACATATTTGATGCCTATGTTGTCCATGATCGAAAGCTATTGTGGCTTGTGTTTAACTACCAACCCTAGATTAAAACTGGGACTTCAGCCCAGGGCCTCCTCTTCATCATCATTAGAAGACCTTTGAAGCCCTTCAGCTTGTAGCTGCTGCTATTGCTGTTGCTGCAGTTGATGTATGGGTATGGGTGGGGTATGGGAAGCTAACCGGGAGCATTGTTGACAGAAGCGTTGTTCACATCCGGCAGCTATGGCTTTGGAAGCTTTGGAATGCATCTCACAAACTTTGTGTCTTCGGTGATAGTCTTTGGCAGAGCTTAGGTTAGCTGTGCATCCTTCCACTTGACAACGACAAGGAGGAGCAGGGTTTTGGTTTCCTCCTCCTCCTGCTGTTGTTGAAGAGGGAGACGTCACCCGCTGCTTCTTGGTGGAAGGAGGTGAAGAAGAAGAAGAACCTGCTGCTACTGCTACTGCTGCCGGAGGAGGAGCAATGGCGGCAGTAGGAGTTGTTGTTGAACAAGATCCTTGCGAAACTTCTTTCTCCTTCTCGTTCTTCTCCGTGCTGCTGCTGCTGTTGCTACGTCTGCCGAGTTTAAGCCCAAGCTTGAGAAGAGCTGCTACTGCTGCTCAGGAGCTTGATGAACCACCTCCTCTTCCTCCTCCTCACTTTCCTCCACTTCTGCTAGTGGCTCCGACTTCACCACTGCAGCAGAAACCATTACTGTCTCTGGCAAGCTATTGCTGCTACAGCAATTCTCATGTGAAGTTGGGTACGCGAGGGTTATAGATTCCCAATCCTTGAGCTCCCAATCCACCCGTGATGATAGAAGAGCACTACCATAATCTCCTCCTGCTCCTGCTTCAAAGAAATCTCAGAAACGTCTTGCTGTTGCAAACAAAATTTATGGTTGTTGCAAACAAAATTTATGGTTGCTACAAACAAAGTCTCTTGCTGTTGCAAACAAATTCTTTTGCAGCTGCAAAGAAAGCCTCTTGTTGTTGAGGGTGTATCTCGGAAACTCAAAAACTTCACTACTGGGTTGATGAATGGAAGCAATCACAGCGGGACCATCTCTAGACAAGTTCCTCAATGTGGTCATCGGAAAGAATGCCGAAGCACTACTCCACAAAGCCCAGAAACCCCACACTGTTTTTTTATAATATTTTATTTTATTGGTCTGGGGAAAAAGGGCTTTTGGACTTGGGCGGCGGCGGCGGTCGTTTTTTAACATTTGGATTTAAATATATATTTTTTAGGTTTTGGGTTCTAGGTTCAAGAGGAGGGTGTTTGTGGATTTTATAAAAAAAAATTGTTTTGGGGGAAAGGGGTGGGGGTAGTTGTTAGATTACATAACCAGATATTTATTATTATCTTGTATAGTTAGCCAACCTACAAAAAGGTTTTATTTTATTTTACGAAAAGGTTACAATTTATTCACAAATCCTATACGAGGTGTTCACAGTAGATGCAAGCTTCGAAAATTGAAAAAAAAAACATTATTGCAGTTCTCCCAAGCCTGATTTCGGGGGATCCAAGTTTTATTCTAAAGAAATATATAAAATCCTATAAATTAGCATTTTTTTCATGATGTAAAATTTCGCATTATTGCAAAATCTGAAATGGGCTGTCGACCTTCTGAAAGGTTCTTGGGAATTTTTTCAAAAAAATCACCAGAATAAGTAAGGGCCTTTGAAGCCCTAACCCTAACCCTAACAATGGGACCCTAACCCTAACCTTAATATTGGGACCCTAACCCTAACCTTAATAATGGGACCCTAACCTTAACCCTAACCTTAATAATGGGACCCTAACCCTAATAATGGGACCCTAACCTTAACCCTAATAATGGGACCCTAGCCTTAACCCTAACCCTAATAGTGGGACCCTAACCCTAATCCTAATAGTGGGATCCTAACCCTAATAGTGGGACCCTAACCCTAATAGTGGGACCCTAACCCTAACCCTAATAGTGGGACCATGTGACACATGGCGATTCAACAGTTCAAAATGCTCATATTGAGACACGTGGCACATTTTAATTAGCCAAACACAAAAGACGTGGCCATTTCTTGGCCATTTGATTTAGAAAATTCAACATCACAATCTGGTTTCCCGAATATTAGAAATCATGCCAGGTGGCAACAACCCATTAGTTAATCGAAAATACATGGCCACTCCTTACCCACACGATCAGAATACCATCGGATGAAACCGTATATACTATACACTTGGATGAAAATTGTAATGAAAGCTATCCAAATGAAAGGATGAAATAACCCATTAGTTGTAAGTTAGTCATAGAGTAGTTGTAAGCGGCTTCAAATGCAAACAATAGTTGTAAATATAACCAACAGTAGTTGTAAATGTCAAATAGTCGCAACTAATCGCAAATTTGTTGGTTGCAAAATCACAGATTTCTACTAGTGTTGGAGCTTTTCACCTAATGGAAAAACGGATTTTGTTTATCGCAATTCTAACCTTAGGCTTGTGACCAAGGCAAGTGGGTTGCAAGGTTGCAGGCCAAGAGGAGCCCATGAGTAAATCCACATGCTCCCAAGAGTGCAAGAGAGTGCGAAAGAATGAACCTTCACACTCCCAAGGGAGTTCAACTTTGGGAGTTAGAGTCCGGGTGGACTCCCAAATCTTCAAAGGGCAATTTCAAGGGTCATGATTCAATGGCTTGAAAAGTTCTCTATACCATTGGAAAGCTCTTGGGACACAAATGTCTGAAATGGGCTCACATTGTTCATTTAAATATCTGAAACACAAGTTATAGCCAAAAGAAGGGTTGGGAATCAAATTGGCAATTCGACTCCCGACCACTAAATCGACCTGATTCCCTTACGTTCAAACATGTGCAACATGGAAAGCTTTTGACAAGGGCTACAACTTTGCTTTAGACCTCATTTCCATCGGAGGTTTGCTCGCAAAGTTATGGCGCCCCAAAGTCGCAGGAGTCCCCACTTTTGCAATTTTGAGACTCCCACTCGGGAGTCCCGGGACAAAAAGCCATTTGAATGTGGGTCCCGTGGGTAGCCACAGAGTATATTATAAGGGGAAAGGTGGTGGCTTCCCCCAAGTCTGGGTCGTGGTGAGTCTTGTGTGTTCAAGTTGCCCGTGGTGAGTCCTAACACCAAAGGTGCTCCAACTATGCATTAACCACTTTGTGTTGGTTGTGTGCATGCCCGTATGCATAAGTGAAACTCGTCAATTCTTCCTAATCCCATTTTGAAGCTTCAGCATGCCCCTCTACCCCTTCAAATTGTTGCAAACCAAGGAGTGTGCCCTGACTGTTTCTTCTTCCATTGTTTTTTGTTTGGGACTCACATTGGAATCCTTCAAGGAGTTGGGAACACGTCATTGTCCCGTTGCCTAGAGGCGCGATCAGAGGGGGGGTGGATGGGGTTGATGCTGGAGTAGTTGGTTTCCTTCTTTGCGTGTTTTTCGAACTTGACGCTTTAGCTTTGGTAGTTGAGTGGTCTTCTTGGTTCACCTACCCTGCAACGATTACGTCCAAGCCCCTGAGACTAAAACCTAGTCCAACATTTGTAGCTAAGAGATTTGCTATGCGTGTGGGGAGGAGAAGTGAGGGGAGGTACTTGAATGAAATGGGCTGGATTTGCAACCTTAGTCGCTTCCCCCACGCCTTGTGTTGGCGCAAGGGGGGGATTGTGCGATTGTGACAGTCGGTGGACGTCCTTGTTGTTATGATTGCCATCACTTCCTAGTCGAACTACTTCAATAATTCTTCCAGGAAGCGATCGCCACGCTGATCCTCCAAGAACTGTCAAGATCACCATCACTTTATTTCCGTGATTTGGATTCTTTGGGGGGTGGGCTTTCCAATGAGGGAATGCACATCTCGGATCAAGTATCATGGTCATTCTGCACCTGTAGGTAAACAAATCGCTTGGATAAAATGCTTCCTTCAAAGGCGAAAGGATTAGAACGTTGCTATCACTAGGGTTCAACAGCTTGTTTCTCAACTAGCCATTGCCTTGGCACGCACTACGTCTAGGCTTCTGGATCCTATTAGCAACAAGAAAATGTTTGTTTAGCCTAAAGATCTGCTAGGCTTCAAAATCTACAACCCAATTCATCTTCACCTTCGAAAATTAGCAAAAAAGAATCCAAGAAAGGTTTATGGAGCTTAGAAAAGGGGTCCGTTTGATACGCCTCCAGAGAACAAAGATCTTGCAGCCACTACTCGCCTAAGAGAACCTTTGAGCTACTTTAGGAGCATTAAATTTTCTGCATACAGGGTTGCTATCTATTGTCCAAGAGTCCACATGAAAGAAGGAAGAAAGAAAGGAAGACGAATTGCAATGCATGAATGGATAGCAGCGGCAGCAGCAAGAGCAACAATAGCATGTGAAGCAGCAAAAGTAGTCGCAACAGTAAAGAGAATGTTTCCTTGATCTTCACATAATATCTCTAGGAAGCTACTTTTGCTAATCCGACACACGTAATAAACTCTGCAAGACTCCTCCTCTTCAACGACCAAACAAGAGACCAAATTATGTTCACACGGATTTGCAGATCTCTCTCCACATCACCAATAAAAACCTTTCACTTAAACACATGTTTCTTCTCCCTCTTTCATCTTTTTCACACACACCCGTTCTCTTCACAGAAACATTTTCTCCCTACTCTGGCAAAAAACTCAAAGGTTTTTTTGACAACATTCGCAAACTCCAAACCTTTGGTGCCAAAGTGCATGCGAAAGAGAGAAAAGCACAAACGAAAAGAAAGCAAAACATCAGCAAGAGAATGAAGCCCAAGGAGCAAAAGACATAAACAAAGAGGTGATGAAGACTCGCGCGATTACCACGTCCAACGAAGTGCAATTCTCCTTTTCCTCCACCTCTGTTGTTGTTTTCGTTGCTTCTGTTTCTGGTTGTGGCGGGGCGTAGTCGTGGTAGTAAACAACGCTCCAGTAGTCGCAGTTGTTAATACTGTTGTTGTAGCAACAATTGCCCAAAAAGATGAGGAGGAGGCTCGCACAAGAATTGCTATGGTGAACAAACAAGTGTCGCTTAGAGGTCTTTATGAACATAGGAAGCTCTAGAGAAACCCTAAGACTCACTCATTCACAGTGGCTAGCACTCTTGTCCTCACCATGCGCTATCTCTACCCAGAGCCCCTCAAACCCTTTGCAATTACATTCACGCCATCGCAAGTCCCATTCATGCCATCGCTTGAATCGTTGTTCGCACTAGAGCTAGAACAAAGGAACCCCCAAGTAACACAATAGGAGGACCTTGGGATGTATGAACCATGAGAGATCACCGACATTAAGAAAGGTTGTTGCAATAACCGGCCCAACACATGCACTTTGTATAAAAACACCATAACAATCGGTGAGAAACCACTATAGCAAAATAGCTAATTACCCGTCAGTGCATCATCAATATGCCGATAAAAAATCAACAATTAATCGAGAATTGTTGATTACAGGGCTACATCCCAAATTTTGTTTGTGATTGTTGATCATTGGAGGCCTTTGATTTCAAAGCAAGACACACATTACAGGATGTCCATCCTAGTAGAGGTACAAATGGCTTGTGATTTCGACAAGCTTGCACAATGTTATGATCTATTAATTTGTAGTGCATTATTTGTTGTGGGTCAATTGACTGTTTCACTTGTTTTGAGGGAGATCATTATAACATTCAATGTTGTTTTCAAGAATCTTATCATTTGGCCATCTGAAAATAAGATGGAGATGGTAATGCAAGCTAGTTTTAAAATTCTATGTGGTCCCCCAAGCCTCTAGGGGCCATTGATGGTACACATTTTTCTATCTCCAAAATTGATGGAGTTTTATGTGAAGATTACTTTTATCACAAAACAAGAGGGTATAATGTTGTTTGTCAAGTAATTGTAAATGACCAAAAACAATTCACTAACATCTTCCTAAGTCTTCCAAGATGTGTCAATGACTCCAGAGTTCTTAGAAGGTCTACAATTTATTATTTTGTTCAATCTCAAGAACTATTCAATGCAAATAAAGGTTAGGAAGGTTTTTTTCCTTTCCTATTAGGAGATAAGGGGTATCCCCTACCATCTTGGTTGATGACACCAACCAAAGAAGGAAATCACAACCTCCTTGAAATGTTGCACAATAGAAAGCATAAGCAAGCTTGATCTATTGTTGAAAATGATTTTGGCATATTGAAGAAGATATTTCATGAGCTTTAAGGGAAGATATAAATGCACATTAATTTTGCTCGCGATTATATCACTTATTGTTGCTTGTTGCATAACCTACTAATATGTAGCCTTGAAATAGATGTGGAGCATATCATGATTGTGTTGGATGAAGAAGTTGTTGCTATTCTAAATTTTACTACTCAAGAAGCTATTGTAGCAATTGAAAATGGAAAAACTTCTAGTGAACAATGACATGTTAAGCTTGAAGTATATTTAGGACAACAAAGAAACTTGGTTTGAATAAAAACATTATACAAACGCATTCTACCTTTGAAGCTACAACATTATTTTCCATGATGTAAAGAAAACACAATGTATCTTTTCATGATTCTTTGATGAATAGTTATTTACTTTAAGGTATTGAGTTCTCATACTTGTTGATCTATGTTTTGGCCTTCTATAGTATTTATGTTCATATCTTCTACAATCATGGTTACTTTAATCATCTTCTGTGTTTTTGTCTTCTACAATGGAATTAGACTTAGTTGGTGGTTTGCACTTTGAATACATCGTGCCCATTACTTGAATCAATCCAAATATGGCTTGGACCATACTTTTCTAGATGTTGATTTTAACATCTTTGGACTTGAAGTAATTGGTCTATTCACTTTCTCTAGACTTGCAGTAAATGATTTGCTATTTCTAAAGCTTCTCTTGAGTTTGTGTACTTTGTTGTAATGGCAAAACACATTCAGGTTTGTTGTCTTTTATAGGGTGAAATCTTAATACCTTGTGTTGTTTCCTGTTGAAGCCATGTAGTCAAAGTGCACTTGAAGTTTTCGAAGATTACACCCCACTTGTTTTTGCTAATAATGTTTTTTGGCAATGACAAGTGCCCATTTGCATTCATGGCATTTGTAATCTTCTACCATTTACAATTTGCACTTTCAAACTAATCTTTCGGATCAACCATGTTTAATCCTACAAGGTATTCATTTTGTTTTGCTTGAATTCATGCCATCACTTCTTGATACTCCCAATTTGGTTAACAAGATTTCTTTGTGCTATTCAATTCATAGGTGGATTTAAACTTTGTTTCAAGAGCAACAACATTCCTAGACCTTATCTGCATATGAAATGTCATGTTATTGAATTTGAATTAATGTTGATGAAATTGACTGAACTTTATAATGAACTTGAAATTTCTAGGTAATTGGATTCTCCACATTTTTGTGTGTCAAAAAACTGTTTACACTTTTTTGATGCATTGATAAAGGTGATGTTGTAGTCAATAAATTCCCATTACAAGAAATCACAACCTTTTTTACTGAGAATTTTGGTAAAAAAAAACCCATAAGGGGTTTTTTACCGCCACGTCCAACTTGACCAAATGCCATTTTGAACAAGTTGTCTTGAACTTGATCATTTCAATTGTGCCTTTTTTAATAGTTTTTTTTACTAGGTTTATTTTACTGAACCATTGTGACAATAATATAATTTGGGTAACAACCAAAAATATATATTTAAAAAAGTTATATGAAAATATTAATTACTTACCCTACCTACCTATCACCTAATTAATAAATTATGCCAAAAAAATATTTATTTATTTACCTACCAACCTTATGTCCTATGCCTAGGCTAGGCCACCTAGTTTAGCCACCTAGGTTAAACACTAAAAGAAATTCTGTAAATATATGTAATCATTAAATTTGCAACTACATGTGATTCCAAGCAACTACTTATTATTTGCAACTTTGTTTTATCATTTTTATAGCTAATCATCATTTTAAAAACTTTGTGACTAGGTGCGAGTATTAAATTACACATACTTCCATATTGACTAACTTTCTAGATTTTTCATCCAAAAGTAGGTTCCTATGTACATTTCATTGTAAAATTAACTGTAATTTGGCTACTTATTATGGCGTGTTTATACATTTACTAATACACACAAGGCTTTTGTGGACTACATTAAAAGTATATTATATCAATCAAAATCAAGGTATATTAAACATACTATTTTCAAATAATCCATTACTTAATATAAAATATGAACTAAATAATTTTATTTAACCATTTAATTTTATTGAAATTAATACCAATTAATTATAAAATAAATTACTATTTATTAGTTATTACAAAACCTTTTGTTGATTCATAAGATATATAAATTGTAAATTGATAAAATAATTAATCATTATTCATCAATAGTTTAATAAATACTATTAAATATTTCTTTATTAGGAAAAAAATAATTATTCAGGAAAAAATAATAACCTAATTATTCGTTATTTAATTCATTCTGAAATATATGATTAGTTTTGAAATATCTCAATAATTTGATTTAGGTTGTTAGTCAAGAGTTATGGTTAATAGCTAATGATTATTAGTTAGTAAATATTTAGTCTGCCAATGAATAATAAATAAGAAATTCTTCACAAATTAAATTGTCTAGTTATTATTAATGATTAATTAAAATTTACTTAGTTCCTTCTCAATAAATAAATAAATTTCATAGTTTATTATTACTTCTAATAATTAATTAATTATTATTATTATTTTTCAATATAAATTAGTAATTTATTTATTATTTTATTGATATTTATTCAACTATGTCATAGTTAATATTTATTAATAAAAAATATGGTTAATAGCTAATAAATATTAATCAATTATTGTTAGTGGTTTATTAAAATCCATTTGATATCTAATAATTAAGTGAATAAATCATAATTTTAATCATTTATAGTTAATATTCAGGAATTACCAAATAGTTAATAATTTATTTTGTTAGGTAATCAACTAATACCTAATTATTTTCTATTTAATTAGTTGATCACTAGCAATTTAAAAGGTTTATTTTTAGAGGTAAAAATAATTTTTTTATTTAAGTAATTGAATAAATACAAAATTATTAGTTTAGAAATAATTGCCAAATAATTAGATATATTAAAAACTTAAATGACTAAATTGAGACTTGATTGATTAATTAGATATAAAATAATTATTTCTTGCAATAATTTATTATTAATTTTGAATTATTAGAATAATTAAACAATAATATGTAGTAAGTAGTTTTGTAAGTGGACGGGTGGGTAGATAATTAATTATTAGTTAATTAGTTACTTATTTCTTACCTATTTAGTTGTATAATTCTCAAAACTAAAAATAGGCACAAAACTTGGGGAAAAATCAATTTTAGTTGCAATTTAATTAGTGACTAAAGTGTAACTAAAAGGTTTAACTCATATGTTTTGTTTTCTAATGTCATCTTTCAAAGTACATAAAGAAGGTGCTTTCTCTTTAAATTTTTCACTACAAATCATGTGCCATTTGTGATGAGCTCAAAAAAGCTTAACCTTAAAAGCAAAACATAAAAATAAAATAAAAATATTTACATGGCTACTTTTCAACCTACTTATTTTTCCATGTTCCTACCTATTTATTTACTTTTTTACTTAGGTAACTAGGTAAGTAAGTAAGTAGCTTAGATAGGTATGTATCTTAAATAGGTAGGTATTTTTTATGCACATAGTTTTACCTACCTACCCATTTATGTAAGTATTATTTATTTTATTTTATTTCCAAAATTCAATCATTATGCCATGTGGCAACTTTTGGTTGTGCCACATGTCAATTTATCATTTATCCAAGTGTCACCATGTAAATAGTTGAAATTGGACCATGTTGATTTTTTCTCATTATATATTATGTATAATCACATATTAAACAATTCCAAGTTTTGCCATGTGTCAAATTTGACTAAAGTGTATGTTGAAATTTATGGTCATCCATAATGGATGGCGTAAATCAATGATCACAAATGTCATGGGTCATGATTTAGTAATAATAATCATGTGAAATTTGTTTTTCATAGGTTCATATGAAATAGACACGAATGTCATTTGTTTACTTGTACTATTTGAACATTGATGTCATGTGCATTGTTTAGACACAAATGTCATATGCTTGTTCGTATTGTTTAAACACAATTGTTGTGTGTGTATTCGTATTGATTTCCATATTTAAATAATGCATGACATCTGTGTGTAAATGATACAAAACCATGAAATAATAGATTCCACATGAATTTGGAACAAACCCATGAAATCTATAAATTTGTGATGATATTTCAATAATTAAAAAAATTTGCCCAAAAAAGTATTATGTCGACAAATGGTAATTCGTGATATGGTTAGTAATTGTAAATGTTATACATTAGTTAAAGGATAAAAGTGTATATGTTGATAATATATTTCATCCATGTGAAATGTGCTAACATCACTCTAAGTCATCATTTGCGACTAAAGGTTCATGTGACTTCACTTATGCAATTAAAGGATTTCTTAGTTGCAAAGTTGATTTCAATTACTTTTTAGTCTCAAATTGTAATTGCAATTAACATTATTCTACTAGTGAATCCAAACCACTTAAGCTAAGCCAAGCCCCCTAGGCTAGGCCAAGTAAGTAACTTAGACTAAGTGGTCTAGTAAGTTTTGCAACTTAAGCTATTTAATTAGGTCACTTAAGTAGCCAAGGTAGCCTAGGTTGTAAGTCTGGGGACTTGAATTCCTCACTTCCACATTTATCAAGTCCTTAACCATTACACCACCACCCCATAAGGTGATTTTCTTGGACAACATATTATAATCAATTTCCATGACTTTTTTTCAACGTATTGCACTAAATGACCTTCAATTTTATTATCATATTTACATAAATAGATAGGTTAATGGTAGGTAAGAAATACCTATTAATAAATGCATGTACTTGAATAACATGCAGGTTATAGTCTACTAAGCCTAATAAGTACCTATTAAATCTATGCTTATACCTACCTAATAAGCTACCTATTTTTATGTTATTTAATAGGTTACATAAATACCTATTAACCTATTAATAAATCAAGCCTATGCATACTCGGTAAGTAACCTAACCTATTAGGTAGGTCTAAATTTAAGCTACCTATCTAATACTAGGCTAGGCTTCCTACCTAGTAACCTAGGTGGCTTAACTTAAATTAGTTACATACTTGCCTAGTAGGCCTACATCACAAATTTAGCATGTGACAAATTAATAACGAAAATTTTACAAAACTTGTTCATTCATAGGTTTGTACATTTTATGTATGAATATCATAAGTTGAAAACATGTTTGACACATGGATAATTGTGTTGAGGAATGAAATATGAATTTATGAATGAAGGTTTTCCACACAAATTTGATTTCCATTACTAAATCATGAAATATTAAGTTTATGATGTAAGTAACCTAGGTAGTTTATGTTAGGTTACATGCCTACCTAGTAGGCTTAATTTAGGCTAATTTAAACTACCTAGGCCTAGGTTAGGCTATGTTACCTACCTAGGTAGCCTATAATATGTTACATACCTAAGTAACCTAGGTATTTACCTAGTAAGCCTAAGCTACCTACATGGTTAATAAGTTTATTTAATAAGCCTAGGTCACCTAGGATACCTACTAAAAGGTTTACACTACTTAATTATAAACTATTTAATAGTCTTAAACTATGTCTTAGGTAACCTACTAGGTAGGTTACTAATTAGGTTATTATCTAACAAATAGTTTACTAACATATTAACCATATTAAGCTAAATAGGTAGTCAAGGCCTAACCTAACTTACTAGAATTATGTTAGGTTGGATAAGTAGCCTAGCTTAACTTACAAGTTATATTAAATTAAATAAATAATTTAAACTTAACAAGTAGGGTAAATCATCAAATGAACCATGCTCATTTGATTAAGTGTCAAATCATAATGATTCATTTGACTAAGGGTCAAATCATGATGGTTAATTTGACTGAACCCTATTCATTCAATATGGCCAATTTGACTGTGCCATGGCCATTTTGATTAGATTTTCAGCTTAAGACTTGGTCAAAAAGGTCACTATGGTTGAATGTACTAGTCAAATGTAACATGTGTTTTTCATGCTGCAAACCTTTAATGAAAATGGACAGCTGTTTTGGTTAATGTGGACACTTTGGTCAAGTTGGCCTTTTCAAAGATCGTGATTTTTTGTAATGTTTGAGGATGGCATATGTGTAATTGCATTACAATTAAGAAGTTTTGTTGATGGGATTCTTGCAATTGTGTTGTAGTCAAGAAGTTTTGGTGATGGCATTATTATAATCACGTTGTAACTAAGAAACTCCAACAATGGCATACGTGTAATTGCATTACTATTAGGAAGTTTTGGCAATGGGGTACATGCAATTGTGTTACAATTTCATTGGAGCTTTGTTAAAAAGCTTTGACAATGGTGCTTGAATTTCAAGTGTAGTAAAAGTTTTTTGAAGTTTTTAACTTACCACAAACTTATGATCGACTTTGGGCTAGACAATTTAACATTCTTCCATAGTTTATTTTTTATTTATTTCAATAACATTTTACTATTCTTTATTAATTTACTTCGTTTGTTAACAATGTGTTGTCATTGAGTGCCATGTCAGATGCCACATCAATTTTAATGGTAACTATAACATTAGGTGTGGATGCTAGTACTTTAACATTTTCTTAAAAAGTAGTTACCATTGTTTTAACAATAGGTGTGAACATACTTTTATTAGACAATGTAAAAAGATATATTAAGATAAAGTCAAATATTTGGGTTACACAACATCATGAGCCAACACATGAACTTTCCCCCAACACATAAATTAATAAGCATGTTTACTAATTATTGATAAAAAATAAATGAAATAATTATTTAATGAAAAGAACAATAATTCATAGCACTGGTCTATCCATGAAAGGAAAAACTCAAACTATAGTAACAAGTGAAAAGATGGAAAAGAAAAGAAAAAAAACATTAGCTCAGAACAAATCAAGAAGTTACTAGAGATTAGTTCGATCATTTGCATTTGAAGAATTTAATTAATGTTCCAAGGTGAAGGAAAAAGGCTATGATAATGTGACATGGTTATTGTAGTCCAAATTGAATTTATCAATGGAGATGTAAAATTACTTATTTATTTATCAAAATGAATTTCAACATATTGTAGTATCTTTTCAAAATCAACATTTTAAATGCCAAATAATTATTTCATTTTTCAAAATCCACTTTGGCAACAAAAATAAAATTTTATGGAATTTTGACAATATATCTAGACAATTTTCTTGGCAAGATCTTTGGACTTTGAACCTCTAGTTTGTAATGAAACCTTATACTACATTTTTAATTACTTATTTTTGCAAAAAATTGGAGAGATAATGCTCCACTAAAATATAGGATAAAAAAATGATGTGAATAATTAAATAATTTTCTTTCAATGGTGGATTGACCTAAAGCAAAATAGTTTTGAGGTTTGACCATTTTTTGTAATTTTTCTTCCCTTGTAATTTCCTTAAATTTTGACATTGGAAAAAAATATTTTAAAAAAAATGAACAGTTTCAATATATATATATATATAACTAAACCTAAAAATGTACTATAATGTACTATAAAAATTTCAAGATTTTTGGTTGACATTATAAAATATGTAATATGTTTGGTATGAATGAAAATATCAATCATTTTTCATCCATATTGGTACATAGCATGGACAATCTATTATGTTTTTGTTTTCATTTGTTTTTATGTGTCTTGATTCTTGTTTGCCACCTTTCAATTCACTTCTATAGACTTCAAAAGGAAGTGGATTTTGGTAGGGATGCATGGATTCAAATTTTGACACTTACACAATACTATTCACCAAACTTTTGAAACAACAATATTCCATTTTGCACCAAAATTCAAGGTCATATATTGATAAAGCAAAACATGTACATTGAAAAAGAATAGATGAAGAACATGCTAATGACTAAGGCTTATCACCCTTAGGTTTCTAAAAATTATCTTGACAATAGGTCATTCAAAATTTTTAAAAATTTACCCTTCATATAATAAAATCTCCAAAAAAATGACAATTTAAAAGATAATTAAATTATTACCAAATCCAATCATGTTTTATGGTATACAGTACATCATGGAAACAAATTAGATGTAACTAAAAATTCAATTTCATGTCTTGTTTTTCTTATATATTTTCAATTACCTAATATGTTTGTATTATAACATTTGAGCTATTTTTGCCCACCCAAATTGAAGCTACCTTACATTTATTTTATATAAATTATTTTATTTATAAGGGATTGTGATATATTTTTAATTGCCTCACAAAAGTTTTGTATTTTCAGTAGGCCCCTTGTTTTGTGAATGCTCTCACTCAAGGGTTTTAACCCCTACAAGTTGTTGACAAAGAGGCCATGGATAAGAAGTAATATGCTATTTAATTTGCAATGTTGAAAACAAAGCTACATAATCATTGCAAAATTAACGAGTGCTCGTTGTGTTGTACTCTTAAAGTTTTAACCATAATTTTTATAAGAAAAGTTGTAAATGGTAATGGGGAAGGCCTATTCTTGAGGGCATCCATTAATTTGAGGGTTGTAGCCTCAAAAGTGAGATACCAAGGGCATAGGCCCAAAAATTAGGGGTGGCCCACCTTGAAGTACTGCAAGGTCTGCTTGTGAACACGAGAAGGTCCGCTCTAAAAGAGAATGTGGGGTTTCTCACACATAAGGCTAAGGCTCATGTGTCTTTTAAACTTTGTGGTTTCATCATTACAATGTACCATATGTGATATTTGTGATGGCACATATTGCATTTGAGCTCTGTGCTGCTGCGCACTACGAGTGACAATCAGTTTTTTTGTTTTTTTTTCTTATGTTGACATATGATTTTTAATAACTCACCATTATTTATGTCGATGTCAAATTTAATTCAAATTGATATATATTTCATGGCTAGGGAAAAAGAGTGAGACAATTTTAAAATGGAGGTAGTTATTATAAAAGATGGGGGACAGTTATTAAAAAAGACAATAAAAAAAGGGAGTAGTTATTAAGAATGGATGGCCATATGAAAGATTTAAAAAATTCCCCCATATACCAGTTCTGATTACTTGTCATTGGAATTAAGATGACAATTTGACAGTACATAAATAGCACATATGTCACAAATTTCCATTAGGTAATGACATATATTTGTCATATGTGCCTATACATAATGTTAAATTGTCATTTTAATGTAATATATGCCACAATAAACACATATGTCATGAGCCATGGCTTTTTGTGTGAGAAAATCATTCTCTTTTATTGTTGGATGGTTCCTAGGTTCTAGGACCTGAACCTCTAGTTTTGGTTCCTAAAATTTTCAAGGAGCTAGTGTTGGTTCAGTTTTGGTTGTTTTGAAAAAAAAGTGACACTTTGTTCTGATTTCAGTTTTTAAATTTTGGGGCAGTTTCAATTCTATAGTTCTTTTTTATTTTCAAGTTTGAGTTCCAAGATCCAAAACACCAACCCATGCTATCATGTCATTGCACATTCCAGTTTTTGTTTTTTGGTCACCTGAAAGAAAGATTAAAAAATCCTATGCCCTAGAGTTGGATCTGGACCTGGATTTTAAAAAACATTTCCATCCAGTTCTGGTTCTTAGACTACTTTGGAACTGGACCCTTGGGTCTGGTTCCACTGAAACTGAATGCTGATATCAGGGACTCAGTTCTCACCCAGTTCCACATCAGGCCTCCCTTGACCCATAAAAGACTTTAGAGACCAAGAACATCAAGGTTGGATATGAGAAAAAAAAATTGTGCATCAAATTAGCCTTCATCATGATATTAAAACAAAAGAAGAGTTAGGATCAAACAATTCTAAGCAAACAGGATTTGATAGCGAGTCAAGAATCAAGATCACAGGGAACTAGGTGGATATATTGAATGTGGCAACAAACTTGTAAAAGTTCATGTTGAACATAGCTCAATATGAACCATGCAATTGACAATTCAGTAGGAAAGAAGGAAAGAATAGGAGGAAAAAGTTTCATACACAAAACAAGAGGATTTATTCAAAATCTCTTTAAGTAATGTCAAGAAGGTGGAAATAGTTCTTTATACAAATGAAATTGAACAGAAGTGTAAGCATAAAACTTATTTCCCTTGAAAACAAAGGGATGACATTGGTTGATGGTCAGAGGGTAGATATGTGGGATGATCAACAGGGGATCTAAAGCAATGGGTGTTGAGAGGATCTTGACAATGATTAACTTGGAAGGGGTGACTTTTAGGTGTACATGTTTAAATTAATATACACAATACATTAGGATGCCTTCTTAACTTCGCACAATGTAAGGTACAAACATTTTATTTTTACAAGGTATAAATATATCAAGGCTGAATTTATGATTAAAAAAATAAAGCACACACCATGCTTACGCCCAATAATAGTAAATACTACAGACAAAAAAGTTTGGTTTGAAGTATGGAGGAGATGTATAACCTTTGCAAGGTATGGGAAATTTGAGTGGCACAATATGCCAAGTTCTAGCTCATGATGAGCACTTCTTCCACGGTGAACCAACTTGTCTGTTTGAAACATTAGATACACATGGTACTATAGAATGGTCAACCCCCTGTCCATTGTGTTGGTAAGGGCGTCAGGTGAGCCTGTTAAGGGGAGCTTGCTTTGTGGCATACCCAACATAATGCGGGCAGGGTGAGACCATTCCATGATGTTGAATTAAGGTCTGAGGTTGCAGATTCCAACAAAGATTTTGGTCAGGTTACTCCTAGTGTATGATCATCCCCTGAAGATTATGTCCTATAATGTGGTCAAGAAAATAACATAATTTGTCACAGCAGACCTTAATATTCATGGCATGTAAAAGTGCACACATGGTCTGCTTATAAAGAAACACACTGGGCAAAGTCGAAAATATCTGGTTTTAAAAATCAGAAAAACACAATTCCCATCGAAAATCCTGGCAACGATCGCCCGTTCAGAAAATTCCATTCTACGTAAACACCAGTCGAAGGCACGGAACCCGAAAATAATAGTTGAAGTAGAGCGGGTGAAGCGGGTTGCCGGGGCAACACCTTGCTGCAACGAACAAGCTTGGCGCGCCAATTTGTTGTAGGAAATTACGCGCGTCGTATTACAGAAACGACTAATATCAAGTGGATCATCTGGATATTTCAACCCCCGGTAACTGGATCAATCCATGGGAAGTGGAGCTCAGTCAAAGCTTTGTCGCGTAACGAAGAAGAAGATCAGTCGTACCGTGGTCGGCGCGGAGTGCAGCCTGATTTCAGGAGCCTGTTGCCGAGATTTCTGCAGCACACAAGAATCTACAGTCTAGATCAATAATATTTTTTCGGAAGAACTCTAGCACGGCCGGACTTGTACTTCATATGCTCCTTGAATTATACCAGAAATCACGGGTCAACGGATTGACAAATTCTACGTACGGTCCAGCCTCTCTGCATTCGAATGTCAACTAATAATGACCCCAGCTAGAATTCCGATACTCGAAGAAATTCAGAACTCATCGAGTCATTATAAAGTTTCAGTGCACGCTTGGTTTTTTCAACCCCAGACACAGCAGCAGCAGCTAGCTAGCACACTGTCATGGTCACTGCCGGTCCTTACAGCTAGCTCTGTGTATCAAGGCATTTGTTTTTGCATATCATTCTTCGGTTTTGGCCAGTTTTTTGAAGTTTTAGTTCTAGTAGCTTGCGCAAGATGCTTGATGAAGTGCGTCTTCTATTAGTGCTGGGTGTGGCGAGTCTAGTTCTCCTCCCCTCTTGTACGCGCGGCCAGCTGAGTACTATTCTTCTAGCGAAGAATGGGTACGACATCGATTGGCAGTATGGGCATGCGACTTGGTATGGAAATCCTTATGGAGACGGCTCAGATGGTGAGTACTTTTTGATCTGCGATTTCAAATACTTCTTAACGTTAGTGCGCTAGAAAAAGCGTGCGGAGTCTAGTTATGAAGTAGTCCTTGTAGAAGGAAGATTGAATAGTTCTCAGACCTTATATGGATTTGGAGATCAACGACTAATGGGTGACTCAAGCTGCACTCGTAACACTAGAAGTAGTGACTGGCGAACCAATCATGTCTAGGATTAGTGCTGAGACTGAAGAGTTACAAGCGAAATATTCTAGTAGCCCAAGTCGTCGACTGCTTACGAGGCGCATGCATGACGCGACAGCCTTACATCGATCATTCTAGCATCCAGGATGGGATTTTGAAGCCGTTTTCTAGAATTGAACACATATGTTGATGGCAGGCAGAAAATCAGTGTCCAAATCGTGCTGTTGCTAGTTCGGGACCAGCTTGGACTCTAGTTGAATCATTTGTTGGAATCATTGTACAGGAGGCGCTTGTGGGTATACCGCCCTGGAGAACACGCCTTATGGCTCTAAGATTGCGGCTGGAAGTTCAGCAGTTTTTATGAATGGTCAAGGCTGCGGTACTTGTTACGACGTAATGATCAGCAGCATATTACCTTACTTTTGCAAATCCATGGAACCACAATATTATTGCATGCCTTAATGTGATGAAGCAGTGGAAGAAGTGTTCTGACACCCATGCTGATCTAAGAATGGTCTAAATGTTATGTACATGCAGGTCATATGCACATACTCAATCTGCAAGTCAGAACCGACCAGGATAGTCATCACAGATTTTTGTCCCGGTGGCATCTACTGCAGCACCGGCGCAGTTGCATTCGATCTCAGCGGCAGTGCCAACAACAGCTTGACAGTGCCGGGTCAGGAGTGGGCTATGCGCAACATCGGCACATACAGCATTCAATACATGAGGTATGAACAAGGACGTAGGTAGCAGCACTCCAAATACTCCTCAGTTGTCTGCAGCGCCGTTCCGTTTACATTTCTAGTTTTTATTCCAGCCAGTTCAAGACTAAGGGTCTCTTGCAACCTGATGGAAAGCTCCTGATATAGGGTTTTATTTCATGCTGCAATGACAAGTAGCTGTCCATCGGAGAGCTGCAAGTGCCTTGAAATCCAATATGTAGTTCAATCATGTTAGGAACTCTATCAACACATGTACTGATGAACATAAAAGAGAGAGATGTCATTTCATGGTGAAGCCACAGTTCGAGTCATCACAGCTCCTGCAATCGGTGAATGCTCCACCGGTAGAGCTGTGAAATGACTATGAGCACAGCTACCTAGTTGGAAAAACGTAATGAAAAGCGAATGTGACCAAAGAATCTGCGATCACAGCAGCCAAATTGCAAGATGTCCTAACTAGTCATTTGAGATGCAAGGAGCTCGCTACAAGATTAATGTGATTTACTCTCACGACACCACCGTACTTAACGATCCGACGTTGTGTGCTGGCGCAGGGTCCCATGTGAATATGGAGGACAAAACGTTGCCTTTGCGGTGGATGCAGGCTCTAGTCCCTACTGGCTGTCGTTCACGGTCAAATACGAGGGAGGTCCAGGCGACATTCAATCTGTCATGATCCGAAAGGTTAGTATCAAACAAACACCAGCGACAACCCCAAGGAAGTCTCCATTGCAATTTGTTTGCACATTTTTTTAATCAAAAGCTTGAAATTCATATGGGACACTGACTTCGATTTTGACAACCCTGGCTGCCGGTTGGTTGGGATCATGTGCATATGTGTGTAGTCTGGTGGCTACGGGTGGGAGCCAATGCAACACAACTGGGGTGCGAGTTGGATGTTGATCGACTACTCCGGACAACCTTTCAATGGTCCTTTCGACGTTCAGATCATTGCCAAGCTCAATGGCCATTCTCTTATCGCATGGAATGCAATTCCAGATTACTTCCAACCCGGAGCAACCTACAATTCAACTGTCCAGTTCCTGTATTAAATTACCCCCCAAAAAAAACCAAAAAGTTAAAATCAAACCATATGAGTCTAATTAACCCATGAGGCTTAATTAGTTTATAACCTCTAGGGCCTTTTTCTTAATCCGTGCACCTTAATTATTAGTTTACAGTAAGGCCCCAGCTTGAACTGTATATTACCACCATACCAAATTAGCCATGTCATCCATGCCTTCTCAATTCCTATATGCCATATTGATCTCTAGTTTCTTGAGTAAGAACCCTCCATTTTGCACCTCAGAGTTGCATGATTGGGGGGGTTATATCACATGGCTCTAGAGATAGAATATTGTGCATGTACCACGGTAGGGAATTATGGCTGATTGGTGACCTTGTGAATTTTGATCTAGAGATTGCCTTGTTGATGTGGTCCAGTTCAAAATCACCACCTTCATACATATAAGATCTGCAAATTCCATTCCAACTTGTGGACTCATCTCCCATTCTCACATCTAATTCTTTTTTTCCCTTTTTTTCCCTTCTATTTTCTTTTGTTTTTCAAAAAAAATTGTTGCTTCCTGATTTAGTGGTTGAAGTAGGAGAGACAGACTTAGGTCCTTGAATCTCCCCTTTTCCATTTGCTCTTTCTTCTCGAGACTTGTTCTTCTCTCTTGCAAGAATGGTTGTGAAGTCTTTAAAGTTAGCAATTTATTACTAATATTGAGATGAGATATTAATAGTACATGAGTGCACAGTTTTGTTGAGGCTTTAAAGTACGCACATCTTTGTTAAGGATATCCTATTTGGACACGTGAAAAAGAATCTACCCTAATTCACTTGCCTCCTCTAGATTGGGTTTTGGTCTTTAGAATGAAATTGGGACCTTATTTATATTTCAGAATATTATGCAATTTCATGGATTCAAACTTCATAAGTAATGGCGTAGTAAGAAGGGTTAGCCACCTTGAAGGGATTGAGGGAAGGTTGGAAGTCTGCATTCACCTTGTTCCGAGCTCTGCATTCAGGGGTGATGATATATATTGCTGGACTCTTACACACATGAATTGTTCCTTTTTTAAAGCCAAAACTTATACAAAGAACTACTACATAATTGTTTTTTTAGATGCCCTCTAAACCCCTTCCACAAACTTGAGCTTGTAAGAAAATTGGAAAAAGTTTAAAGATTAATAGGGGGAGGGGCAAAGTGGCCTCAAATCATTATATAATTTCCCTTCAATGTGTTTCTGCACCAACAAAATTGAGCGTCAATTACTATCATAACCTTCAATTAAACTAGAAGGCTATTTAACTTTCAATTACAGGAGATTTGTCTGTAAGCTCCAGAGTGAACCTTCTCTCTTCCTGTGTTTTAAAATATATATATATGTGTGTGTGTGTGTGTGTATAACAATATTCTGATTACTTGGAACGTTGCTTGGCTTAATTATTAAGTGTAATTTATGTTTTCAAAGCAAGTACTTGGGTTTGTGTTGTAAACAACTTCTAAAGATAAATGAACCTAACAAGTCTTGAGGAGAGAGTAGAGATGTGACTCCCAAATGAAAATGGAATAGTTTGTCACATATTCTCTGCTTTTTTCCTTGAGGGTGGTGGGGAAGGGGAATCGCCAGATTTTGAAAAAACCTCGCCACATTTTCACTCTGGATTTTGTTTGGAATTGACTTTGAAGGCCACCAACTTGTTACCATTTGACGTATTAGGTCTCAGGTCCCATTCAACTCTTTGTTTTGAACCCACAACCTCTCAGGAGAAGGGCCATGTTATTAGTACTAGCTTAGTTTTATTTATTTACAAGCACCAGTATTCAAATTTATTTAAATTTACACCAACATCAGTAAAACTCATTAATTAAACCTTGTGACAAATCATGACCTATTGCAGGCGGTCGGTTTTTAACATGGAGAAATACGACCTACTTACTGCAGGCATTGTTGACATGGAGAGATTTTGACCTATTGCAGGCAGTCTGTTTTTTATATGGAGAAATACAACCAACCTATTACAGGCTGTCAATTTTTGACATGGAGAGATTTTGACCTATTGCAGGCAGTCTGTTTTTTATATGGAGAAATACAACCAACCTATTACAGGCTGTCAATTTTTGACATGGACAGATTTCGACAGATTTTGACATTAGTTTGAGCTAACGTCTTGTAAATTCTTCCTTTTTCTTTTTCATATTCCTTTGTACATTTCCCAAACCTGCGGTGTGTTTATAAATAAAGTTCTACAGGGTTTCATTATGTGACAAAACACGAGCACTGACACCCTCAAAGTTCGTAAAGTTGTTTTCAGTCTCTTACTCTGGTTATTCTTTTGTGGCCAAACATGTTTCCTTGTTCATCTCTTAACCAATGATTCAAGAGTAATACAAGGGGTGCATTATCTTAATATTCACTTGAGACTGGGTCTTATTACATTTGTTTTTTTTTATATTCTGGTCTAGGTGTTCAACGTTTACAACTAGACCCTTTTACTTCTTAGCTGCATTATGCTAACGGGGAAAGATTCAAGACCTATCAACATGTCACACCTCATTTGTTCCAAATTGATTTTAGTTTCAAAGGTGAAACAAAATAATTCTAGATTTTCTTTTTCCTTGCCTTGGTTCATCAAGCCCGAATCATGAGAATACAAATGGTGTCGTCTGCAAATTCGGGATTAGTTCAAGTAGCATTTTGCTCTACAATGTTTTGCCTAAGGACCTGCAGTTGTGAACAGTTGCCATATGCAAACACCCCGCATTGGTGGTCGTTTGATGTGACGTGAAAAGAATTATGTAGTGTTGCTGGGGTGAACTAAGGCCTTTTAAAACTTCCAAGCTCCAATATAGTAGGCCAGATAAATAGAGCAAAGCAAAACTCCAAGGTAAAACAAGGCCGCTATCCTATGTTTAACAACAAAAGGGGGGGCAGGTGGGGGGATACAGAAATATATATGTATAGGAATGTTATGTAGTTATGAATAATGTAAAGCTCATGCATGTAGCCAATTATTTCATAAAATGCTAAAGGGAGACGTATGATCCTATTGTCTGTTAAAGTCTCCAATTACTAAGTGTAGCAATGGACAAATAAATATTGTTGTTTGGTAGATAAGCCAACAAAGAAAACAAGAAAGCGAGCATATTTTGGTGTTCTGATGAACTTCAGAGTAGCTATACTCTTTGCAACAGCAGAAGAATGCAAAAGGATAGTTTTGGTATGGGGAGTTACATCTGCAAAATAGCACTAGTAGGTAGCAACCAGTGTTCTCCAGTTTGTTTTCAAAAGAATGTTTTCAAAAGAATTTTGATTTTGATTTCAACTATTTACATTAACTAGAAGTTAGTACCTACACTAATTACATTGTTCAAGTTGAAATTTTCAAAAACCAAAATTTTGTGAAGGGAAGATAAAGAAAATTTATATAATTTTTCAATCTCAACACGAATCTTTAAAATTAACAAATTATTCAAACAGGCATTGAAGCTGCCCCTGCACTACGGTATCAATTTGATGGAACTTTTGGTGAGCTTTGAAAGTTGTCCTTGTGATTCCAAAACTTTTAATTCTAGATCTAATTTTGGATTGCTTGCAGAGAAGAATCTCATATTAGGGCTTGTTTGGAATTCGTAACCAAGGAGCCAGTGTTTTGTTTTCAATTTTGTAATGTAACCAGGTGGCAATCATCCATAAGCTGATTTAGCTAAATTTAGTTATTAACAATATATGAACCAAAAAAAATCCTTAGCACATTTTTGGCCCTAAACTAAAAAAACTGAATTTTGAAGGAGAAATTAGATGTGATGAAAAAAAATAGGAATATCCACTGAACATCACACCCACACCAGTAGGATTAAGGTGCGCTCCATTTTGAACAACTACATCTAGCAAATGATTGTTGTTCAATGTTGAGACCGACCCTTAATGACTGAAATTCAATTCAAAAGTTAGCCAATTATATAAAATATCAAGCTTATGATACTTAGCTCAATATACATTGCCAGATAATGTAGAATCAAGTAGGGTTAACTGTGAATACCCCAATACTATTAATACATCTATTAATATTATCTTTTCCCCAAAAACCCACTATTTTCCCAATCTCACTTTTGAAAGTGTGTTTTCCAAGCTTGCCATAAGGGCCAAAGGTTCTGAAATTGGACTTGAATGTGATGGATGTAACACCTATGATGGGCTGCCCAGTACTATATTTCCAAGGTGTTTCATCATAAGATCCCTCAATTTGTTGAAGATACTCAGCCGGGTACTTCAGCATACTCTGCACAACGGGCATAGAAAATTGAGATGGTGCATACAAATCCTGATTCATTAAATGAGGACACTATCAATATTTGTGCACTAAAGCTACAACTGGATTTTACCAACTGTTGAAACATGTTAATCTATTTGAATTAAATCCAAGACTATAAAACCAATGCACATGACATAACTTTCAAACAAATCTAGTTTCCATCAAGTTTCAACCTACTTGTTTAAATCCATTCTCATTGTCTGATTTTGGATCTCAAATAGATCCAATATTCCTACATCTATATTTAACATTTGTTGAGATTCAAAACTAAAAAAATGTCATATTAAATGTGATCATTCAATAGAAACTTGTTTGTTGGTATAGGCAAGAATACAACATTATTTATGACACATTGAGAATGACTATTTTACTTCCATACCGGTACTCCTATGTCAAGACAGAAACTCATGGTATAAAATTTCAATAATTAGTGTTGGCCATTAGCAGCACCAAATGTAATGCCATTGAAGTGTAGCATGCAAACCTCACCTGCTCAACTGTTCCAAATGAAAAAGTGTCACCATGTGCGGATACCAAGGACTGGCTCCATATATCACGTTCAACTTCAAGAGAGAGGATGACACCATCTCCTGTTTTGATCCTGAACCCTGTGATGCCTGCTGCTACACCATCACAAAAAGCAATTCCATCTCCTCCCCAAGGGCCCTGGACCTACATTTGGTAACCATATAAGTTTGTCACAGTGACAAAATATGTCAGCCCGATTTACTTGTGATCAGGTTGTAAACATGACCTTGTTATAATTCATGTGTGACTATTGGCAACGATATAGTAACTTACGTCTGCACGTTTAAACAATACATATTACAAATAGCTCTTCAACATAAAATTGATCAGAACCTAACTCGTACTTGGACTCCTTCAGTGTCAGGTGCAGAAACCAAGACAGCAATTGTCCTTGATGGGTGGAACTACTATCCTGCGTATGTTACCTTAATTGGCCCTGTTGGGAAACGAAGAATGCCCACTTCTTTATCGGTTTTTTCATCACCTGTGGCATCAAAGGGATGGAGCCAAGTTAACAATCATGAATAAGTGACCTGGTTTTTTTGGATGAAAAAGACCTACATGATGCATACATTGTTTTCACTGTAAGGGGGCTGCAAAATTGTGTGTGCTGCAAATGCATGGTTCGCCTCTGCGAGTGGTTAAGTCTTTCAAAGAAAACAGATTGCAAACACCCCATGTTAGGTATTGCAGTCTGAAGTGGTGCCTTACGACCTGGTAGGCGACTATCTGTTATGAGTGGTAATAGTGTTTTGAGAAAGAATTGCGCTACCTATGAGCAGAAGGCCTTTGATGTATGTGAGTTCTCTGCAAATTTCGGGAAAGTCAGGCCTGCTTAGAGGCTCGAAATCCCAACACCTTTCTATTAAGGAGGCCAACCTTCTTGGGCATCCGTCAGGAAGCTCAGGCCGCCCTCCATCTCTTATATGCTTAAGTAGACCTCCCAATCGTACACCTGGAAAAGGTTCTTGTTTAGTCAGGATCTCAGAGCACACAATTGCGAAGCTGTACACGTCGGCTTTGAAAGGGTGTGCTCTCGGACCAGGTCGCTCCATAGAGCCGTTGTCGATCTCATCCTGAGGGATTCCGAAGAGCTCGGGAGCCATCCATTTGCGAGTGCCCTGGTTTAATGTCTGGCGGGAGGTGCTGGTGTTTTTTGTTTTGGTCAACCCAAAATCGGCCAGCTTCGCATTAAGCCAAGCCTCGCTGTACTCCAGTTCAGGGGCAGCTGTAAGTGGTGCCACTAGGATGTTTGCCGACTTCAGGTCGCGATGTACCATGCGTCTACTGTGCAAGTATTTCAATCCTCGTGCCACCTGGAGCATAAGATCTAGTGCAGCAAGGATTGACAGTGGAACCTGGGTTCGTTTCAAAAAACGAAAAAGATCCTCCTGCATGAGCTCCATGACGAGAGCGTACTGCGTTGTTCCTGTTCCATTTACAGAACTTCCAACTATCCTCAATAGATGCGGATGACTTAAGCCGGCCAGAACATCAGATTCCAATTTGAAATCCGAATGATGAGCATAATCGAATACCTTCTTGGCATGTTTCTGTCCTAGCCATTCGGTTTCCAGAACAGCTCCAAAGGCCCCTTTCCCTAGGAACTCCCCATTACGGATATGTTGAGCATCCACCTTCCACAATGAGGAAGTCAAAATTTCTGTGGTCGTAGGAGTCAGCTTGCTATTCAACCTCTCCAACAAGTGTGCAGCAAGGCTTGAGTCAGTCTGGGACAACTCGCAACTATCGTCACAAACATGGCCTTGCTTTAGGGGCTCCAAGTTCGACCTCAAATCGTCTAGATCTTGATTGGCGGCCCTCTGCAATTTGAGGAGATCCAGAGCGCCCAAACTTCCGTCACAGTCTTCTGGCCCTAAAATGGCATCCCGCGGAGTCGCGGCGCTCTGTAAACGACTGATCCTGACTATTGAAGTGCACCATTGCAAGTCATAACAAATTTCCGCGAAGTCCTCCGACCTTTCGTAACTACGTTGTGTAATCGCCGCTCTGAGCCACGATTCCCAATTAGCATCCTTGCTAAGCGACGGCTCGCTAAGATCATCCTTTTTAAACGACGGCTCGAAACGACAACCCTTGATAAGGGACAGAGCATTTGTCAGAACTCGGTAGAGTTCTTTCAGGGCTGCCTCACACCGCACAACAGAACCGATGGCAGACTCCGAAACTTGTAAAACCTCTCGAGACTCGGACATTTTCTGCGAAACATATTTACATTGATGTCTGTTGAGCTTCAAGAACTGCTCATTATCTCCAGACGTAAGGTCCAGACCCTCAGCTATGGCCTTTCCAGCCAAGAGCACGAAATTTGACGCCATTATCAGCTCTACTTCCAATCTCTCTCTTCAAACAGCAAAAAACTTAAATCGGAGCTGAAACCCTAAAGTTAGTGTGCACCAAATGGGTCTATATAACGATGCCCAAGTGCAGTCTGCCGTTCTCGTGTGAACCAAAATGGGTGACTGGGATTTTGTAAGATGTGAACGGGTTTGGACAAAAATATGATGAACTATAGGCGAAGGGTCTATGTAGTCCATACCCCCTTCCCCTAAGTAAAGCACAGCAAAATGAGGGCAGGTGAGAAACCAAAAAATACAAAGAAAGAAAGTTGCAGTGGTTTACCGACGGATGTATAACATAAAGTGACGAGTAAAGGATGGGTTTATAGGTAGTGTTGGAGACTACGTGTTTTTCTCTACCCAGACGTCATCAGTATACTTCCCTCCAAAACTATCGGTCGTGGAGTCAGCCTTCACGATTCCATTTGTTTCGTGTCCTGCAGCCAAAGTTGAAATTGTTAGGTGTGTGCTTCTAAAGTCGGGAACATCCACCTTAGAATATGAGGTACATTCACACATTTCAAACCCATGGTCCCATGCCGCATCCAGACAGTCCAAAGGCGTGGAGCAAGGATACTAGGGTAGCACGGCCGGTGACCGAACACTTAAGTGCCCAGGGCAGGCCAAATCTAAGGGGAGGGCTCTGTTGTTTCTGGTGTCTGATTAAAACTTTAACCCCTCCTATTGGTGCATCTGGTGCACAAAAAATCTTCAAAAACATATTAGAATTGACAAAGTTACAACCCCCAAATTATAGGGATTTAAAACTCAAAAAAAACGATTGAACACTATAAATTTGGTTGTCTAGCACTCAAAAAACTCCTTGTATGTTGTTGCTCTATTCTTATTAGAGTTCCAAGATTATTTGTAGAACTAAGGGTGACACTCGTATAGCACTTTAAATCATTCAAAATGAACAAGACATGAGAAAATAACAGGGTTCAAAGAGGGGGGGAAAAAAAAAGTGTTTTGTGAGTTGAAAAGCTTATTTGTCTTCTTACTATTTTATCATTACTCTTTCTCCTTGGCGCTTGAAAGATGAATTCTAGAGCTTGAGGTAGTTCTCCCATAACATTTTAAATCACTTAAAATGAAGCACATATGATGATCTCACAAAATGTTTGATGATAGGGTAGTGATCGATGATGAGCAGTTCTACCCTACTATCTGTGAGTGGTCTTAGTTCGTTGGATCCAACATTTTTGTGCAGCAAGTCAATTTTGTTCTACCACAATTCTGCTCATTGTAGTTTTCTGTATCTGCATCATTGTTTCTCTGCGCTCCTGAGAGTGCATAGTGCCTACATATCAGCCACCTACACCGAAACATTCATTATTTTTTCAGTGAGGCTTCTTAGTGGTTATATCCAATGTGACAAGTGTTAAATTTGAACTCCAAAGGCCATCCAGGGCATTCTTTTCAATTGTGTCATGTATCCAAACTGGTGAATGTCCGTGCAAGACGATTTAACCAAATTTAGCTATAAACCAGGAATGAAAGTAGAAAATTTTAGGAATCCTTTTATATTTTTGCTACCATGGAACCAGCATATATGGTATGGTGCGGCCAGAGTGAACCAGCCCCCATGACTGCACCAGTTGGCCGTTCTGTCGATAGGATGGGCTGGATGATTCGCCTCTTTTTCATTCACCTCTTTACCTTACGTTAACCAACATTCTACCACAGTCACTCTTTTTTGGCTGCTCAACTTTTACCATTTTTTTCATTGCCAACTTTTTTCTCAACCCTGACCTCCATACTACCCACCCACCTAACTACTATATTGACTTAAATCTTAACCCTACCTATTAACTAACAATTAATCCTTTCGTTACCTTTGCAAAACTCTTATCTCCTCTTGGTTAAACCTATATTTCTTCTTGGCTAAACTTCTATCTCTTAGCAAAACCTATATATTTTTATTGACTAAATTTCTATCTCTTGGCTAAACCTATATATTTTATTGGTTAACTTTTATTTCTTCACTAAACTTCTATCTCTTGGCTAAACCTATATATCTTACTAGCTAACTTCTATTTTTTGCTTAAACCTATATTTCTTATTGGCTAAACTTATATATGTTGGCTAAACTATATTTTTTCTAGGTTAAACTTGTGAATTTTGGCTAAACATCTATCTCTTGGTTAAACCTATATTTTATATTCGTTAAACTTATATTTCTTGGTTAAACTATTTTTTCTTGGCTAAGCTTATTTATCTCACTAGCTAAACTTCTCTCTTTTGGCAACATGCTAAACTTATATTCTTTTTGGTTAAACTTATATTTCTTGATTGAACATATATCCCTTGGCAAAACCTATATAACTTCTTAGTTAAAATTATTTCTCTTAGTTAAACCTATATTTTTTCTTGGTTAAATTTGTATATTTTGGCTAAACCTATATTTCTTCATAGTTAAACTTATACCTTCTTGGCAAACTTTATATATCTTATTAGTTAAATGTGTACCTAATTCCTACTCCAAAAATAAACCAAAAAAATAAATACATTTTTCAATAATGCCATTTTAATTATTTGCAAAACATCTACTTATTGGGAAAACCTACCTACCCACACATCATTATACCTACTATGCACTTGCAAATTATGAATTTCAATTACAAAAAATATAATGTAAAATGTGGGTATTGCAATCGTGAAATTTTTTTTGGCGACAGTCCTCTACCTCCACTTTGGACCATTTAATGCAAGATGTACTTAGTTTAATTAAATAATAGGCTTGATAAATATAGAGTTAAAAAGACATCAAACATTTATGAATATTTGAACAATTTTTAATACTAATCAAAATCAATCCTAGGTTGGATTTTGGGGGGAAATTTGGCCAAATTTTCACATACAAATACTTGCAACAAGATGCATTTTATCTCTTTTGAAGGTGAATGAAGAAAGTTTCAAGTTGAAGTGACCACACTAAAGGTAAGAGAATAAACTCTTATTTCATTCATTTAATCTTTTCTTTCCATTGTGTTTCAATTTTAATTCATCACTCACTCTTAAAAGATTATTTTGTATGGCATTTGTATATATTTGTATAGTTATTAATTTTTATGGCATTTACCATTAAAATTGTTTAGGTCTATATTTTTTTGGGGGGGTAATTAGTTTTAAACTTTAAGGCTAATGCTTCCATTCATTATAAATTTTAATTGATTAACTTTAAAATTCAAAATGTAGTTGTTATAAATGTTTTTTGTATTCCATTTGTACTTTTGTTTGTATAATCATTAGGTTTAGAGCAATTATCATTAGGATTATTTAAGGTTTTAAGTTTAAGGCTTAATGAAATGTGTGTTGATTATTTAGGTTGTGTTTTCAAATCAAGATACAACTCCTTTGAATGTGATATCATCCTTTAGCGTCAACGGTATGTTTTTTTTTTTAAATCATTTTCTTTTATTTTATTGTTTTGTTCCTAATTTAAGGAAATCAATAACCTTGGATGGTTTTAATACGGTCATAAAATTCCACTAAGAATGTTCCATGTTTGATATATGGATTTAGCATTTTGGCCTCCCATAGATAGTGTGGATTTAGGGTCATAATGCTAATATTACATTTTGCCACCGATATATAGTGTGCATCTTTAAATTGTTATGTAGGTGTTACATTTCCCTCTCCCATATATAATGTGGATTATGGTCATAATGTGGGTATTGCACGTTGCCCTCACATACAGTGTGCATCTTTAAATTATCATGTAAGTATTGCATTTTCCCCCCATATACATTGTGCATCTTTAAAAATTATGTAGGTATTGCATTTAAAGTTCCCACATATAGTGTGAATTAGGGTCATAATGTGAATATTGTAATTTTCCCCCATATACAATGTGCATCTTTAAATTGTCATGGAGGTATTGCATTTATTTTTTCCATAAATAGTGTAATTTATTAATTATCATGTGGGTATTACATTTATATTATCAATAGATTATATGGATTTAAAATTTACAATTATGACCATAGGCCATATCATATGTTTTTCATATTTAGCATTTAGGGTATTATGTGCATGATTATATAAGGTTTAGATGAGGGATACAAATTAAATACTTAAAACATGTACATTTGCATTAATATTGAATATGACAATTAACATGTAATTCAACATATTGCAAATATAAAATTTTGGACATCAATATCAATTCATTGTTTTTTTTTGTACAATCAGCTGAAGGCATAGTTTCAAACATGGGTCGTCCTTCAAAATCTCAATATATTGAGATTCAAAATCCAACGAATTCACCTTTTAACAACATGGACTTGGTGTGGAAAAAAAATGTTCGACATGGAGGGGCACATATAATTGAGGTTGAGTGTGCATACATCCCACATGCACGAATCTCAAAATTTCTAAACAGTGAATGAAGCCATGAAGACTCACCGATGGAGTGGAACATTTATAAGCGAGTACCTTCATAAGAAAATGTAAAAATGCCAAGAATCCAAAACCACCTAGGCCATATTTGGTATGATGTTCTATTATTCATTTTTGTTATATGGAACTTATTTTTTAACCTCATATTGTACCAAATTTTAGGTCCTAAATTGATTTCACATTTTGTAAGTATGCATGTGGGTATGGACCGGAAGATAATCGTGGAGACCTAAATCACCATCGATCCATTAAACGGGGTTGTTTAGCTTAATTTTCGATTAAACGATTGTCCACATGACTTGAGGTGGTAGAAATAATCTTCTACCATCGACCTCATACGCAGATCAATGGTGAACGTGCACATGGCAAACATGACCTTGATTCCATTGTGCAACCATCTTCTTTTGCTCCACGAATGTCACAAGCCCTCAAGGACCACATTTGGACCCAATTGGGGTTACACCGTCAAACAAATATATGATAAACATAAGGCAATATGGTGGGCTACAATCAATGTAGGAAAAGCCATGACAAGGGATGATTTCATTACACAACAAGACATTGCTTACTTGGATCGCAAACACAAAAAAGGGAATTGGCGTTTACACCAAAATCCAGCCATTTGTTTTTGCACATGGGCATTTAGTCATCCAGATGTTGTGTTTTATTTTCAAGATGCAAGTGATGATAATGGGATCCATGTCCCATTCACAATAGAAATATAAACCTCATCTCAATTGCAAGCCATGGTTTCATTAGGTGATAATGGGGCAATTTCAATGGCTGCCACCTTTGGCACCAATGATGTGAAATTTCATTTGTTCACATTGATGGTGTTTGATGCACATCGCATTAGAATGTCAGTTGCGTGGATCATTACAAGTCGCCAAACATGTGATGATTTGGTGGAATGGTTAACTCTTTTAAAAACAAAGCTTCAAAGGAAAAACCCTAAATGGAAACCTTCATGTTTCATTATTGATGATGCTCCACAAGAATTACAAGCATTGCGATGAGTTTTATTTTCATTCTACCTTTCTTGAGCTTCTATCTACATGCAACCATTTCAAAATTTTATCCCACATTCTCCATTTTAAATAATGTTATTAACTGAAATGATAATAAATTGGTATTGTAGGCATGGTTAGGATTGTGTGGGGCGATGATCAAGTGCCCCTTTACCTTTGCGCATGGCACATCTTAAAGGCTTGGCGCTTACATTCAATGAAAAAAATCAAAAATAATGAAATGCAACGTGCAATATTGGATAACCTTCACACCATTATGTACATGCCCATTGAACCAAATGAAAGCATTGAAACCTTCATGACTCATGGGGAAAACAAGATCATTGAAAATTTCACCCAACATTTACATGGTGATTCATGGACTCGATATTTTTGGACCTATTATTTCCAAGTTGATACGTGAATTAACTCTTAAACCATTATTGTTGTTGCACCATGTTGTGCTTAACCCAAAATATTCACTCTTTGAATTAAGGTAAAAACACCAATGGTGGACTTAATAATCCCATGTGGGCACTAAATGCAATACCTACATTAAGACCTTAATTCATAATATATGTGGGAGCACTAAATGTAATACTTGCATGACAATTTAAATATGCACATTGTATGTGGAGGCAAAGTGCAATATTCACATTATGACCCTAATCCACACAATATGTGGGAGCCCTAAATGTAATACTTACATGACTTTTTAAATATGCACATTGTATATGGGGGAAAAATGCAATGCCTACATGATAATTTAAAGATGCACACTGTATGTTGTAGATTTGTGGATGGTGGGGCTTCGACTAATGCCACATTCAAACCAAGACACACAAGCATCAATTGAGTCTTACCATGGGGCATTGAAACATTGGTTCTCTTTGGAAACAAAAGGGCCTCGAGGTCGACAAATTGATTGGTTAGTGTGGAGACTCATGACAATGGTTACAAGACATTACATGCACACAGCTGAAATGAAGAAACGTGGGTTCATAAAAAACAAGGTTGTGGAACGCATTGTGAAAACGAGTGTTGAAAAGGCCACATTGATCCCTCACACCAATGTCACCCATGGGATAAATGATTTGAATGAAACTGGCCATGCATGGATGGTACAAAGCCAACAACATCTGAATATGACATATAAGGTCCCACTTCCTTTCACTAAGTATGTTTGTTGCACATGCGAATGGGCATTGCGTGGAAACTTATGTAAACATCAAGTTGCCATTTTTTTACATGTACCGATCTCACTAAAAAAAATATCATTCAATATTGTGGGACATGGTATGGATCTGATCATGGAGGTTTTGCTGCCATGTTTGTGGACCCTACCTATTTGCACATTTATGACAGTGAATTTGATGATGAAGAGGTTGATGAAGATCATTTTGAGAAACCATGGGTTGTTGATATGTGTGAGCTTATGAGACTAGATGATACCTCCTCCAATGTGGGAAAAAAGAAAGATCACAACCAACCTTCAAGTTCATCCACCTCCACGAAAAAAACGTTTGCTCAACTAGATGACATAATGCAGGAAATCATCAATGAAGTGAAAGAAGCTGGGGTTCAACTCATAGACCACACCACATCATTGTTACGTGTTATTGCAACAAATGTACAAGGTACTCACCTTTCTAAGGTGAATGAAGTCATGCATCCCGGCATGGTATTTCATTGCGTCAATGATGGACTCGGTAATTCAATGCATCAGATGAAGGATTGGCATGCGATAATGTTAGAACATGGAAATCTTCGTAAGAAGAGGGCTCGTGAATAAAAAAACACAAATTTGTTTGTACCTATCCCCCATTTTAATCCACATTATATATGGGAGAGGGAAATGCAATACCTACATAACAATTTAAAGATGCACACTATATATGGGTGGCAAAATGTAATATTAGCATTATGACCCTAAATCCACACTATCTATGGGAGGCCAAAATGCTAAATCTATATATCAAACATGGAACATTTTTAGTGGAATTTGATGACCGTATTAAAACCATCCAAGGTTATTGATTTCCTTAAATTAGGAACAAAACAATAAATTAAAAAAAATGATTTTAAAAAAATAACATATCGTTGATGTTAAAGGATGATATCACATTCAAAGAAATTGTATCTTGATTTGAAAACACAACCTAAATAATCAACACACATTTCATTAAACCTTAAACTTAAAACCCTAAATAATCCTAATGATAATTGCTCTAAACCTAATGATTATACAAACAAAAGTACAAATGGAATACAAAAAACATTTATAACAACTACGTTTTGAATTTTAAAGTTAATCAATTAAAATTTATAATGAATGGAAGCATTAGCCTTAAAGTTTAAAACTAATTACCCCTCCCAAAATTATATAGACCTAAACAATTTTAATGGTAAATGCCATAACAATTAATAACTATACAAACAAATACTAATGCCATACAAAATAATCTTTAAAGAGTGAGTGATGAATCTATATATGAAAACTTTTGGGCCGGCGGGGTGAAGCAACCCCTAAATTCGTCCCGTCATCCATCCATGGATGAAGCTTCCTCTGAAGCCTTACGGACAGTGGCCACGGACAGTAGCTAAAAAAAGGCAGTCTTGGTACATAGTTACGGGCCTCAAAATAATGACAAAGTCAAAGAACCGGCCAACGAAGTGGCAGTTCTTCCACGAAAACCATCAGCTCGGCAAGGTTGTTGAAATGAAGGGAACCGACGGTTCTTTTGTTCCTGTTGGGTTCTCAAGAACCGGAACCGAAAGGTTAAAGAACTGGAGTGGGAAATGTGAAGGACCGGCGTGGGGGGATCGACGGGTTAAAGAACCGGAGTGGGAAATGTGAAGGACCGGGCAGGGGGGCTCGATGGGTTAAAAAACCGGAGTGGGAAATGCGAAGGACCGGGCGAGGGGGGGGGCCGATGGGGTAAAGAACTGGAGTGGGAAATGCGAAGGACCGGGGTGGCGGGGGGGGTGGACCAATGGTTGTTTGAAAAGAAAAGTTTTTTTCAAAAACCAAAAACATGAACCAAGGAAGTATTTGGTAGATTGTAGTGTGTGCATGTATATGTAATGGATATATATTTGGTGTAATAAAATGATTACATTATCCTTCATATCAATGCTTATCCCGGCAGTGAATGCAACGGGTACACGCTAGTAAATATTGAAACACAATGGAAAGAAAAGATAAAATGAATGAAATAAGAGTTTATTCTCTTACCTTTAGTGTGGTCACTTCAACTTGAAACTTTCTTCATTCACCTTCAAAGAGATAAAATGCATCTTGTTGCGAGTATTTGTATGTGAAAATTTGGCCAAATTTCCCCCCAAAATCCAACCTAGGATTGATTTTGATTAGTATTAAAAATTGTTCAAATATTCATAAATGTTTGATGTCTTTTTAACTCTATATTTATCAAGCCTATTATTTAATTAGACTAAGTACATCTTGCATTAAATGGTCCAAAGTGGAGGTAGAGGACTGCCGCCAAAAAAATTTCACGACTGCAATATCCACATTTTACATTATATTTTTTGTAATTGAAGTCATAATTTGCAAGTGCATAGGTAGGTATAATGATGTGTGGGTAGGTAGGTTTTCCCAATAAGTAGATGTTTTGCAAATAATTAAAATGGCATTATTGAAAAATGTATTTACTTTTTTGGTTTATTTTTGGAGTAGGAATTAGGTACACATTTAACTAATAAGATATATAAAAGTTTGCCAAGAAGTATAAATTTAACTATGAAAAAATATAGGTTTAACCAAAATATACAAATTTAACCAAGAAAAAATATAGGTTTAACTAAGAGAAATAATTTTAACTAAGAAGTTATATAGGTTTTGCCAAGGGATATATGTTCAATCAAGAAATATAAGTTTAACCAAAAAGAATATAAGTTTAGCATGTTTTGCCAAAAGAGAGAAGTTTGACCAGTAAGATAAATAAGCTTAGCCAAGAAAAAATAGTTTAACCAAGAAATATAAGTTTAACGAATATAAAGTATAGGTTTAACCAAGAGATAGAAGTTTAGCCAAAATTCACAAGTTTAACCTAGAAAAAATATAGGTTTAGCCAACATATATAAGTTTAGCCAATAAGAAATATAGGTTTAAACAAAAAATAGAAGTTAGCTAGTAAGATATATAGGTTTAGCCAAGAGATAGAAGTTTAGTGAAGAAATAAAAGTTAACCAATAAAATATATAGGTTTAGCCAAGAGATAGAAATTTAGTCATGCCTAGGCATGTTTTGAGTCCATGTTATGCACGTTATGTACACACTAGGGGTATAAATGGGCATGTAACATATTAGTTGGCATGCTATGTCACATTACAAGTACAAAACATGTCGTATTATATGAGGATACAAGTACAAAACATACCTGGGTGTCACTTGAGAAAATTTGGATGGGGCACATGGGCAGACTGAAGGAAAAAATAGCACCAGCACTTTTGTACTGACTGCATTCATTTCCTTTGGCCTGTTTAACGTTTTCCAATTATTTCCCTGCAACGTGATCTCTGCAATAAAGCTACACAAGGACATTGGGTGAAATTAGCAAAGAGGCAACTCGTAAAACGAGAATCGTCACAATAATGGAGCTTGGACGGAACCAGTAAAGCATGTTTACCGATTATTTCCTGTGCAACATGATTTCTGCAATAAAGCTACACAAGGACACTGGGTGAAATCAATAAACAGGCAACTTGCAAAACAAGAATCATCACAGTAATGAAGCTTGGAGGGAACCAGTAAAGCAAGTTTACCGATCATTGTTTTCCCATTATTTCCTATACAACATGATATCTGTGATAAAGCTGCACAAGGACATTGGGTGAAATTAGCAAACAGGCAACTTGTAAAACAAGAATCGTCACAATAATGGAGCCTGTACTGAACCAGTAAACCACGTTTACCGAGCATTGGAGCATTGTTTACCGATTATTTCCTCTGCAACATGATGTCTGCAATAAAGCTACACGAGGACACTGGGTGAAATCAGCCAACAAGCAACTTGTAAAACAAGGGTCGTCACAATAATTGAGCCTGGACTGAACCACTAAAGCATATTTACTGGTCATTGTTTTCCGATTATTTCCTCTGCAACACGATCTCTGGAATCAAGCTACACAAGGACACTGGGTGAAATCAGCAAACAAGCAACTTGCAAAACAAGAATAGTCACAATAATGGAGCTTGGACGGGACCAGTAAAGCATATTTACCATTATTGTTTTCCAAGTGTTAAAAATAACAATAATTTGTTTTGGTGTTCGATATTATTTAGTTTTGTAATTTTTTTCATAAATTTTTTGAATTTGATAGTTATAAATCATTTGAATTTGATAAATTTTTTTGAAAAATATTATTACTTGTGCATAATATTCTTTTGGTTTCGAATTTTCACTTTTCGACAGCCAAATGAATAACATATATTTGATGAAATACATGTTTGCATAGTTTGTTTTCATTATATTTTTATTGAAAATTTGTTTTAGTTTTGATGAATTTCGATCATATCAAACAAGGCTTATAGTGATGATTACCTTTGAAACTGTAGTAATTTGGAAATATAGCCTCATCATGAAGTGTAAAGTGTCCAAGCTTTTGAAACCCAACTAATTTGGTGGGTGGTGATGTTCCCAAAAAATACTAGTGAACCACCTCCACTGTTGATCATAACATATACATACCTGGATGCAGACAACCACAGTAGCCCCCCTCTTGACAAACAAGATTTTCTTCTTCATAAATTTCTTAATCTTGGGATCAACTTTATGAAGAAGACCCATGATTTGACACTCCTTCACAATGGTATGAATGCGAAGCATTGCCTTGTAGGTTGCTATGAAAATTGCTCATACCCTTACGAGTATGATAACACATGATCACATGGATAAGAGACATGCACAATGTTCTAATGAATTGTGGCCAAGAGATCCCAATTTCAGAATTGGGTCTTTATTGCGGCTCTTATGGACTTTGGAGGTGGCCCTAGTTTCAAAATCAACATTATTGTTTGAACACCCTCACAAAATACATTATTTGCACATATGTCATAAGGGAAATTGCATTGCATACACATATTACTTACCCCAGATCAAACTATTGGTGTGAAACCTTGCCAATAATGTTTTTGCTTCAAATGGATAATTGTGTTAAAGACAATAAAATTTGACATTTATTACCGTTTCTATCATTGTTGATGACAAGGGATGTGTTTGAAAAGGTCAAATTGGGATTTCTTGTAGTTGGTCATACACATGAGGATATAGATGGATGCTTTGGCTATTTGTAAAAAAAGTTGAAGGAGGAAAGCAATTACATTTTAGCAAATTTGATGAGAGCTTTCATGACCTCACAAGAAAGATTGTTTATTCTTCAATTGATTTACAGAGATTCCAAATTTTAAATCTTGGGTCCTCGGTTGTTGAAAAATGGCTTTAAAACAATGGTAGTGCATACTAATATGCATATGTTTAAATTTTTTGTTCATTCATCAAGTTGATCAATGATGTAATACAAATTTTCCCCACAAATCATGTCTAAAGTTCGATAGATGGGCCTTTGATTCGATTATGGAAAGTTAATCCAAATGATTCACCAAAGTTGCCTATTGGAGTTCCAAGCCTTGTTCTATAGCACCCAATTTGGGGCAATGATGCATTGAAGTTAGTTGATAAAGTAAACTTTATAAGTTTGGGACTATCCAAATACATGGAATTTTAGAAAGTGGGCATTGTGCGAAGTTCCACATATGAAATGAGGATGTTGTATGCGGAATACTCAAAAGATATTTTGTTGCATTTGTCAAGACCGTTACCACCTCAAAGTTCAACTCTTTTAGAAGGTTTTTGACCTTCAAGCAATTGGAGGGCTAATTATGTTAAGTCTTCATTATCAACCATGATTGATATTGTTAATCCAAAAGATCCGATTCAAGTTCCTTATTGTGGGCCAAAGAACATGAAACGTTTAACTACATACACACCATTTAGATATCTTAATGTTGGAGATCTTGTGTTCGTGAGACCACATGACTTTGATCTTGTTCCTCTCTAAATGGGAAGAGTGGAAAGTGATGTTATCAAGGATAAAGAGAATGAATATTTTCAAATGGCGAAAGTTCAATGGTGGGTTCTTGTGAAGAAAAGATCAATTTTGGATGAATGACATCTATATGAAGATTGTTGTAATGGCAAGTGGAAATGTAATTTAGTAGATCCAAAACAATGGCTTGACATTTCAACTATTCTTTTCTCTTTTCTTGTTCGAAAAAATACAACAAAAAAAGTCAAATTAATATTCATGCTATTTATGTTGGTAGGGTTAAAGTTAATCTCAATGTTGTTAATGCCTCAACCAATTTGTGAAAGATGTTGGTGACATTGATGAAATTACATTTGCAAATTTTCGATGTCTTTTATATCATTGTATTCATTGGATTATTGTTTTAAATCTTTTTTGCAATTTCTATGAACTATATGGTTTAATAAATTTATTACTTGTTAAAATTTATCCATATACATTCTTGAAGACTAATAATTAATAATCTATTTTGTTCCATTTGACCCTTAATCTTTGGTCCCCACTAGGTGTCAACTTTCCTTCTTTCATGGTATGTGAAGCCCTAAAAATATTGGATATGTTATAACATGAACAATAAAATTGCATGCTTAGACATTGTTGTTGTTGGTATGTTGTGCCTTGTTTGTATTTCAAAAAGTTGATTTTTTATTTATGTTTAATGGGAGCATTTACTTGTGACTTCTTCGTTTGATAGTCTATTATGAATTATCATTTGCAAGGCACTAGGATAAATACTATTTTAATTTTAGGTGGAATTTGAAACTTAATAGATGTGATATTGTATAATTAACATGGATGGATCAAGTTGCCATGGTTAGAAATTTAGCATGTTGTCAATGTATTAAATTCAAAAGATTGAATTTCCTTTTCACTTTAAATGGGAGTTGTATCATTTGGTTCTCATAGCTTATAATTTATTACGTTTCACCAAGTGGCCACGATGTGTTCAATTCTATTTTAAAAAGTCTATTTAAAAAAGTCAAAACTACATCATACTATCACACAAATTTTTACTAATATGATAGTATGATGTTGTAGTTTTGCTAGTTTGGCCTCTCCACTTGTTTCAAATTCAAAGGGTTGAATCTTTTGATGTCAAATGGGAGCACTAACATTTGGCTTTTAATCAATCATGAAAATACATAGTCTTGTTTTAGATTTAATCTTTTTTTTTTTACATAATGTGTACACGAATCTTTTTGGAATTGTTGGTTACAAAATTGTTATTATTTAGAAATAATGTAATTACATTTTTTTTATAATATGACATTCAAGCCAAAAATGATCATTAATTTGTTAAGTATGGTGGCCACCCACCAAATGGAGTTCATTCCACCCACCAAGTTGTATAAAGTTTTGAATTAAAATTTTAGTTTTAAATTAATTAAATATGTGTTTTTTGGAATAATTGAATATAAGATTATTTACATCCTGAATCCTATAATCTTTTGTTAGTTATAGGTGACACCAACTTGGTTTTCAAGGGATGATGCAAGTGAATTTAGTTGGTTCTAGTGAATGCAATATTAAAGATGTTTCCTAGTTTACCTTGCAAACAAAAGTTGGATTGTTGATTTGAGAGATGTAACCAATGGTGGAAGATTTGTGAGATCCTAAAATAGTTTATGGCTATTTTAGGATCTTACAAAAATGGCAAAACCAAGAAGTTAGTGTCTTATGCTAGCTAATTGACAACAAAAACATTAACTTGAGATTACAAATTTGGGTCATTGCATGGTAAAGTGGTTCACTTTTTGCATTATAATCTTGTGTTTTGCAAAGTGGTTTGCATTTACATACTATTAACATGGTATAAAACAATAATTTTCCAAATTTGTTGCTAGAGTTAAATTACCAACTTGAAGAAGACAACATCTATAAAAAAAAATTTGCAATAAGGTGCGTTCATAATAAAAAGAGCCAACAAGCCCTAGGTGTAAGTCCTTTTTAAGGATTATGTTTTTCAAGTTTGAAACATGGTTTCCATGTTTCGTATAGGACCCATTATTGGATGATAATGTCGATTTCAAAAGTTTAATTCACATGTATTTCCATGAATTTTTGAACAATATGTAATTAAATCTATTTTTTAATGATAAAATTTTAAGTAAATCAAATGTGTAGATTTCAACAAAAGTAAATAGTCAATATTTTAAAAATAATATGTGTTTCAAACCTTCAATTATACATTATACATTGAGTTTATCAAAGATATTTTTTTTAACATCATTCCAAACGGAGCATAACATATTCACAAAAAAAATATAAAATCCTATATAACACATTCAATATTCATGAAAATGCAACCTTGCCTTGCTTATACCAAAATATATGTTTTTTGTTCAAAGAAGTTCTTAAAATTATGTAGTTTTCATGATCAAAAACACATTTAAACAATAAAAAAAATATTATCATGGATAATTAAAATAAAACATATATTCCAATATTTAATGATACCATACCCTCATAATCATCAATATATGGTCATCCACAACTTTTGAAAATTAAAACTCTGGTTCTACATAAAATAAAGGACATTAGAAAAAGTTATACCCTATACACATCAAATTGCCCACTCTTTATCATACACTTTATGACCAATGAAACATATTGAAATTGCAAAAAATTAATTTTCATGAAAATTCATATATATACAAACATTTTGAAAGTGATTTCATTATATTATCATCTTCATGTATTCATTTTTCAAAGTCATGGGGGTGCATGATTTTATGCGTGTACATGTAGTCCTTGACTCCTTTTACTATGAACGCACCCTACATATATACATCAAATATATAGTAATGAACTTTTGAAGTTGAAAAATATGGATTGGTTTGTTGTTTGTGCTATATACATGCATTTTTGTGTATGAATTTTATTTGGGATATTTTATATGGACTTCATATATGATATGGGGTGAATGCATGGTATGGTGGTTCATTTTAGGTAGATGTTCCACTCCATAGGAATCCATAAAAAGTTTGCTAAAAAACATGGTTACTTATTTATAAATCATGTTCATGCATTTTTGAAAATCCATATTTTATTTTTAAACTTAAAATTAAATGATGATGACAATAGATATTTTGATGGATGCAATTTTTTTTAAATCACAATACTTGGAAAAATGTTTTATAAAATCCATATGAATAGTGGCCCTTTTAGATATTTCATAATCAAACATTTTTAGGATAAAAAAAATTGAAAGAAAATATAATTTGAAACTCACAAAGATTTATGAAAATAGGTTAGATTTTAAACATTTTAAATTCCATTAAAAAAAAGTGCTAAGGTTTCCAAGAAAATGGTCCCATATATATGTTATTTATTCCATTCTTCAACATATACTTAGTCACTAAAAATCAATTAAACTGAAATTTGCTATGAATACATTGATGTTATACCATTATAGTTAGGAAACCAGTCCATGTGTTGTTCCTTCAAAAGCCCATTATTAACAATAAGGGTAGCATTTTTTATAAAATATTATACTTTTAGTTTCATAATCAAGTTATGAATTTAAGATCAATTATAAATTAACAAATTGAAACATACATTTAAATAAAAGGTGCCCTGTAGAAATATGAATATGACTCCATAAGTGAGCCACCTTACCATTCATTCACCTTATGTTAAGAAAAAGAACATATATTCAAAAAGGTTGCTAGAAGAAATTTATCCAACAAGAAGTTATGAACTTTTGAATGGCTTAAAATGAGCCATATTTTCATAAGTCCATATCATAATCATTTTAAAATGGATTTCAATTTATATTTCCTTACCATGTACATTGAAAGATTGTTTATAATGGCTATTTTTCATATGGACTTTTAGTTTATTAACCACCATGTAATTCCCCACTAAATTAATGATATCAAAATAGACTACCATTTTAACACTACCATATGGACTTTTAGGGGGTGGAGCATTTGTTGGAAATGAGCCAACTTAAAGTACATACATTTAGTTCTACATTGAGATGAATTTGTAACAGTAGCGACACAATCATACTTAATAAACTATAATGGTAGAACAATATTTTTTTTGCTCACCCCTATTTTGTTGATGTAGACATGTTTATAATGTTTTCTATGTTGGTATTAGTAATTTCCATTAGTTGGATGTGCTTTTGGTTTTGGAATTAAAGGTTATGACATTCCTTTTTTTGGAAATGTTCAAAACATGTTAATGACTAGTATTGATACCATGTACTTTTATAAATGGACAAAATGCAATATGTATTGTGCTACATTATATTTTTAGATTTGTAAAGTGATGTGTGCATTGTGTGGTTATAATCCAAGGGAAAATGGGATTTTAAAGGGTGCTTCCTTGGTTGGTATTTTGGGTGTTTTTGGAAATGCTAATAATTGTTCAATTACTTGTTCAATTCTTGTTTTACAAAATTCATAACTTCATAATATAATGTAAAAGGAAGTGGTCCCACTTATTCAAGTTTTGTTCTTCATGCAATAATGGTTATCACCTTAACATGTGTTGCAGTAGTTTGAAGAATGTCAATTATGCATTTTTTGGGTGTGCATACAAGGTTTGAAAGGCCAACATGTTTCCAATGATGTATTTGGAGCAAACAAAAAAAATTGAAATAAAATTGACACAAAAACAATGTTTTGTAAGATGCATAAAACAAAAAACTACAACAATGGTTTGGAGTGCTTCTAAACAATAAATAAACAATGAATGAAAACACATGTATGCTTTTTATTTAGAACATATAGATGTGCTCTAAATAAACACCTTAAATGGAAATAATAATTTAGGTACCCAGTCTTAATAACCTGCAAATAAATATCCACATTTGCTACTATGGATTTACTTGGCCCTAAATGCATTGTGCTTAATTGTTTTGTCCTTTAGGAGATGTTGTTTTTGAGCATAGGGTTCTAGGATTCCTCTATGCCTTCTAAGTGTGTTATCACCATGAAAAAATGGGAACAAAAGGTCTATGCTAAGGTGCTTGAAACCAACAATCCCCTTAGTTATCATGTCTTATTGCTTGCCTTTCAACACCTTTGATGTTGGAAGTGAATGTAGTTGTAACATGGGAATTCCAATGGCTCTATATTTTATGTCATCAAATATCCAATCAATGAGGTCCTCTAGTTTGGCATTTTTGATCTGCACAATAGCATTTATCATCTCCAACCAACCAATGTCTTCATTTTTTTCTTGAATGTCAACTTCTTGATCAAGGAGGTCATCACAAACCATGTGTCCACTCGTTGTAGGACCCTTGTTTACTCCATGGAATGTGCCCATATCCCTAGCAATGGCACCATCAAGAATGTTTGGGTGTAGCATTTTGAATACCTTTATTACATATTTGCATGCAATTCCTTATTGTGCAAGTGGACAATCGCATTGTGGCCACTTGAATGACATATGAAATGTGAATGGTCCATATTTTGGGTGTGTGGTTGAAGGATGTGATAAATGCAATGTCCTCCCCCATTGGAATTTATAATATTTTGAACTTTTAGCATAGTTGAGGCAACAATGCCTCCTTGTTTCTTGTTTCTCACATACCCAAAAAACTTGCACTACACACCATACTAATAGTGAATAAAAGCATCCCCAACAAGATGAAAAATTAGCCAATCGATTCTATGAAACCCCAAACCATTATTTGAAGAATATTTAGAGTATAATTTGTTTCATGTTGCTATGGAATGATTCCACAGCCACATTGATGTCATCCTTTGCATGTGGAATATTACAATTGCGAACTCACCACATTCCCACCTTATGCAACCAATGGTCTTTAAGGTATGTGATGAATTGAGATGCATTGAAGTAATTGGTTGACATGATTTATTTGTAGTTGTGCCCACAAAACAAGATCATGATCCAGTGGACAAGCTTGTGAATACATGATCTTCCCTATAATGTATAATATTTTTTTCCAATCTTTTGCATTTGCAATTATTTTTACAACATTTCTACCCATGTTTTGCGCACATGCCACAAGGGTGAAAGCACATTACAATGACCCCCTTTGGGGCACTTTTTGGTCTAGTTCTATGGTGCATACAATATAATTGTTTCCAAAATATGGTACATTTAATTTTGGGTATCAATTTTGGTTTTTAGGCCTTAAAATTATTACTTAATGTTATGTAATTATTATTTAAATAAGAAAAAATTCATTATCTATATTGAAGGATACATGGGTATATTTATAATATACATTGGTATAATAAAACTATAGTTTCGTTTTGACTACATTAAATTTAAGGCTTCATTAGTCATTAAAGTAATCAATTTTAATTGAAATAAAAAATGGCCAATCTAGCTATGCTTGTTTTCTTTCATGTGAATGTGATTACTTGTCAAAATTTCAACTTACCACACATTTATCACATCTTTGTTGAGAAAACTCATTTTTTGACATGAAAATTTTCAAATTAGTCACATGGTATCTAAACATGGTTCAAGCTCTATGAAATGACATGGTTCAATATATTGTCAACTTTCATAAAAATTAAAAATCATTTAAATTATTTTTGGAGTATATTTGTGGTTTGAATACACATATGCACTAGAACTTTTTTCACAAATATACTCAAATCTCTCATTTTGCAAAATGAAATGAAACATATATACATTTAATATCTTGCCTAAGTTATATTGTAACATAATATGCAAAAAAGTTATGAATGTTTTTCAATAGTCTGAAGTGGGATAGACTCAAACATGCACACCCCTAGAAATTAATACAATGTGACACCCCAAATAATGTGCCTTCATCACAAACATAAAAAAAACTTTCGCCCTTGGCCAAATATTACTACATGAAAACACATTAATTATAAAAATTTATTTTTGCAATAGTTTAATAAAAATGTTTATGAATGTCAGTATGGCATGAAATAATCCATGCTATGACAGAAATTAATATTTTACAAAAGAACAATTATTTGTGTAACAAAGTGTGATTTGCCACACGTTATTGTTTTGCAACAAAGTGTGCACTATAATACACAATTAATATGCGTGAAATTGTAGGTATATTTTATGAAATCAAACCTCAACACATTGATTTCAACTTGACCATTGTCAACAAGGATAACAACAAACATCCAATTGCTTGGCATAAATTTTGATAATGTTCAAACAACTAGGTCAATGGCAAGCCCATCCTTGGGTGGTACCATTAGGAATGCCACACCTTGATTTTCTTAGACCCCTCAAACTTTGAAAAATCATAGGAAACCCTTAAATAAACATTTTCATATGAAAAATTTGAATACATTTGTGAGGTTGCATAGATTTTGAAATTTCAATCATATAAAAAATATTGTGTATTTTGATGTTCCTAATCATTGCAATTAAAAAAATAATTTAAGAACGTAACATCTAGTTTTTTTTCAACTTTTTCGTCATGAACACAAATTTGGAATATGATTTGAGAATTTTTTATGGATTTTTTTCCCGAGGTGATTTGGAAATCATTTTATTTTTAGGTTTTTGTTTGGCAATTAATTGATTTAAAAAAATTTAGTTATGAATTTCCAAAGTTGAGGCTATTGACTTTTTAAAGGGCCATTTTAATCATACATATATATATATAATTTATTTTTAAATTCCCAAATAAACTTCAGGCCATTTATTACAACATACATTAGATAAACATGAAAAAATAATAATTTATAATTGTGAAAAGATAAAGGCCCAAAAGAGTGATTTGGTTGTTTTTGGTTCTTAACCATTCTTTTAAGTATTTCTTAATGGTACCACCCAAGGATGGGTTCGCTTTCAAGGTCATTTTTTCAATTTTTTCCAATGACAATTATGCAAGGTATCCCATTCTACGATTCATTGAACACCAATTAGGGTGTACAAAAGGTATTACAAAAAACATGGAGCCAACCTTAAACCTTAAACATTAGTTACAATGTTGTGAAAGATATTAATTTTGTGGCATTTCATACAATAGAAAAAAGGGCATGTCAAATGTTGCATCAAAAGATATTAAACTACCATGCCCAAATTTTTGCATAATTTGCAATTGCCATGAAATTTGAATTCCTAATGTGAGTGATGTGTGATATTGGGTTTGTGAATTGAGGTCCAAAGGGCATGTTGAACATTATAAAAAATTGAATCATGATTTTCTAGAACTTAGATTCTAACATTGATTGAGTTTTTACGATGTTTATGCCATAATTCATTAGCCTGTTTTTTTACCAAGTTTCTCACATTGAATAGGAAAACAAAGGTGTTTCAGGTCACAAGTTTATTTTCCAATGCCATCTCTTTAACATGCGTTTTGTGATGAATCATTACTTGAACTGGGGACAAACCTTGCCTTCATACCATTCAATAGTTGGGAACCTAGAGCATGGTGATATCCAAAAACATCTTTCCCATGGCCAACTTGACCTTATTTGTTTTTAGTTTTACACTCAAGTATATCAACTTACAAAACCTATGGTCCAAATATGGTTGCTTTGCAATGAAAGTTTTTTTACAATTGTGAAGTGACTTTTTATCCCTCTACTCCTGGTTCAATGAGGTGATTATACTCGAAGGTACATATGTTATTGGTGAAGGAAAAATGCAAAATGTATCTTTAGTTATTAAATTGTGTTTATAGTTGAAAACAAATATTTTGGCTCCTATGCATCATTTATGATTTAAAATTGATAGATATATTTTCAAAGTTTAAACTTTCCAAATCCCAAAATTTTATGTTAACCTATCACCCACCTAAATCAACTTTCAAAAAGTTGACATAATTCTCAACTTGACAACAAACATCCAATCACGCAATTGAAGTTTTAAAACTATGATTACTAGCTTTTATTGACGATAAAAAGAATTAACCCTACACTTCATTCATCCAATATCAAATTTCGAAACAAAAACAACCCTCCATGCAACCATGTGCCCCCATCATTCATTATTTTAACATGAAATTGCTAAAAACCCTTAATAACCTTATCACACCCCAATATCCCTAATGAAATTCTTAAAAATTGAGACTATTGCACATGGCTCTATTGGTATAGTTCACAACAATCATGTTTAATTGACATACCAAACGTTGTCTTTGAAATATGAGTCTTCTATTGTGATTGTTGGTTAGATTTTGGGAACTCCACTAAAACCTTTTTCCCCTTTTTCTTACTAGTTGTTTCATTCACTTGGTGATGTTTTTGCTTCTACTGTGTAGACAAAAATAGCTTATGCATGTCCTTTGGAAATACATTGGTGTAATCTTTGAATCCAAAGTGACAAAAGAACCTGCAACATAATGATATAGGCTATGAACTCTAGATTCACATCAAGCCTTGAACATAAAAAATCAACCACAGAGTATATAGTTCATTTTAAAAATAGAACAAGAATTTGGTCACAATACAATGGGACAACTAATATCTTAATTCAAAGTTTAAACATCGATTAGATTTATATATAATGAAAGGATGTTTAGTAACAAACTTTCGCAAGATTTTAAAATCAAAGAACAACACAAACATTGCAAATGACATAGAATTCAAAAAGAAAAAGGAGATTGTACAAAATACAATATAATGTGACAAATAACATTGCCAAAATTGCAATAACAAACAATGCAAAAAATTTAAAATCAAAATAATACACTATAGAAACTTAAGCCAAATACGTAAGTGCAAAATAAAGATTATGACATAAATCAAATGTTCTATTCTTTATTTCCTCACCTAAAATCAAGCAACACAAAATTGGTTCATGGGTGTGTCGATGTGTTTGGGGGATTGTAAAGCTTGTGCACCTTTGTCCTTGTACATTTGTTTGATTCCCTTTACACAAAATGTTCAAGCTAATCCCATGGAATGATTGTAATTTCAATCTAGTTACTATATGTAACATGAGGCAACCATGTGATATGATCCTTTTGGAATGGTCTAGGAAGAGGTGATTGTTACTATCTCCTTCAATGCTTCAATTAAAATCCCTTTCCTTCAAAGCAACAAAAGGTTCATTTTGCAAGATTTTTGGGATTCTTACCACATCCACAACTTCTCAATTTGACATTGCACAAAAGAAATTATAAACCTTGAAAAAATTATTTGTTACAAAATGTTGATTTGGAAGCTTTTAATAAAGAAGATTAAACAAAATTGACATTCTAGAGCAAAGTTACAGTAGACATTAAATTCCATATCTAAAGAATTTTGTTACATTTTGAACAACAAAGTAAGGTTAGTAAACCCTAAATCCCTTAGATGAACAAGCATACTGGAATTTGAGGAATAGTAAGTTCTACAACAAATTTGATCCACCAAAGCAAGGAACCCAAATGCTCTAGTATAGTAACAATGAAAACACAAGTGTATTTAGTTCTTATAAATTAGAAATAAACTAAATTAAAATCCTAGGTTGGAAATTTGAATAGAGTCTTCAAGCAAGGATTTTGGAAAGAACATTGAGGTTCCATTGGATCATCATAAGCGAAGCAAGGTCAGCAAACCTTAAACTTTGGAGATGATGTGTTCCAACAAAAGTGAAAGGAGAGCTTGCTAATTTGACTTTTTGGGTTGGAATGGAAAATATTAAAAATTCTACAACTAAATACATGTAAAAAAAATTGTTTCCCTAGATTTTCAAGACCAAAGCAAGTTTTGATGCATTTCTTGTAAGCTTGCAAGAAATTTTGGTTTGCAACTCGAAGGCACATTGGTTTCTGGAATCTAAATGTTGGGGAAGAAGAACAAGTTTGCATATGGGTTTTGAAGCAAAACGTGGGTTTTCAAAAGAACGTTAGATCTTAATTGAAAAAGAAGAGGCTGGGTTTCAGTGTACTTTCTGGGTTTATTCTATTCCCCAATGCTTGGTTGTAGGTGCACCAAGAACCTTATTCCAAATCTGCTAATGCTAGACACATTTTGAATTAGATCTCCAACTCCCCCAATTTTGACATAGTCCTCAAATTCCCTGATCATTTGAAGATGGTCTAGAGAAAATATGTTATGTACATAGACTCTTTAACTCTCCAAAAAACAGACCAGGGATTAGAATAATGGGACAAATTGAGGCCATAGGAAATGTAGCAAAGCCTACATTTTATTAACATGTGTGAGAGAAGTGAGTGACCTCAACAAATAGACATTTACATTTTACACTCCTTGGATGTAATGCACAGATTGGAATCCTCTTCAAACTGGGACCCTTCGCTCTGTCCGGGTAAACCTGTCAAAGAACTGCATGCACACCCCAAACCCACAAATCATTCCTTCATCCCAAACTCCACCTGACCCCTTGAATAGGAGTTGCAGCAAACTTGTAAAACAAAATTTTGAATGAACTCACCGACATTAAGAAAGGTTGCTGCAGTAACCGGCCCAGCACAGGCACTCTGTACAAAAACACCACAACAGTCGGCCAGAAGCCACTGCAGCAAAGCAGCTAATTAACCGTCAGTCCATCAATATGGCAATAAAAAATCAGCAATTAATCTGGGATTGCTGATTTCAGGGATTTCAGGGCTACTTCCCAGGATTTGTGAACTGGGATCACAAAGGACACCTTATTTCTAAGATTGTGGAGAAAACTCCCCAACAAAAATTTGAAGGTGACCACTCTGTCAGTTGCAGCAAAACCATCAATAACATGACAAGCATGAGCATATCGATAACCTTATGAGTGTCACTCACAGAGTGATGAGCATCACCTTTTATCATGAATAGAAGTGACAAGCCACTAGGACTCCCCACTGACTTCATCAGCTCCCAATGTTGGGTGTACACAAAAAGGGACACCAATGTGACATTGGCTACTGTGGTCAAAGTGAGGTTCAAGCATTTGCAAATGTGATGAAGACAAATCACATACCTGAAGAGTAGAATAAATCCATAGGCTTCAATTATCATCCCCACAACTGCCCACCCAAAGATCACCAGACAAAAACCGGCACCAAACAAAATGGATCCCTGTGTGACATCACTCAATATCCAGAGAAGTAAGATCCACGCACAGACTCTCAGATAATAAAAACATTCAAGACTTTACTAGACATATTTTGTCATCAAGCAGCCTGCAAACCACATAATCTGACATAAAGGCCAGTGTTGACCAATATTACATCTGTAGTGACCCTGCCACTGATTATTGGCAATGACACACTACCCATCAGACTTAAATCACCAATTTGTGATTGCACAAAGGTAACCACCTTGTAGTTGCGAGGCTTGAGGAAGAAGGAGACAGTTGACTTCATGCCAATTGTAAGCATCACTCCAGCAACAAAAAGGATCTACAGACAACATGCCAAAGAAAGTAAAGTTTCAATTTGACTCAAAAGCTAATCTAAGAACTGTTGAAAATTGGCAAATTCAGGTCTAATTTCACAACACATATGGAGGCATTTTTATGAACTTACATTTCCCATGGCAAGGAGACCTTTGTCAAAGAAGAAGATAATACCAAGGAAAGTGAAAAGGACCCCAAAACCAGTCAGTCCAATCCCAATCTCTGCATCACATAATGACATTCACTCTCTTAGAACTCCCCTGTCATTTGTATTGCCAAAATTGGCATCAATGTGCAGACTTTCTGGTCTGAAAAGTGTGCACCAAGAATGTCAGCCCAGGACCAAAGTTGAAACCTGTAGCAAAAGGTTGCATCCAGATCATTTTCTGGAACCTGTCTGGCATGCAACAGTAACCTCACTATAAATAGACTGTTTGGCTGATGTTCCAGCTTCATGCAGGTTATTTTAATCTAAGTTAACCTACCAGATTAGGGTATAACAACATTCATGTCTTAAAGAATGTGGGAGCCAAACCCTAATCTGGTAGATTTTTGTGTAGAAATCCTTGCAACATGGTCAAGAATCTGAGCTCGTTGAGATTGATCCAATCGTCTGTCAGCGTGAATACGATAGTACTATTGTGCACACCAACTACAAGCTGATGATTTCTGGAGTCTCGGGGATGTCCCGAAAATGACGTCAGGCCCAACTTTTGAACCCTTTTTGCCGAGAAAATTTGCTGCCACGGTTCTCTTCTTTCTTCTAGGCTTTCACGTGCATCTGAAACCCTAAACATGACAAGGGCGGGGCATCACCAGGGACCGGATCCTACCAAAAAGCTTGGGGAAAATTCGCAACAAATTTAAGAAGCTCGTAACGAGGATTCGAACAGTTAGGATTTACTTACTCCTCCGGTCGTTCATTTCGAAGCCCACCATTGTCCCTGCCGCTCACCGGAAGAGAGATCTCTGGATCGGATATCTAGAAGGAGGAGCTTCAAAACCTCACCGAGATTCACCTCTGAACCATGCCATGCCGAGACAGTTCCCAGTCTCCCCAAGTCCCGCCCACCCACACAATATTTGCGATCTCCCCTCCTATGTCTGGAACTGTATATGCAAGACACGTCGAGTGCACTTACAAATCTGCACTAATTCTGTTGCTGAGCATCTTGGTGCTCAGATCGGAAATCTTGGGTGGGCGGAATTTTCGGTCGAACAATCTGCGGATATCAAAGGTGCGTCACGAAACCAGAAACCTGCTGCAGGAGCTGCAGACTGTGTACCACGACTTGCAAAAAAGCACAACAGACCTGTACCCAATCCTAGAGCCCTGGCAGGTTAGGTAGGTACCACACCAGACCAGATTGGCTGATTCGATAGGTACCAGATCGGTGTTGGATGCTTAGGTAGGTACCAGAACAAGGGTTGGGCTGGCGGGTGACCGGGGAAAAAAAAAACACAATTTCTTGCACATCAATGTATGGTAGAATGGTTGTTCCTATACCCTATTGTGACTCATATTCACCTCTCCTGTTCATTTGAGCTCCACTCTGCTGCGCACTACCATTGACAATCAACTTTTATTTATTTATTATGTTTTCATACGGTTTTCAATAATTCAAATATCAATGTCAAATTTGATTTAAATTAATATGCATGTCATGAACATGAAAAGACACATGTTAAATTCTATTTTCATATCCATCTTGGTTGGTGGATAGGGAAAATATTGAGATAATTATAAATAGAGTTTTTTTTATTAAGAAAGGTGAGAAATAGTTATTAAGAAAGTTCATAAGAAAAGGAAGCAGTTATGTTTTAAAAAAAAGAGAAGTAGTTAATCTTGAAAATGAGGTAGTTAGTGAAATTGTCATTGGAATGGTCCATGAACGACCATACAAAGGACTCCAAAAACCCCCCCCCTCCATACCAGTTCCGGTTCTGATTACTAAATTTCAATTACTAAATTTCAATTACTTGTCACGTAATTAGATGAGGTGCCTCTCAAGTTTTTTTTTTCCCTTTTTCTTTTTGCAATGAGCAAATTCGATTGGCCCATCACTCAAAAAGACTGAAACTATGGAGACTCTGTGACATAGAAGCTTCTATTTTGAAGTATAGAGTTCCTCCCCTTTGGCCCAGCTAATATAGGTGAAAGGAGGACAACATTTGCCAAAGCATATGGGATAAAAGTGAGGTGCCGTGGAGGACATGTTGGGGAAAATGTTGGGAACTTGAGGAACATATTGAGAACCCGATGAAAACCCATTGAAAAAGTGAAGGGAACATAGTGGGAACACATTGAGAACCAAGGAAAAATTAAAAATTTGTTATCATAGGTATGTAGTCTAGTCCTACTAAGTAAATAACATAGGCCATTTAGGCCTTATAGGTAGCTTATTTTACTAGGGAGGTAAGTAATAACCTAAACCACCTAAGCTTAATCTAGGCTATCAAGGTCTATTTGGTAGAGCTATATATGTAACGTAGGCCACCTAGGCCTATAAAGTAAGTAACCTAATCTAAGCCTACTAAGTAAATATGTAGCCTAACCTAGGCCCATTAGGTAAGTAGGTAGCTTAACTTAGGCTACCTAGGTATGTAACCTAACCTAGGTTACCTAGGTAGGTACATGGCCTAACCTAGACCTAGGTAGTTTAGGTTAGCTTAAATTAGGCCTACTAGGTAGGTATGTAATTGAACATAAGTTACTTAGGCCACTTACATCATAAACTTAATATTTCATGATTTAGTATTGGAAATTGTGCAAAATTCATTCAATCATAATTCATATGTTTCATGCACTAATATTGTGTAATGAAAACACATTTGAAATATGGATTGATTAGAAGATGCGAAATTTGTGTGACATTCATTCATTCATAAGTCCATACTTCATTTGTCAACACATTTATTTGTCTATCAAACATGTTTTCAATGTATGATATTCATGCATAAATTGTATAAACCTATGAATGAACAAGATTTGCAGGATTTTCATTATTAATTTGTCACATGCTAAATTTGTGATGTAGGCCTACTAGGCAAGTATGTAATTAACTTTAGGTAAACCACCTAGGCTATTAGTTAGGTAGCCTAGCCTAGTATTAAGTAGGTAGTTTAAGCTTAGACCTGTAATAGGTTAGGCTACTTACTTAATATGCATAGGTTTGATATATTAGTAGGTTAGTAGAACAATTATTTTATTTTTCAAAATCCACTTTAGCAATAAAAATAAAATTTAATGGAATTTTGAAAATATATCTAGGCAATTTTCTTGGCAAATTCTTTAGACTTTGAAGCTCTAGTTTTTAATGAAATCTTTTACTACATTTTTTGTTACTTATTTCTGCGAAAATGAAGAAAGATAATGTTCCACCCAAATACATGATAAAATAATGATGTGAATTATTAGATACTTGTTTTTCAATGGTGGATTGACCTAAAGCAAAATGATTTTGAGTTTTCACCATTTTTTGTAATTTTTTCCCCTTGTAATTTCCTTAAATTTTGACATTTGGAACAAAGTTTTTAAAAAAAATTGAACATTTTAAAAATATGTATATTTACTATTAAACCTAAAAATGTACTATCATATAATATAAAAATTTCAAGATTTTTGATCAACATTATAAAAATGTGTAATATCTTTGGTATGAATGAATATATTAATAATTTTTCATCCATTTTGGTACATAACATGGACAATCTATTATTTTTTGGTTTTTTCTTCATTTTTTCTGATGTGTTTTTATTCTTGTTTGCCACCTTTCAATTCATTTCTTTAGACTTCAAAAGGAACTGGATTTTGGTAAGGATGCATGGATTCAAATTTTGACACTTACACAATACTATTCACAAAATGTACCCACAATATTCCATTTTGCACCAAAATTCAAGGTCATATTATTGATCAAACAAAACATTTACATTGAAAAAGAAAAGATGAAAAACATGCTAATGACTAAGGTTTATCACCCTTAGGTTTCTAAAATTTTGACAATAGGTAATTCAAAATTTCAAAAAAATACCTTTCATATATTGAAAATCTCCAAAAAAATGATAGTTTAAAAGATAATTGAAATATTACCAAATCCAATCATGTATTATAGTATACGTAACATCATGGAAACAAATTAGATGTAACTAAAAATTCAATTTCATGTTTTTATTTCTTATATTTTTTCAATTACTTAGTATGTTTGTATTATAACATTTGGAAAAAAGGGTCATACTTCTGTTTATACACCTTTGGGGACATATCTCAAGGAAGCTTCCAAGAAGATTCTATGTGTGCATTAAGTAAAGATTAAAAAAAAAAAACCTTTTTAATTGACAATCGACTATGAGTTAACCAAAACTTAATTGAAAGTTAATTAATAATTAACTAGGAGTTAGCTAGGGGATAATTAAAATCAACTGGGAGTTAACTATAATTAACTAGGATTTAATTAAAAATTAACTAAAAACTAATTAAGAGTTAATTTGGACATAATTAAAACATAATTAAAAATAAATTAAGAATCAACTAGAAGTGAAGTAGACTTAACTAAAAATGAATTAGGAATGAACTAAAATTAAATTAGGAGCTAGATAAAATTTTAATACAAATTATGGATGAACATTCAAAATAATGAACCCCATGTGGCATTGGCATCTATGACAAGAACAAGCAAGAAAAAGATCACATGTGCACAAGCGAAAGACATACATCAACTAGTTTCAACAAGAATTGTGGCCACCCATCATGGCAATAATAAAAAACTACCATGGTAACAAAATTGATGCCTTCCATTTCTTGAAAATTGCTTATACTAGATTAGTATGTCCTAGTCCTTATGAGAAACTTAGAAGATCCAACCTCTATGATTAGTTTATAGATAGAGGAGAAGTAAAGCCCATATAGTTGAATTAAGCACACAAGTTCAAACTAGGAAGTAGATTTTACAAATCCTTGAAAATTACCTTGTACTTAGAAATTCCATGGTAGCCATGCTACAAAAGATGAAGGAGGCATGTCAACCTTTAGCAACCTTTACTATCCAACCCATACTATGTGTCTAATGATTGAGTTTTTAACCCTTGATGTGATTTATGAAACCAAACCTGGTGGGTTTAAGGTCATTTGAGAATGGACTCGCCAATTCATGAAACATTACATGAATTGGACATGATTTAGGGTTAGTACTACAACTAGTAGCAAACTTTTAGTAGATTGACAAGAGAAAGGTAAATTCATGGCTTATTGTGTTGCTTATTTAGCCAAGACCTATTATATTCCCCCTTCACTTGTTGTCGATAGTGATCAAATTGACATCCATTAGGCACCTATAGTAGGAAAACGTACATGGGAAAGTAGGGGTTTCAAACATATCCATGTACTTGACATAAAAGACAAATGACAAGTGAATGTGGTGGTATCCTCATCTACAATAGAAATATTCTTGCCATTACAAATCATCTTTACATGCACTACATCAAGGACATTGCCCCCAAACAACCAAAGAAAAATAATGTGTGTAGTAGATGGGTGGCATCTCACTTCTAATGATAATTATTAATCAAACTTTGATACCACCAAGTGCTTTGTGAAGAATGTCATGGTTCCTTGCCCCTAAGTTTATATTGAATTATTGGAATTGTAAACACATTAAAAACTAATTTGGTTGTTAGATTGTTGGAGTGTACACAAAAATCAAAAAGTTTTGGATTGGATCAAATAAAAACATCAAAATATCTTGGTTGTTTTTGTTCTAGCAAACCCTACTAGCTTTCTCCAACTAGTTGATGTCATTTTGCAGCACCTATTCAAGCATGTGTTCAAGATGGAGTTCAATAATTAGATAGTTGGGGTCATCAAACAATAGATTGAAAGTGGCAAAGATTCCAATGTTGACTTCAAAATGAACAATTTGAAAGCACAAATTTGTGAGTGGTTACATAATGCATGAAAAATGTTAATAAACAAACAAACAATTATTTTGAAAAGGTGGGAGAAAACATGGTTTACACAAGCTTGAAACAATGAATTTCAACTTGCTACCATAGAGGCAAATACAACTATTTTCTCTCTTTACAATAACACATGATATTAAAGAAGACATGGAGATTTACGAACCATGCACTAATCCAATAGAAACAACATTAGTTGTTGTGAATGTTGTCTAATGAAAAATTAGCACCACCATCAATTCTAACAATTTTGCCTTCTTTCAAGTGTAGGTGTTGGTGGTCTAAGACTATAAGTGCTAGCTAGAAAGCCAAAATCAAAAGTTATCAAAATTTTCAATTTTGCTCCTCCTTTTCCATCATTGATTACAGTAGTAGTAATAGGAGAAGAAGCTACTTAGAGCTCCACCCATCATCACCCTCGTATCATTTGTTGCAACAACAACTAGTTGTTGTTGTTGATCTTTCTTGCTTCATATTGTTGTAACAACTGTAAGCATGGCACTTGTGAGGAACTATGGTCTAGGTTTTGGGTGCAAACTTCCTCCCCCATTGAATCCTGTGAACCCATCATGTCTTCCTCTTCTTGCTCTTCTACCTTCTCCGCCTCCTTTAGTGTGGGCAAAAATGGGTGACAAGCATAATGCTTTGAAGAAGGTGCGCATAATTAGAGATTATAAATAATTTGCTAGGAATTTTTCATGCACAAACTATATAGTGGTTAATTAAGTATTTCATCATGCAACTAGAGGGTGACAGTCGATGAAAGGAATGGTGATGAAAGTGGTGAAAATTTTGCATCTTCTATTGTGCAAGAGTGATCATGACTTCCAAAGGGAGTTCTTGCTTTCTTCCTGTGGCATGCATCAAATTGTGCTAGGTCTAAAGAGTCCATGATGTTGAAAGTATTGACTTCAATGCCAAGGGCTTTTTGAACATTCAACAAATGATGGCCAAATTTTGTGAACATCCAATATATGATGACTAAAGTTTCAAGAAATTTTGAACTAATTATGTACCAATTTTCAAAAAATTTGACAAAATTAAAAGAAATATAATTAATGTCAAATTGGCCCAAATACTATGAGAGACATCAAAAGAGATAAATGGGTTTGGAAGTTGTTGTGCAAGTAGCATCCCAACCATCTTTCTTTCTTTCTTTCTCCAATTCGTTTTTTATTTCGTAAAACATTGCCAAAAATTTCTAGTGTATTTTGAGATGTTATAAAGCAGATTTGTTTCCTATAAAAAAGCAGGGCAATTTCAAAATAGAGTTGCCTGCCTCATTTGTAAGGGGTGCAGTCATCTTTCAAAATTGCATTAATCATCTTGCATCTCTTAGGTTAAAGATTTATTTACATAATTTTAAAGATTTTAGAAATTAATTAACATTGATTATATTAATCAATATAAAAACACAATAACATTTCATTTCAACAAATCATAGTTAAGAATAATATATGATACATGGGCATGTTCATTGAAAAAATAAAAAATCCAAAAATCAAAGAATTATTGATTCAAGACAAATACAAAGTCTAAATGTATGAGACTATCAAACTTAGAATGTAAAATGTATCATGTAAATAGAAACTACAAGACTGCAAACCAGTCAATCAAAATGTCTGCTAAAATGTATTAGTATTTTGAACTTGAAAAACAAAACTATAGAAGGAAAACTATGATAGAATGCAATCACCCAGGAGGTGGACCTTTCACTTTAGAAAGCAGGTTTGCTGTCACATTAACATAAGATATTGAAAGGTTTGTATTGCAATTTGTAATGTTGGAAAATTGATGACCTCGAACATGTGATTTACAATAGAAGGGCCCTTTTCGTATTTACTCATCATGTTAGTCAAAGCATAACACCCGCAAAAGAATTCCAAAATTCCAAGTCTTGTTCAATAGGAGTGAGTGGAATAATCAATATGTTAGAAGTAATGCTACTAGCATTCTGCACACATGTAATTGTTGTAAGCTTGGACACTTGAACTTGGTTCCACAAAATTTTTTTATTGGACTTTTGCATTGCATCTATTGTGATTGAGTTGGATGTAGATGCATATGATAGTTGCAAATGAAAGAAAAGAAAAATTAGTACTTAAATATGCAACAAACAATGCAAAAGACATAAAGGCATTAAAACCTAAAGTTCAAAACAAACACCATGATCAAAAGACCAAATGAATTGTACCTTGAGCTTTTTGTGCAAGTTTTGTTCATGGGCAAAGGCTTCTTCATAGTGATCCCCACACTTACAGAGGAAGTGCCCTCTATGATAAAAGCAGAAATTGTCGAGGGTGTTGTAACATCTCCTGTAATCTGAGGTTCATTGATAGCAGCAAAATCTGAAAATTTTGTAGATCTTCCATTTGATGCCATAGTTGAAGCTGATGTTGGAGTTTCATATCACATTTCTGATATCCATGACAGAAAACCTGATTTTCTTCAGGAGATTCTTGAGGCTGCTGTGCTTGCAGACTCTGCAACGTGTTTAGAGGAAGGAGCCAATCCAAATGTTCCTGAAGAGGCACATAGGTCAGAATGTAATGGAGATTCTGGACAACCTGAAGGGCACAGAGTTCTTTCTAATTTGCTTGCAGAGGCAAATGAAAACAAATCCAGTAGTGATACTATAGTTTTGCATAAGGTGCCATCTGCAGTTGGGTTGTCAGAATTCCAGCAGAGAACTGTGCTTTGAGCACTGGCTGGTAATGAGATGACACCATTAAGCAGAATTTGGTGTTTGATAGCTTTATCACTTTTGTAGATCTGTAGTGTGGTGTTCTGTTTACTTTGTGGGTATGGTAGACAATGTGCTGCTGCGATGGCTTTCAAGTTACATCAGGACAGAGTCTTCCCATTGCATCCAGAAACACAATAGAATCTCAGGATGCAGATTTTGTACAATCATTTGCCCAAATCTGGGCAGATCTTATGTACTTATCTACACCTTCTGTCTGGAGCTGATGAAGTGCATCAGGAGTCATGGCAGCTAGTCACAGCTATTCATGATGAAGATGATTGTCTGATACTTTGTGAAAGACTCATAAGGTTATGACCACTCTAAATTCTTGTTGTATTAGTTTTGGTTTTGTCCAGAACTGACACAAAGGTCACCTTCAAACTGCTAATATGGAGTTTTTCTGGAATGTTACAGATATGGAGTTTTCCTGGGCCATGTTTGGCTAGGTTAGATTAGATTGTATGATAGGAACATGTGAAGGTATTTAGGCACATTGCTTTGGGCTAGAAGGGTAGTGAAGGTCAAAAGCTCTAGCTCTGAGCGAAGCTAGACATTTTGAACATCTTATCCATGGAATTGGTTTCTGAGCACACAACCTTACTACAGATCTGAACACTGATTGCAGACAGTTGACATACTGAATTGACCAGAACTTCTAGTCAATTGAAGGCTTTTGACTTCTCTGTATGCTCCAGATCAAGATGAGTCTGCAAGAAGAAACCTTCTGAGGTCTTGGATTGGCCCACCTCTGATTTCAGAATATTGATACCGTGATTGTACAGACCCCTCCTCCCTAGTGAGGATGAACAAAACAGGTGCACACCCATTGATCAGACATCCAAGATTTGGCTGGAAATCTGGTGCCCAAACCAGCAAATCATGAAGTTCAGAACAACTCCTGAGAATGCATACATGCAAGATGAATCTGAAGGAATGCCTTAACTGCTGATTGTAGAGCACTGGTGTCTTCACCAATTTGAAGTTTGTAGTGAGATGGTTATTGAAGGCTCTAGTCATCTCTATGCCTGCAGTTCACCAGCCACTGAAGTATTCTTGCTATCAATATCTTTGGCATACATCCTCAGCCTCTGTGTGGTTAACCCATCTCTCTGCTTTCTGTTTCTCAACTCACCTCATGCTCTGTCATGTTTCTCATGGCTCATTTGAGCTGTTCACAACTGCTTGTTATGGAGCAACAGCAATTATCTGATTATGAGTCATTTATCAAGAGTTGAGATAGGTAACTGATTGTTAGCCCAATCTGTTTTCTGGCAATCATCCTCAGTTTCAGGCTGAGTTTGGTATTCAGGATGAGCTGGAGTTTTGAAGGAGCAGATCTGATTCCAAACTTCTTCCTGTTATGGTTGGTTTATTATATTCATGTGGTTGTTGAGATTTCTGTTTCATGTTTTCCAGTAGGTTCATAGGACATTTCTATATCTATTGGGGTCTTTAGAAAGTTTGTATTGAAATTGAGCCAGTACTTTCTGGATTTTGCATCATGGTAGCACCCTAGCAGAGAAGATCGGGGTATGATGATGAGCTTGGCTTAACAAGCAATTACTCCCAGGATAAGTGAATTTAGTTCTTCCTCAAAAAAATTGAAACCCCATAAATATATCTTGTCTGTTTCCAAACCAGGGCTCTCTTTGGTTGTCTTTGATTTTGGGGTCATTGATCAAGTCAGTCTTCTTGAGATTTGGATAATGATTGATAACAGTGTTATGTCTCTGCTAGATTGGATTTCATTCTACTTCTGGCAGTTCTTAAAAGGCTTGGACTGTACTATTTCTTGGAAACTTGTTTTTTAATCATTCCATGCAGCACTGTGAAACAGCTTGTTGGATTGTACAAGGTATCAATACAACAGAAGAGGTACATCTGGAAGTTCACTAGATAGAACACTTGGTTATTAGAACACTTGGTTGTTCATATAGGGCAATTATCTTGTAGTCATAAGCAATGACCTGCTTATGGATTGACATCAGTTTTTTGTACAATGACTGGGATTAGCTGTCCTCAATAAAAGATGTGTTGTAACTTGATCCATGTTTGGAAAGTAGACTTGTTGCATACCATCAACCCATAAGCCCTTAGCTTGCTTTGGGTTTTTGGAGGTGATTGCTCAGATGGAATTTTGTGGTAGGTGGTGGGATGGAGGGAGGTTCATGCTTTGAACTTTTATACCCAGTTGAAGTGCATAATCAACCCTCTGGATTTACCTCTGTGATCACTAACATGTACCTACATGCATCACTCTCACCTCTTTTATTGTGATCAGCCTTGTTGATACAAATCCTTCAGATTGCACCTGGAACAGAAACCACTGAAAGTTTTGTTATTTTTGACTCCATGGTCTCCCACCGTTTCAGCAAGCTTAACAAACCATTTTAAGTATTTGAGCTCTCCATGAAAGAACTCTCCATTTTATTATATTTTGCCTGATACAATGAGAATAATTCCATTGGGCTTGGGGTTACAGAATTCTTTGCTTTCACTATTAGATCCCCATGATATTGCCCCTGACATTGCCTAGTAAAAACTGAGTGACACAAGTTTGGGAGTTTAAAGGTTTATTTGAACTTTTTGAAATTTTAAACGACTTATACTATTGGAAATTTCTAACTTTCTTACTCACCATTTGAATTACTTTAAGCAGATATGGTAGCTCAGAGCATCTCCTACATACCCCTTATTTTGCCTCTATTAGTGCTAATAATTCCCTCATAGCTACCCATAAGCATGAAAAAACAAACAATTTGAAGTAAGAGACTATTTAAATGTCACCACCAGGTCCAATCATTGTGGTTGCCCAATAAAAGTACATGCATTTTCTTTAACTGGCCCTCTTGAAGGGCGCTGTATTGTAGGCATGTTTACTGGCCCAAAGCGACTTCCAGACCAGTTGACTGCTGTAATTCATTAAACACATAATGTACAGGCCATATTGCTTCTATGTGCAGACATGCTCTGAGTATGGTAGTACACACATGATCACTACAATCTCCATGAGTTCGTCTTTAGATTAATCCTTAACATCCATGTGAACAAATACTAAGCAGTTTAAACATTGCTGTAAACTGATTGATAGCCCTATATTATTGGCAAAGCATTTCCCCTTGTCTGTCCACAAAAGAGTCTTACAACAATTTCAAAATCTAACAACCATGGAAAATTTGATCTTCTCACATGGGTTTCAAACCCAATCTCTTCCAACGAAAAAGCTTTTCTTCTTCTTCTTGAGCTTTCTTGTAACAAAATTCAGTAGCTAAATTTCATCATTTAAACAAGATTAATTAATCTGTGATCAGCAGCTATAATTCAATGGTTACCAAGCATGTTAAAAACCCTAAATTTCAGATTTTCCAAACGGAACACATCTGAAAATTGACCGTTGTGAGCTTGTTGTGTGACTATAAAGTCCAAACACAACTTCCCCAACAACCAAAAGACAACTTTTGTAAGCTTCTTTCAGTAAGCAAATTAACTTCAAATGTGGAAGATTGGAGGACATGATGTTTTAAGGTTGAGTTTGATTAAATGAGATCCAAATAGGTAAGCCCCAAAGAAAAAAACAGAAAACTAGTATTCTAAGAATCTGATTGCCAGGGAAGATTTTTTTCTTGTTTTTTCGCCCCCCGCTCTCCCTCCAGTTCTAGTCTGGCCAATTCCTGTACCAGCCCGCCCATGCGGAAGCGAGTCCGCTCAGGCCAAGGGTTATGGCGTGGTTAACGAAAGGATTTGGTTCTACATCAGCCAAAGCGATGAAGAAGTCGGCAAGATTGGCGATGATCGCCATCACACTCATGACTCTTTGCAAGCGGATAACAGCGATTCGCGCTTTTACTTGTTTCATGCGTTCTGTAACTACTGACACTACTCCTCCTGCAACCTTTTCCTTCTTCTCCTCCTCCAATAGCTGTGCAAGTTCTTGTGTGCACTTTTTCTCAGCCTCTAACCCCCGGCTGATCAGTATAAACTCTGCTGTATTGAAGAAGATGTAGCCGAAAGCTTCACCGAAGGCAGAAATGTAGCAGAATCTTTTTGCAAGATGAGAGTCAAGAACGCCTACCTTTGCCAGCCACACGAAATGGTCGAAGAACCAGTACACCATTTCCCCTCCGTTCCCGAGAATGGCGAGTATCTGAAGCTTCGTATCAGGGTAAGTCGTGGTGCGGAGGGCGTTGTAGCCGGTGAGAAATCTTCCTGTGCGGAAGGCTTTCCTGCTCAATCCAGAAGCTATTTCCAGTTTCTTGAATCGATTAGCCAACGCGGGATGAGTCTCTTGAAGATGGTAATGACAAAGCTTACCGACGTACTGGAAGGTCTTGACCAGCTTGTCGATGCCGTCCCGCTTCGCGAGAAATACGACCAGCCTGTCCAGAGCGTCCTTCTTCCTTGCCATACTGAACCCCGGTCGAACTCTAGTGGACTTGGCTATCTAGGCAAACGTCACAAGAACGTTTCTCTTACAACAGCACAATTGGACGCTCTGGCAGCTGATTCACAATTTGCTCCGGGATGCGTGCGAGCTTACGGTCCTGGAGACCCGAGACACGCGTGCAGGCCCGTACTTGAATTTGGCCGAGAAGCTTGCCATGAGCGCAGCGGGAAACTTTCTCTCTTTGCCGATGTACTCATCTCCATTGATCATTCACCGAGTTGAGACTCTAGAGCTAATATACGGTTCCACATAAGTGCTCTGGACCTTCACTGGTTCAAAAATCACAAACCTGCACAATCTTCAAGGTCTTATCTCCATCTCATTTGTGAAAAATTCTCATGGCAAGCACTCAAAAGAAACAAATAGAAAGGTAAGCTCAAGTGAAACTCCTGCAAAATAACAAACTAGACTCAAAAATTCAGGAACGGTGCACACGTACTCCAACTGAAATTCAACAAAAAAATTCTTTCAAATTCGATAACAAATCACGATCCTATACAAGCATGGAAACTACACTCGGATGCAACCGCAAGAACGCCTCCGAAAATTAAAAGTGAAAAAACGGGCTACAAACATCTCCGAACTACACGAAATTCGAATCTAGACATACTAGAAACATGAAAGCACGGCACATTAAGAGTCTATTAAAGAAAAAAAGGAAAATTATAACATGCTCTCGTACTCTCTCTTAAACCAGAACTTGAAATTCGAAAAAGGAATTAGACGCACGGAAGTCTCTGTCGACACAAGAACATTGTCTCACCTCAGGCGCCGAAGAGAATCGACAAACGTGACTTTGTCGAAGAGCAGCCGTTTGTTAGCATCCGTTTCTTTGCAGCATAATCCGAAGCTTCAAAACCGGAGCTCAATCGAACACGCAATCCACGCACTCAGCTGTGCTGCTCGCGAGGTGGAATCCACAGAGCTTCAAAATGCGTCGATTTGCAGCGAGAGAAAAAGCGAGGGGGGTAATGTGTGACCACGCAAAACTGCTCTATCCAAAACTGCGGTCCATTTGCCCCCTCGCTTTCGCATCTCACTGACATCCCCAAACTAAGTGTCAATTGTTCCTTCGTTGGCCACTTTCACTCGGAGGATGAGATAATTTCCTTGATTTCTTTGTTACTTAATTGTGTCCTTGATAATGAAAACATTTTGCCAGCAAATGAAGATAGTTAAATTCCATTCTTATTAATCATGCAATAATGCAAGCCTTAAAATTGTTGAGTATTAGTGTATTGAGTTCACTGCTTCTTTCCTGAAAGTTTTTGTTGTTTTTCCACGCAAAAAATTGGGAAAACTTTGTAAATTTGACTATTTTTGCTATTTTGGGCAAACTATCACCTTTTTTGAACAAAAAACCCTGATTGGGTTGTCTTTCAAATTGTGTAAAATGATATTGTAAGGTATTTCCATTTTTCACTCATATAGTATAGACTTATCGACATTTTCGGGGATATCTCTCTGTGTAATGACTACCTACTAGAGGCTAGAGTATCCCCAACAGCAGCAGTAAATTGGCCTTCATAGTACTTTTCCGATGAAGAGTTACAGAGAAACACTCTGAATCTTAGTTGGGCTGGTAAAAATTCACATGTTCACAATGCCCTGCACAAGAACCTGTAGCAGCAAATAACTCTTTCTGAGCAATAAATGACTAATTCTCATTCGCCAACTACAAGGATTGGCCCAGGTGCTGAGATTTAAACATAACGTCCCACTTGGTACAGTCTATCTTTTTAGGTTCATGGGTGGGAATGGGTGAGAAACTAACCAGTGCACACTTAAGCATCTCTGTCCACACCCCTATCTGTGTTTACAACTTCCAATATACACTGTTCATTATTCCTCATCCCCCCGCATAAACATGAAAAATTGGAAAATCTGCAGAATTTTCAGCTCCTGTGGTCAATGAATCTTCCCTTGTGGGAGATGTTACAACCCCATCCCCAGCTTCAACTTTTGTCACAGTCTGTGTTTGCTCAGAGCTTGGGGATGAATTAGGTTACAAGGAAGCTCTGGACTCAATTGCTCAGAACCACCCTGTTGCTGGCCTGAACTCTGACTAATCTCATCACCCTTCTTCACCTCATGCCTTGGGAATCTTGAGTCAAGTTGTTTGGAGTCCTTGTGAGTCACTGAGCGAGATCTTGTCTGCTGTGGCCTGGGTTGCGACAAAGGCTCGGTTGGAGATGTCTGATTGCATTGGGGCCAAGCCCTAGCTGCTACATCAGCTCTGCTGCATGGGGTTTCTGGTTTGACTGAGGGTTTCCTTAGCACTGGAGTGAGACTATGAGAAATTCAGGGAGAGCTGTTGATGACTCTGTGCAGTTGCCGAGCCAACTCTTCATCATCCAAAGATGCTCCTCCAGAATGACCAGCTGGCTTCTCTTCTTTCTACACCTTCACATTAGTTCACCACATCATCTTCTCCTTTTGGCTCTCTGGGGCTACAAGCTGTTGCTTTGGAGAACTTTCTGCCAATCTATATTCTGCACTTGCAATCTTCCTCTGAAGTTCAACCTGGGCATGAGCCACAGCCCTAGCTGCACAGGCAGCTGCTTCCAGAGCCACTTTTGCTGCTGCTGCCGCCTTCACTGCTGCACTAGCTTTGGCAGAGGCATTTTCTTTAGCTGCCATAGCCACCTTAAAAGCCTGTGCTGCAGCAGATTTGGCTGCTGTGGCTGCATCATGTGAAGACACTGGGACCAACATTCCTTGTGATACTTTTCTTACAGGAACAAGGTTCTGTAATTCACATGTGCCACCTGCACCCCGTCCATGGCATATCTGCCTCTCCCATTCTAATTTGGATGGATCTGCATGATCTGTCTCCCCAAGCTTGGGCTGCTCTCACGACATTTGTGCCTTTTTATAAGAGGGGCTAGACCACCCAGCGGCCACAGTTGCTGAAGCTGCAGAAACTCCAGTCTCCATTCTGCAATTGACTCCCACAGTGCCAGAAGACACCTTGCTTCTACTGCCTGATACGCCATTTGAAGTCTCGTGCAAACTGGCCATGGTCACACAATCAGGACAGACATATGAGGAGGCATCAATTCTGGCAGCTGGGGTCTGCTTCTTTTCACACTCTGCATGCACAGAGCATCCACAGCAGCAACACAACAGCCACAATGCTGGATCCCCTAGCAAACTTGCATCATGATACATAGCAACGCAATGGGGGCAAAACATACTCTTATTGTAAAGTAGGACACAAGACTTTCACAGCCGTAAATAGACAGCCACATGCTTGATTCTCTGCAATTCACTGTTGCTCTCCACGCTATGACACCCAGTGCAGCCCTCTTCTTGATCAGCTCCAACCACGCCATCCTTCCCCTCCCCATCAGCAGCAGGCATTACCTTCTCGCCTACTCCATGGGTAAATCCCTCAGTCCCAGGCGAAACCACCATCCCAGGCAAAGAAGATACCCAGCCATTCTGCCGCAATCCTGCCAGCAGGCGTTTTCGTGGAGGAAGTGAGTCTCCCCCAACCCCGCCCCTGATGCTGCGACCTCCCTTCACGCCATCAGCTCTGCATTGAGAAAACTCCCAAGAGGCTTCCATCTCCATCATTGTTGGCCTCTACACGATTCATACATACACTAAAGCCTCATAAGCCTAAGCCAAGCTTTCTTGCTCATAACCCTAGCCAAGCTTTCTTGCTCATAACCCTAGCCAAGCTTTCTTCCTCATAACCCTAAGCCGAGCTTTCTTCCTCATAATCCTACCCAAGCTAACCCAGCCTAGCTTTCTTCCTCATAATTCTAGCCAAGCTTTCTTCCTCACAATCCTAAGCCAAGCTTTCTTTCTTCCTTTTGGAAAGGTGAATCCCTCTTCCTGTCCTGCTGCTTCGTATTATACTCCTCCTACAAATGCTACCCTGGATTCCCCATTCGCACAACCTGCACGCCAGTTCTACTGCCATGCACTACAACTGCACGCACGCCAATTGCGAGGTGTATGCGTTACGAAATTGGAAGCGTTCGCCCGCGTCACGCTACCAGCAAAGAGCGCAAGACTGAGCGAAGAAGTAAAGGACGCCCAGCCAATGCTAGCTCTCTCTCTCTCTCTCTCTCTCTTCTGTTTGCAGCACCCGGAAAGAAATAAGACCCGAACGAAAAGAAAACTCCTGCCTACGTGGGTAGTAGGCCCACCACTTCATAGGTAGGTGATCTACACCTACTAGGTACAAGCCTGCCTACTCAGTTTTGCTTTAGTTAATACTAGTGTGAACCCGGTGCATAATGCATCCGGTCAATACCCCCACCCGGTCCTTTGCATTTTTCACTTCGGTTATAAATGGTGACGAACTTTTTTGGGAATAGAAATTTTATGCAGCCAATGGAAGGTCAAAGGGTGCACTCAAAGGTCAAAGGGTGCACTCAAGATACCTTGCTTTTATTCTTTTTAAATTTTGGGAGGAGGGGCCAGGGGGAGTGGGGGAAAGTTTCTTTTCATTTTTCTTTGGTTTTCAATGTGTTCTCCAACATAATATTACAATGTGTTCATTCTCACTTCCACCTTTTAAGACCCTTAACACTCCACACCGCCACACCCTCCCCCTCCATAAAAAAATAAAAATCATGACTAAATGCTCCATAAGGAACGGGTAGTGATAGGAAGAATCTTTCAGGCACTACCCAATTTTTGTCCACATAGAGAGACACGTTCAAGAAAGCACGTTGAACACGAAAATCACATCATGTTCACACAGATTCAAAATATACTGTCCCAAACACATTGACAAACTTACTGAATTAATATATAAGATTAGGTAATGTTTTTTTTCGCCACAAGTAGTTCCAAAAATCCCCTCTAATTAAAAGCATTTACCTATCACCACGAACCAAGACTACTTTTTGCAAAATTTGGCAAAGATTTGTTTATTTTTTGGAATATCTCACCATACTTATACTTTTTTTGGGCTTGAATAGCCAAAAATTCTATCTCAGACTGAAAGAAGTAGCCAAAAAATTCCTGAATTTCCTAATCCTAAGGTTAGTTTTGTCATTAAATAATCCTCAAAAATAGAGAAATGAAATTTTGTGAAAATACGAAGTTGGCATGTTGAAAATCATCATAATTATCATATGCTACATTTTGAATAATTTCACTATCACAGTATCATAGTAGATGATGGAAAAAATATATAATTTCAAAATTTAAAAACGAATTCATTTTTTGAAAAAACAAATTGTTTTGTCGCCGTGGAAACTGAACCTAGGCTACAGTAAAACACCTTGCTCTGAGGGCATTACCTGACATTTTGTTCTGAAATGTTTGATGATACAAATCGATTAGTAGGGGAGGTTGCTTTACACTCAGTAAGGCCCTTGGATGAGGGTGTAACCATACTGCGACCACCATCTCAGCTGCCACTGTGGGCGATACCTTCAACCTTTGTCTCACATACCATGAAATGCTCCACCTTCTGTGGAGTAAAGTTTCCATTGAATCGACAAGGTGCCCTGCAAATCCACTAGGAAAATTCTGTGGGTGTTTTACACCACAGGTAACAGGAGGCATCATTTGGAGGCCTCTTGTAGGCAGGTCTTTTTTTTCCCAACTTTGTGATGTAGCTGAAGTGGCAATCGTCCATTATCTCCATAAGATAATTTAGCCAGATTTGACTACAGACTAGATATGAAAGTAGGAAAAAAAAAAAGAATATTTCTATATTCTTGGCTACTGACTAGATCTTATCATGAAAATCTGGTATTCTGCAAAAAAATTTCTTCAAAATCTGGCAAATTTGGGCCATTTTCTCCATGGAAAATCCTTTGAATAGGTCAAAATCATATTTTTCAGGTTGAAATTTTGCGAAATTTCGCCAAAAAAAACACACCACTGCTTGTAGGTGTAAGAGGTGTCTAGCTCCAAACTTGTAATAATCTACCTAGGTTTAGGTTTAGGCTACTTTATGTGTAGGGCAGGGTGGGACATTCTTACACCTACAAGACAAAGCATTTGCTTAAATTTTCTTATAGAGTGTAACTATTGGTAAACAATATGAGATGAATAATGGTGCTCCTAGGAACATCATCAGGATCTATGCAAACATCATAAGTGAAAGTTGAATTTCATAGGAGACATATAGGAAACATGACAGGAACATGATAAGAAGAATATTTGGGGAAATTGTATTTATTGCCAAAATGTCTTAAATAGATTTAACATCACAAAATACATGCATGAAACCTAACTGAATACTAGGATTTAATGGAATATCATTGGAAATTTAGGTGCACATATTTAAGTTTAATGGGAAATTGGAATATGCAAGATTTGTATTAAAAATAGATTGGGCAACACAACCCTTCAATTTCCCCATGTAAAAGATTATTTGTCAACAATCATGTTGTAAAATACATATATTAATCGGTTAAATTGATATAAAATACAATGTAAACATTAATAAACTTTATGCTTTTAAAAACTGGAGACTGAATTCATGACCATCCATTTAACTTATTTTATAGGTTGAACATTCAACCCTATTAAAGAGTGTAATGTTTAACTTCATAATATGACCAAGCTTACCCCTCAATCAATCAACAATATATCACAACGTTTGCAATATATTTGGGTTAAGATTTTTTTCACCTCATATTCAAATCTTGTTGATGTCATTAGAAGGGAAATAGTAATTTGGTTTTAGTCACAACATCCAACTAGTTAGTGTAAAAGTTAGTGAAGACAAGTAGATTTCGTAAACTTGTGATTTCAGATGCAACTTCTCATCTAAATGCATTTGCCAGAGAATGCCATGGCAAATCTCATCCACATGATATGGTGTTTGTTTTATGCAATTGAATAAAACACCTTGTAATGACAACCATCAGATGATGATCATTAGATATTGCCACATGGTCATACATACCATATTTTTGAGCCAGATGTGCTTACAATCTATTAACTATTAACTCACGGTGGTGACCAAATCGTTGGTTGGAGTATCTGCAGATGTGCTCAGTATGTAACCCTGCAAAACTATTTCTAGTATCCAAATTTAGTTATTTACTTTTTTCCATACCCACACATTAAACTAAGGCCCACTTTAGATGAGGGTCCAGGGTCCAATTTCCTGGGAACCAATTTGGACTGATTTGAAGCAAATTGAATCCTTGAGTTGGACTATACCTTGGTTCCTAGCCTGATTCTTGCTTCTCCAAATCAGGAGCTCTCCTTTAGCCACTGGTTTTTGGTCCGAACCAATTGATTTTCCCTCCAAAACAGGTGCCATGTAGGTTTAGCCTCAATTCTCCACTTTTTTGTCTTGGACCCTTGTCTAAATGTCTTGGGACCCATTTAAAGCTTTTGACCATTAAGATTGCTTGAATTCATTGGTCCCTGGACCTTGGATCCTTGCCTAAAGTCACCCTAAGGGTTATGTCACACTACCGGGAGTGACACCACTAGGAAAGGTGATTGGTGGAGATAATCAAGGGCTGCCTCTGTGACTATCACACTGGAGTAGAGGCAGGGACATATTTGTTTAGTTGAAGCTCAGGTGGAGGAAACCTTTGCATGTAGGATTTCCAGGCAACACAGTCCCAGGAAATTCACAAATCTTTGGTTTTCCTCTTTGTTTTAACTTTACCTCCGTCCTGAGTTTCTTAAAACTTTTGTGATGAGGCATTCTAAAACAATCTCTTATTTTTATTGATAATACTTTTTTTGAATGTAACCGCACCACTTTATCGGTATTCTTCCTTGAATAACTGCCAGTTCTGTGGGTCAATACGAATAGTGAAAAAACCTGCGTACCAATGCAGGAAATTGATTCCAGAGGCAATGGCCTCCATGTCACTCACTACCACTGTTGACAGGATAAACATGCCCTCCATTAAACACTGATGCTCAAACATTTCTAAATTTTTCTCATTTCTTGTATGTTTGGAGTGACGTAACAAATTACATGAGTGTCAAGCTAAGCTTTACATTACACTAGAGGGTGCCCCTGACCTTCGGACACTATGAAGCCCCCCTCACCCCCCCTTCATTTAAACTTGGTTCATGTTTTCGTTTTTTTTTTAAACTTTTAACTTTTTTATTTATTTTGTTTCTATTTTCTTTTTCAAACTGCCTTAGCCGCCTTGCCCTGCCCTTGCCCTGCCCTGTTTGTCACCACAGACAGACTCCAACGGGAAGTGCAAGGGAGGCCGGGGTAATCGGGCCCGTTCTCGGGAGATGCGTCGATAGCCTCGGGGGCCTGTCTGGTCCGGTCTATAGGGTAGGGTGGTAGGTATCTAGGATGATCCCGTGGATTTAGCAGGTTTTGCGACCCAAGCAGGATCGGGCCTCGTTCTCGGGAGACGCGTCGATAGCCTCCGAGGCTCGGTATGGTCCGGTCTATAGGGTAGGGTGGTAGGTACCTAAGATGATCCCGTGCATTCAGTAGGCTCTGCGACCCAAGCAAGAGTCAGTAGACCGGGTAGATGAAACTCGGTGTCAGAGCATGACAGTGGAGCTTCGGGTGCTGCGGCTGCGGCAACTATGAATCCCTGCGTTTGTTGCGTCTTCGTGATTCTTCTTCCAAGAGTGGCGGGCCGGGCCCGGTCGGTCAGATGTGACGGACCCGAGCTCCGTCACGGACGAACGGACGGACGTAGTGAATTTATATATATGATATGGATGTGTCTAAGTGGAGCTTTATATTAGCTCTTTGAGCTGTAGAAGCAAAAGAACAACATAACAAAGTCACTCAGAAGAAGATGAATATGCTAGATTTTAAATCGTATGTTAGGCCAGTAATCAAACATTGACCTTGCTTACCTTTGCCACTCATATGTTTCTCATTCTGTTTTGAGTGATCTAAACAGCTATGGGTGCATCAAGTAACACTCTAAAAAAGACAAATTGAAACTTGAAAAACAAAGAAGCAATGTGTTAGGATTCAGAGTTGTCAAAGAACTTAAACATTTGTTCACTAGTATGTCTACCTTAGTGTGGAATGGCCCTAAAATCGAGACTACAAATAGGTGGAAGACTACTGATAGCAAACAACATGGACCAATCATTATGATTCGCCAATGAGAAACAGGGAGCAGTCATATCTATTTATTACACTCTTCTCAAGCAGGTATTAGGCTTTGTTGTGCCTTGTACTGGCATTAGGAAACTGTGCAAAACTGCCAAGCCAAAACCATTTTACTAAAGAAACTGGCATGTAAGGTAAAACAGCCCATCATCGAACATTGGCCAGTGACTGATCGAGGCAATAGTTTGAGCATAAGCCTATGATCGACAAATTTTACACCCATAAATGTTTTTTAAAAACACATTATCGAATGCATGGTGAATTTTTTTTTTAAAATTTTTTTTTTGGCTTTTTCAATCACCTTCCACATGATGGAGTTTTTGTGTTTGGTTATGGGAAAAAGTTAGGTCAATAGAGCATTCATTTTTACCAACTTAAATAAATGAGATGTTCTATGATGGGGAAAAAGTCAAGCACTATGGCCACTCATCTATACCCACTAAATTTTGTCAAGTGTTTGGTGATGGGAAAAAACTAGCCCCATTCAAAATACCAAGCTGAATGGTTTAAAAATAAAAGGGTGGCACTTTGGGCTCCAAACCCCCCCCCCCGCAACTTAAACTAACAATTGTTTAGTTAAAGGTGTAAGGCTACATCAAAATTTCAAAAAAAATACACAATGTGCATTGTAGATTGAAAGGTAATATACAAGTTTAATGCGGTTTTAAAAGACTCAGGGTTTAAGATCCCCAACATTTTGAATTCACTTACAAACCTTAAAATTAAATTCTAAAAATAAATTTGGAGCATAAAACAAGACATCTTAATTATTGTCTTACAAAGGATGCAAATACAATTTGGATTCCCACCAAAACCATGGAGCTTATGTAGAAGTTAAAAGCAAGGAGCCATCCATTTGAGTAAATATTCCTAATTTTCAAAGTTTGTAACAATTCTTTAGAATGTCTAAACTCTCACAAAGTACTAAAGATTTCCTTCAAGAATTCCTAAAGATACTAATTCATGTTGCAAAATGTTTGAAATCTAAAGTAGATGAAAAGGATGATCAAAATTCTACAAAGACTAAAGGACATGTGACTGAAAAAAATTAAACTAGAAGTAGAAGCAAGTTTGCAGTCTCCAATGGATGAAAAGGAAGCTAATCTAAAATCTACACATGGTGTAGAACATGTGAAAGTAGTTCATCAGAGATTAGGCTAGAAAAATGTGACCAATTTCAAAATTCAGTAGAATCAAATGAAGAAACCATAATAGTTTATGTGAATCAAATTCCTTTACTACTGTTGGATTAAAACATTTGTAGTTTCAAGAATAGTAAGGAGAACAAATTCAAGTTATTCTCACATATGTCAAGGGGTTGGAGCCAATTGCAATTTGAAATACATTCCAACAACCTACACATCAATTGAAGCCATATTGTTAGAATGGGAAGACTTCCAACACTTCTATGACATCATTTCTTTTAGTAGTATCTTAAAAGATCATGTTATTTTGAATTATCTAGAACTAACACATTTTTCACAATCTTGGAATGCATATAGGAATATGGCCACTCAATCCCAAGGCAATGGATGACAAGACTAAACTAAGAGATATATACACAACAAAATCTAGCCCCTAACATTTCAAATGATGATATTATTGATTATAATAATGTAGTAGATGAAGATCAATGGGGGGAAGATGGAGCTATTACATAACTATTGAATATATCAATAAGAAAACATGTTGGAACAAAACCAAATGGGCAAGAGCACCCAAATGTAAAGTAATATGTGGATGTATTTACAAATGTTAATGACAATCCTAAACCTAGTCTATCAGAAGATGTACATGGATTACCCATTGATCTAACTGAACCTACTTGTGGAGTGTAATAAGCTAGAAAATTTTCAACTGTAATGCAAGATGCCCCATCTTTTGTCAATTTGCAGAAGGCCCTAACTCTTGTTAATTTGTTGTCCCTTGCATGTTTGCCTGCAAGAAGAACAAGGGGAAAAAAATATTAGCTATTTATAAGTAATCAAATGTTGTGACATTTATTGAGTATTCAAACATTCTACATCAAAAAACACTATACAAAGAAGTAGTAGAAAATATTATATAGACAAAAAGAATGGAAGGAGAGGGAGGGCAAGAAGGTTAGACGAGCTATTGATTCCCTAAATGTAGCTAAAGGGCAATTAATGTCGGCAAAAAAACATGTACGGACAAATTTCATGTCAACTTGGTCTATAGTTGCAATAAGATTGTCCAAGGATAGGTTTCACCAAAAATTTGTACGAGTTTAAAGGTGCATCCCCTATTGTACAGGGGTGTCACACCTTGGGATTTCAACAAGAACACAAAGAGAAGCAAAGGCAATTGCAATGGCACAAATGAAAGCCAAAAGGCATGTTGTAGTAAGACTTCAATCATTTACCTTAGGGTAGTCAATTTTGAAGGAAGCTAAGGAGGGGGGGTTTAGAAGAAAGGCCAAGGACTAAGACTAAAGGGGTTGAACATGGAGAAGATCACAACTCAGGGAGGAATCAAGAAGAGCCAAAAGCTAAAAACTAAAAAAGACTGACATGATCAAGATTATGAACCGAAAGGAATTAGGAACCAAAAACTAGGAGGAGGACAAACACAGTCAAGATCACGAACCAAGACGAACTAAGAGCTAGGAATTAGGACGAACAAGGAAGACTACGAACCAAGAAAGGATTAACTCAACTCAAAAAAACCATGAAAAACTAAGAGCTAGGAACTAAAAGAGGACGAACATGATCAAGATCGCAAACTAGGAGGAACCATTATGAACTAGGAACCATGATGTAAAAGAAAATGAACATGATCAAGATCAGAAACCAATTGGAACTAAGAGGAACCATAATGAACCAAGAACTAAAATGTAAAGGAGGATGAACACGATCAAGGTCACAAACCAATCAAAATTAGGAGGAATTAGGAACTAGGAAAAACCATGATAAACCAAAAACAAAAAACCAGGCGTAGAAAAAAATGAACATAATCAAAATCAAGATGATGGGGGATTGGGGGTTCTAGAGGAAAACGGACATGATCAAGATCACAATAATGATGTTGGGACCACATCTAATGATGATCACCAAGAAGAGGACTTTGATGGAAGGAGGAGTTGGGCCCACACTTGAATGTTCAACAAAGATCATGATGAAAACCTTTTGCACACCATCGTTTTGCTTGCACAACACATGGTAGAATCAATAATAATTTTTTTTCAATAAAAAAGGACAAAGTAGTAATAAACACCATGGAGGCTTCACTAATAGAAATCTTCAAATATTTGATTAAATTTATGACTAATATTCCAGTCATAAAGGACAAAAATGACTAATAGCCCTAAATTCATTATAAACAAAATATTTCAAACAATAATCATAAAGGACATATGTGAAATCATATTTATTATTATAAATTTAATATATATAGTATAATAAATTATTCATTTTTAATTTAAATTATTTTTCATCCTATCAATCGTTGATAGATGTCACCATTTAACCTAGGTAATCTAAGTAGATATGATGTGCTCCTAACTCCTTGAGGGATTCAAATGTGAGTCCCAAATAGAAAATAATGGAAGAGCAAAAAGTCGAGTAAGCTCCTTGGCTCATAACACTTTGGAAGGGTAGAGGGGCATGCTGGACCTCCGGGATGGGAGTAGGAAGAATTTACAAGTTTCACTTATTCACACGGACTTGCACAAAACCAACACAAGGTGGTTAGTGCATAGTTTGAACATTTTTGGTGCTAGGATGAACCATAGGCAACTTGGACACACAAGACTCACCACGGCCCGAACTTGGGGGAAGCCACCACCTTCCCCCTTATAGTATACTTTGTGTCTGCCCACGGGGCCCACATCTAAATGACTTTTTGTCTCGAGACTCCCAAGTGGGAGTCCCGAAATTATCAAAGTTACGACTCCTACGACTTTGGGGCGCCATAACTTTGCATATAGACCTCCAATGGAGATGAGGTTTGAAGCAAAGTTATAGTTCTCGTCGAGAGCTTTCCAACGATATGTTGCATGCCACATACACACGAATTAATCGGGTCGTTTCTCAACTTTTAGTGGTTAGGAGTCAAATTGCCAATTTGACTCTCGACCCTTCTTTTGGACATAACTCATGTTTCAGATGTCTAAATGGGTGATACGAGCTTTCCAATGATATAAAGAACTTTCCGAGCCATTGAGTTTTGACCCCTATAATTGCCCTCTGAAGATTCGGGAGTCCACCTCCAACTCCTAATGTGGGAATTCCCTTGGGAGTGTGAGGGTCTATTCTCTCACACTCTTTTGCACTCCCAAGAGCATGCGACATGACTCCCAGGCTTCCCTCTTGGCCCGCAACTTTACAACCCTTTGCTTTGGTTGCGAGCCCAAGGCTAGGGTTACGACAAAATATTCTAGTAGATTCGCTTAGGTAACCACCTAACCTAGGTAATTTAGGTAGGTATTTCAGTAGGTTTGCTTAGATAACCACCTAACATAAGTAATCTAAATAAGTATAGAATATTCAGTCAATATTCCAATGTTAAACACAACACATGTCATTTGTGAAGTTTGATCCTTGGACCTCAAAGATGGAAATCAACTCTTTTAACACCAAACCACCCCACTTGTTATGTAAGTAATCTAATGTTTATTATATTTAGACCATATTTCATTTGAACATTACATTTCAAATTTAATCATTCATATTTTATTGATAATTTTTTCAAATGAAAAAAAAGAAAATTTATTCATAAATTTTCTTCACCATTGTACACAATTATATAATTTATTTATTTAAAATTAAAATTCAATTCAAAAGAAAATTATTTGATTATTAAACATCATTTGAATGACCATATTTTGGAAAAATTAAATTCAAACACATGATTTGTAAATGAAAAAAAACTTTATGGCTAATACATGAATAAATAGAATATATATTTCATATCTTAAACCTTCATTTGGTTTAGGAAATCATATTATACAATTTGGCTTCCAATATATCATAAATTTATCAGTAATTTTTAATTGAAACTTATGAATCCATATAATTTATCCACATATAATATTTATTAATAGATCATAAATCAATTAAATATATAATATTAATCATATTAAATATGAAGTATAAATTCAATCTAAATATTTAACTTAATTTTAATGTCAATTATTTAAGATTAAAATTTTAATTAAAATTGTAAAATATAAATTTTATTCATTTTTACACATATAAATTTTAGTTATTTATTTATGCATATGTTAAAAAAATTTATTTAATTTTTTGATAAAATTTTAATGTATAAATCCCACATCTTACACTTGTATTTTATTTTTAAATTAAATTATAAAAAATTACGTATAATATATCATACTTTCACCATTAAAATTTATTTCAATGTATAGTATTTAATTTAGTCACATTGAATATTGAAAATAAATTACATATCAAATATAATTTTTAAAAATGTAACAAAAGTTTTTATATTATTTATATGTATAATATTAATTAAAATTAGTTCCCTAAATGTTGTAGTTTATCATGTCTACTTGTAATCATATTAAATTACATATTATTATTTTTGAATCATTGTAAAATATTGTCTGACCACATTGTTTTGGTGATGACACATCATTTTTGTCCATGTCATTTTCATAGTTAATCTTTAGTCATATTTGAAATGTTTTTATCTTAGTCACATTTTCAAATGATATTTTGGACATCCACATCATTTTGTCATCAATCATGGATATTATATGGATGAAAACTTGCAATGAAAAAATGATATCATCCTCCTATTACAATGTCATCATCTATTAATCAAATGCACCACAAACATATGACTACAATTTTTTCCACATAGGATTTGAAGTAATATCCTGTAATTTTAATTAATTATGTAATCATTTAAGACATCTAGTCATTGATTTCTTGGTTGCAAAGGATAGAATTCCTTTTAATGATTGAACATGAAACTAAAACAAGCACTCATGGAAGTGATGATCATCAATAAGTCCCTAACACTAACGCCCAACTACAACTAACAAACTCCAAAATTTGACCATCCAAAATGCAAACTCCAAACCAAGGAACATCAATACTCAAAACCCAGAGTGGTGTGTGATGTTGTGCAAAAATTTAGGATTAGAAAACATAAGGTATTGTATGACTATAATTTTTTTCACTTTTTTGTGAACATTGATCTTGGCAATCGATGTATGATGAACCTTTTTACATAATGTATCCAACAAATTTCATTTTCATCCAATTTGATTAAAGTTCAAAATTTGTCCATGTTTCAATTGTTAACACTCATTTCATAAGGCGAAACATGTTTGGTTATCAGGATGACAAGTGTTTGTTCTAGATTTTTTCTAGCAAATGGACACCTTTTTATTTGGGGGAACATATCTTGGTCATTCTTTGACCAAATCACATGATTTAATCATCTATGAATGCGCTAAAAATGGGGCACAACATCTTTTTAGACCCCAACCCCAAAAAATCAACATCTAACACACACACTTCATTGAATCAATATATTTTCAGTCATTGGTCTATCTACCCTGATTGACTTTTTTTCAACTAATTTTAATTTGCAAGGTCACAAACTGAGCACTTGTGGAGTTGCTCTTAGGGTTAATAATTAAATTCATTTACATGCCAAATTTGATCACAATAAAATGTAATGGAGTAAAAGCATAAAAAGGGTAGAAGTACTTGTTGAACACCCAAAGCAAAGGGCTGATGTCCCTTTTGTTGCCATTTCCCACCTACATTCTCTACATTTGCATCTGGGTTTCTCTTTCTTTCTTGCCCCCTCTCTTGTGTGTGTTTTGTGTCTCTAATGTTTTTGTCGTCGCACTGGCCTTCCTCATAATTGATGTTGTGGATTCAGAACCTACAAAAATGACTACATCTTATTTGTCATCCGAATTACAACAATTAGGATTGTTCATATAGATAGGGGAGATTCAGTCTGAGCAAAGTATGCCCAAAGCCTTTAGAGAACTTGAGTCCAAAGCTTCTACATAACAACTTTAGTTAAATGTTTTCACCTTTGGTCAATGTTGAATTTTTAAATTTCAAGGCCATTTCTTTTAATTAATGTTTATAATGACTTGATGTATAGGCCTTTAAGAGGCCTACTTCTTTTAATTCATGATTTCATTGATTTGACATATGTTTTAGATAAGGTTTTAATAGCTTCCTTTCTTCCAGTTCATGTTTTTAATGAATTTATTTGTTTATTATAGTCCCACATACAATTTTTAAAAGGTTTATTTTTTCTAGTTTTGTTTATAATGAATTCATTTGCCTAATATAAGCCATGTACATGCCTCTAAAAGGCCTGCCTTTTTTAGTTGATGCCTTTGGATTTTTTTTGTCCTCACAAATTGGATTATTCTTTGGATTCCTATCTTTGGGTTCTATATTTATTTGGATTTTATTTTAGTAAATTTTTAACGATTTCTTATTTGAAATCTAGGTTTACAAACCACCTAATAGGAGTTAATCATTTTTTTTTTGAACTTTTTGATTTGTAGACCCCCTAGACCAAATTGACAATTATTTTCTTTAGATTCCTTGATATGTAGATTTCTAACCATTTGGAGCCCCCATCACTGTATTTTAATTAGTGATTGATATTTACACCTCCTAGATTTGTTTTTAATATTAGGTACATTTAAGGTTTTTTATGGTGATCCATTCATGACATAATAAAGTGATTGTGAATTACTACCCAAGAATAGGCCCACAAAAGCACCTTCAAAAAAGAAAGGCTTGAGGTTGGATGGTTAGTTCATATAATCCCCACTTCATGGTTCATAGTTGGGGTACATTAATGGATAGGCCAATGACAAAAACCAAGATGTTGATCTCACAATGATAAAGCTTGAACACTATCACTAGCAAACTAGAGGCCAATATGAAGGATTGAGAGGTTTTGTTAAAAGCAAAGGTGGATGTTAGCATAGAAAAGAAGAATGCTTTTAAGTTAAGTAATTTCAAAGTAGCTTGAAAGTGTCAGTACAAATGCATAATTCAAGGCTTGGACTAAGGAGTTGGTAAACCTATACTAGTAATTGATATCCCAACCATATTCTATGGGGTCATCTAGGTGTTTGCCAATAAGTTCAAATGTGAAATCTTGGCAATGCTTGAGCATGATGTTAGTTAGTAATGTAGATGCCTTGAACATATGAATGCACTTATCTTTTGTGGAATCAAAATGTTTCATCAACCCTTTCCATCTGCATTTTAGTTTTCCAATGCCCCATTAAGTTTAAAAAATCACAACTTTTTACAAGGTCCAATTTGACTAAGGGTGGTGTTCATCTTGATTGAAGGGCCGAGGCATGAAAAACACATGATAATTTTTATTAATACATTTGACTAAAGGGTGTCAACAAGGTATAGTAGACAAAAAAAAATAGTTTGCCCAAATCCAATTAAAAATGGAATAATTTTTTATATGGACATAAAAAAATAGATTCAAAATATTTGAAGTAGGAATATAAAACCAGAGGTCACTGTATTTAGTTTATGGGAAGTTGGATGCAAAATTAAACAACTTTGGTATCATAAGTAAGTTGAAAATATGTTTGAAACTGATTGGGTCAAAATGGTGTTCAAACCTGCTTCATATTAAAAATTTGATATATTATGATTATAACATCCTTATTTGATAATACATAAATGTCTTTAGGGTTCCATTAAGTTGATTTTTTTAAAAATGAATATTTCATTTACATGTAGCCCATTTTGTAAAATTGGACATTTTGTGAAAGTAGAAACATTTTTTGAAATTTTATTTAATTATACTTCAAGATGGGTTTTTTCAATATTTTAAATATAAAATAAAAGATTATCATCATTTTCATTATTTTACACAAAAAAATCTACTTTTAATACATTAGAAAAAATTCATGGGTACTCGTAATTTTTTTTGACACAAAGTAATGAGTTTTCTACTTTACTTTGCTTGCACTCTAAAGTGACTTTTTGGTTAGGTGTCAATTGGATATTTAGTTAAAAAGGACAAACAAAAAAAAAAGGTATGTCAAAATTATCATGGCTTAATCAAATTTGACATATTGATTTGACATTAGTTAAATAGGTTTAGGCCAAAGCTACATACATACATAACACACCTAATTAGCCTATTAATTAAACCTAGGTTTCCTATTTAGCATAATTAAGTATAATAGTAATAAGACCAAGGTATCTACTACCCATTAAACTTAACCTAATTACCTACTTAACATATGTTAAGCTAGGTTATGCTTGTAATGAATTGTCACTATATATTGTTATCCATTCATATATGGTAGTTTGGTGGTTAGGTAGGTAGATAGGTGTGTTATGAATTTATGTGTGGTAGGCATGTAAATAAGTATGTCAGAAATGGGTGTAGGTACAAGAAAATGACCCACACTCAATTGTTCTATCATGTGTTAAAATATTCTAAGAATATTTTTGACGAACGCTTTTGAAAAAAATATAAAAATCTTTAATTTTTCTTGCAAATCAATCATTGGCTCAACACTAGATATGTACACGAAACAATCTTGAGAATTAAAAAAAAGTAGTGGTATTCGGTGATGCAACCCAGGTCGTTTACTTTGGAAAATGTTAAATCAGCCAAAGAAATTGAATGCAGGCAATACAAAAGTACTGCAATTTTAAAAATAGTTTCCAAAAAAAGGGAAACTCGAATCAATCATGCATGTACTTTTTTAATGTTTTTATTAAGTTTTTTATGTTGTATGAAGTTGCCTATGGAAGTATGCATACATTGTCGCAACCCTAACTTGGCCAAGTGTGGAGGTGAAGCCCAACACTTGGAAAAGTTGGAGATTTGGAGTCCTCCGGGACTCCTGAATGTTTAGAGCTCGACAGCAAGGGGCAAAACACCTCGCATTGGAGTAATCTTGGTGTTGTTGAAAAGGTCTCAAAACGTAGATATCCAAAATGCCCTCGTATTTTCGATTTGGACATCTGTAGCCCAAGTTATGGGCAAAAGAAGGGCCGGGAGTCAAACTTGCAGTTTGACTCCCGACCACTAAAAGTCGGGAATCGACCAGCTTTTGATGTTCGATTTGGGAGTGCAATACGTCGTTAGAAAGATCTTGACGAGGGCTACAACTTCGGTTTAAACCTCATCACGATACGAGGTTAGGGCAAGGAGCTACGGCCTCTCAAAGTTCTGAGAGTCTAGAATCGGGACACTTGGGTGGATTTCGGGACTACAACTTGGGAGTCCCAAGAATTCGTGCCATTTGGATGTAGCCCCCACGGGGCGTCGCAGAGTATGCTATATGGGGGATGGTGATGGCATCCCCCGAGTCCGGGCCGTGGTGAGTCTTGTGGTCCGAAGTGCCCGTGGCTTGTCCCAACACCAAAGGGTGTCCCAAAAAGTGATCTAACCACTTGGGTGGTTTGTTTTGATGCAGATTCTCGCTTGATCAACTAAGTTTTCTTCCTAGTCTAATCCCTAGGCTCCCAACTCGACCCTCTACCCCTTTTTAGAGTTGGAAGCCGGGAGCATGCTACCAAGTCTCAAATTCCGCAACTTGACTTTGTGAGACCCTCAAGTGGGTTTCACCCCCGTGACTTGGGACCGCGTCATACACTCTAAGGCCCACTTTACAGTAGGAGTTAGGGCCAGAAAAACTTGGGAACAACTTTGAACATTTTTGGCTTGTTTTTTTGGCCCCAAGTTACTAATAAATGCTAGAACATTGACATTAGGAATTAATAAATGCTGGAACATTGGCCTCAAGGATTGTAAATTGGCTTCCCAAATTTGATGGTATCCTTTTTTCAGCCTTGGGCCAATACGAGGCCATAAAGTTCAGCATTTATTAGTACCTTGGGGCAAAATGAAAATATTATTTTTATTTCAGTTTTGATTCCTAGTGTAAAGTGGGCTTAAGAACACTTCAAGGTAAATACTTATCCAAATAATTTTGATAACAAAAAATAAAAATGTTAGCAATGTGCACTCTTAAATATTACCTTTTAATTTTCTATATAGAGGAGTTGAACTTTGGGCAACCATATGGGATAAAACCTAGGTGCTATTGGGAACATCTTGAGGAACACATTCGAGAATAGTTTGGGAACAGGCTGGGAACACATTGGAAACAAGGGCAAGGAAAAAAAACAAAAAAAAAAACGCCCCCAGGAAAACAGGGCCCATCATGAGTGGATGCTGAGCCTTTGGGTTGGCTGCATGAAATTGCTCTTTCCAAAAGTGTTGGTCACCATTTTTGACCTGGGCTAATTGCAGGGGCAGAATTTTGGGGACAAAGGGAAAAAGAAAAAAAAATGGGATTAAAGCAAGGTGCTATTGGGAACATAATTGGGGAACACATTGTGAACTTGAAGGGAACATGTTGGGAACGAAGGAAAGAAGAAAATACTCCTCCTTCTTCCCCCAAAACTTAAAATTAAAGAAAAAAATATTGAGTGCCTGCTGAGCCCTCCCATTGAGTGCATGCTGAGCCCTCCCATTGAGTGCATGATATTTCTATGTCCAAAACTGTTCGTCACCATTTTTGGCCTGGGCTAATACACCTGTTATAAACTGGGGATATTAAGTTATTAAAGTTATCCGTAAAGTCAGGAAAAGAAGGCACTGGAACCCCCTGTTTGGTTACATAGTGGATGAGATTTCAAAAAACATGAAATAAAAAGTACACTGGACTTCAAAGGGGACATGGAACTCAGTTTAGCATCAAATTTGGTGCTAAACTGAGTTTTCCCTGTCCTTTCTTTTCCTGAACGCCTTCAACCAATCACTGCTGCTCTATGTGTACTGTAGCAGCTGTAAATGTTCTCGAGCATCCTGCGTTTAATCCTGATTCCCAGTATTTCATACCCTTATTTAATAAAATTTCATGACTTTGCGGAGAAGAGCAAGGAGGGGATCCAGCATCAAATGAGGGGTGCAACTCAGGCCCAACACGGCATGACTGTACGAATAACTTTAATATCTTCATCGTGTTTAGTCCCGATTGCTCAAGCGTATACATGCACATGGGTGTCATTGCGGGGGTAATTGCATAATTGTTTTTCATTACCTAGCCTTGTCCCCGTCCATCTCTTTCTGAAAGATGGATCTACATACATTATTACTGATGTATGGTCCCTCCCCAAGTTCCAACAAACCGTGCACCCACTTAGTACTTACACATGGTGGTATAACAAATTCCTTGAGTTTACCCACAGCAGCCCAGTTGAGGAACGTGAAAGAAAGAAAGAGGCTGTTCTTGTATTTGTAGAGCGGTCTTCTGTGTTTTGTAACAGAAAAAACACAAGTCCTCAGTCCTCACGCAGAGTAGTACTCCATGACCGCAAAGATTTAAGGAAAGACTCTCTTAGTTTTACAGTGCTGTATCTCAAGCTGTGTCTCAAAGGAAGTGCGTGTAATTCATTTTTGGTTTCGTGGTTGAAAAGTATCTTGGATGGCAATGGTGGAATAGCGAACGCACGTGACCGCCATGAAGCTGGAGAAAATGATTTCCATGGTGGGTGGTGATGGGGAATTCAGTTACCAGCGGATGGGGGTGATACAAGCAAACGCAATCAGGAGATTGGAGCCGTTAATGGCCGAAGCTGTTAAGCAGATCAGTCTGCCGGAACAAGGTCCTTTGCGTATTGCTGATTTCGGTTGCTCCACTGGGAGAAACTCCATAAATTACATAAACTTGATTGTGAAGTGCGTTGCCGACAGGTACGTTGACACAGCTGGCGAAAACAAGGGTCATGTCACTTGCATGCCGGAGATGCTTGTTTCCTTCATCGACTTGCCCGCGAATGATTTCAATAACCTTATTCAACTATTGGCATCAGAGCCTACAAATGCCAAGGATTTAGCTGGATCAGTCACTGGTGCCGATGGTGGAAGAGCGAGCAGCTACTTCTCAGCAATCACGGCAGGATCTTTCTACAACCGTTTGTTGCCCAAGGAGAGTCTCCATTTCGCAATATCGATATACTCTTTGCACTGGTTGTCTCAGGTAAATTGATTGATGTTCAATTACTCCACTAATCTGACCTAATTTTCTGCGTCTTGAAGATTGCTACCTCATGTACACAGGACTATTTAGAAATATGCATTTTGAGGTCAATTCACCATGCACATCTACAACAATTGAATATCCCAAAATTTCGCAATCGTCATGCTGATTAATAAGTCGTTGACGGAACCGCTACTGCGGGTTGTGCACATAGATACCAGCAACACTGATAAATCGGGGTTCTCCTCTTTACAACAAAGGCCGCTCTTGGATTCTTGGCAGCCACCCTACTATTGCACGAGAGTTTGCTCATCAAAGCATGCTTGACTTGGACAACTTTCTTGATAGTCGTGCTGCCGAAATGGCGCCTGGTGGTATTGTGTTCGCGTATTTCGTTGGCCGCCAGGACCCAGTCAACCCTGAAAACCAAACCAACCCAGAATGTCGCCATCGCCACTTTGCTGGTCATGACTTCGAGAATGCTTGGAACGACCTCATTGACGACGTATGTAACGAACACAATACTCTATCCTCTCGGAGAAATGAAACAGAAGTAGGAAGCCATTGTCTCTGGTCTGGAAGACAACATGCAATCTTTCTAAAAGTTTTGAACTAAAATTCCATGGTGTTGTTCAAGTTGTCAATAGAAAGACACTTAAAATCTTTTGCATCTTTTTGGATCATGGTTGTTTGCGAGCACAGGGAGTCATAACTGCTGAGACAAGAGACACATTTAACCTCCCCATCTATGGCCGTTCAAAGGAGGAGGTGGAGGCATCAGTGATCAAGTGTGGTGGATTTGACGTCCAATATTTGCAATCGTTGGATGACGAGAACCTGTGCCCTGAGGACGAACTGATGCACATGCTACAATTCCCCCAATCCTTCGCTACGTTTTTCTCTGCATGGTTGAGGGCGGGGTTCGGCCCAATCATGGAGGCGCACATGGGCCGACACAAAACCGACGAGTTCTTCATTCGCCACCAGCGACGCATAGCAGCTCGTGCCACCTCCCTCCTTTCAGACCCTAAAGCGCAACAAGAATACAAGATTCTGAGTACGAGTCTCCTCCTTGTGGTCCTCAAGCGCAAGGTACCTAGTACCTAGTCCTATCAATAGTATCTTCCCATTCTGGAATCACGAAGCCTTTTTAGTTAACTGATCCAATACCTACTCTAATGCCTAACCTGCTTGAGTGCTGCATTTTAGTGGCTATATTCAACCCTAGAAGTATTAAGTTTGGAACTCGTACAGACTCGCTTTGATATATATTTTTTGTCTCTAATTGATGGGGATGGCATTGCCCAGCATAATTCTGGGGTGGTTTTAAAAAAAACAAAATGCATGTTTTAATGTAATAACACCCCAAGTGCCAAAAGAAAACCATCCATCATCTACTTAAACCTAGGTATCTTGAAGTAGATGAATATTACCCTTGGAGAAAGGAAACCCATATAAACACCCTAAAGTAAAACCTACATGTCTTGGGTCTCTTGTTTGTTTGTGTGACCAACTAATGTGGAAATTGTTTCTCAAATTAATAATTGTCCAATTATGATCCCATGACTCATTGAAGGTTGGAAGAAACTCATGTAAAGCTAGTTGATTAGCTTTGATTCTGTTCCAAGCCAAGTTCATCATAATTGGTGGTTGCTTTCCAAACTAATCAATGAAGTTTGCTAGGATGCCATCCGGACCACTTATTAAATACAAATCATCCCTTTCTATCTATATCCACCAATTTGAATGACAATTTTTGATTGAATTGTTGAACCCCTTGAGAATTATTCCATCAAAGATTCATTGATCCCAGCCAAATAATTCAGAAGCACATCCTTGTGGGTGCAAGACTATAGCTTTTTAATCACTATATTCATTTGTTTGGATGATTGTTACAGCATGGATGAAAAAATTGTAGAAATAGATACCTATGATCATTCATTGAACATTATATTATGATTGCATGAAAACATTAAGTAAATGTGTCACACATTTTCAACATGACCTTAGTTTAAAACATGTAAAGTGCGTGATGGTCACACTTTTTATTCATGTTTGATATTGTGTTTACATCTGACAAACACAATAACTATTAACGTTTTTATTCCTTTCTAACTAAACAATGTTGTTGAACTTGCAAAAAAAAAAGGTAGGAAATTTGTATTAAAAAATAAATCTCATATCATTTATTAAAGTTATATAATATCTCTATGATTCATAAATGAAGATATTTTAAATTTAAGGACAATTTATTTTATTTTGGTTTGTTATTAACCACCAAATTGGAATCAAGTTTCATGATTGCTTTGCAAAGGATAAGGTTCTTGAACTTTTAATTTTGAAGAACATATAATTTACATAGTATCACCTTGATTGAATTCTAAAGAATAATACTTTGACAAGCTAGAAACCTCTTACGACCTAAAGAAACTTGAAGAATACCTTGATCAAAGTTTACATAATTTGTTTATTAACTATTTCCAAAATTGAATTTCCCAAATATGTTACAAGCATAGTAAACATTATGTTTGAAGAATGAACAGGAGCTCTATGGCAACAAGCAAAGAGAGCAATTATGAAGCCATTGAAAAATTTGATTAACCATGTGCTCATGTCAACTTGTTTGGGCCTAAGTCTCTTAACTAAAAGAATATATGGGGTTTGAACATTGCCCATTAAATGTAAGGTAAAGCCTTAATGTGCGAGCATTATCAAAATAAAGGGCCTAGGACAAGGTGTTGGGCAAACCCATCTTTGGTTGGTATCACTAGGAATCACCTCAAAAAATGGTTAATGAACTAAAAATGGTCAAACCATTTCCCTGGGCTTTTTACTTTAAATGTTTTCACAATTATAATTTGTTTTCTCATATTTATCAATGGCATGCATTAATATATGGCTTGAAGTATATTTTGGAATTTTAAAATGCTAAAAATTTGTATTCCTAATTAAAATGACCCCTTCAAAAATTGATGGTCTTAACTTTGGAAATTCATAACTAAATTATATTTATTCAATTAATTGGCTAATAAAAACCTAAAAGGAGAATGACTTCCAAATTATTATTAGTATTAATTCCTAAAAAATTCTCAAACTATGTTTCAAATTTCTATTCATGACTAAAAAAGTTCACGCAAAGGAACCAATGTTATAATTTTGAAACTTTTTATGAATGCAATGATTAAGAACATTAAAAAATAAAATATTTTTGGTATTATTGAAATTTCAAAATCTGTGGAACCTAATAAATTTACTCTTTAAAAAATTAAAATATTTATTTGTGTTTTTTATGATTTAAATTTTTTGATGGGTCCAAGAAAATCAAGATGTGATGTTTTTAAAAGTACCACCCATGGATGGGCTTGCTTTAGAAGTCAAGTTCCACCCCACATTTTGGGAATGTCACCCACTCGTGGGCTTTACCTATCATATAACACAAAACAAAATTTATCATGAACCAAACCTATGTAAATCATGAAATGTATGAATGGGAACATTCTTATGCCTATTCAATAGTGGGAGGGTTCTTACATCTATAAATAGGCATCAATTCCCAACACCTTTGAAAAGTAGGCATAATATCCTTCCCAATTTATACGTGGGAAATTCAAGGATATAAAATGTTTTTTACAAATTGTAGAAAATTTTGTCAAGTGCTTTATGTTGGGGCACAACCTAATTGAATGAGAATAAGGGGGCATGGGGTTTGCAGATTTTTTTTATCATTGAAAATCACTAATCATTGTAATTTGTGCAATATGACTCAATTGAACATTAAGATATATAAATTAAAAATTCATTTCATTCACTTGAGGTTTTGACTCTAGTTAAGAACTTTTGAAAATGGACATAGATGTATGAAATGAGGACAATTTCGTAAAAGGACTATCTTAATTATAATATCATTAATAGAATTTTGATTAAAAAACTTAGATGATAAAAAAATATTAACTACCTTCCAAAAAAAAATTCACAATTTTAGGAAAATGGAATTCTATTTATTTTTAAATTCAAAAAAGTTTCAAAATCTGAAAGTTTCAAGAATCCTTTGAAAGTCCTTTATCACATGCAAATGAAATATATGTACATGATATATATGTATAAATTATATTTTAGAACAGAAGAAAACGATCCATCAAGTAATTCACATATTTTGAAATGATTTGAAATGATTATTTAATATATCAAGATGAAATTCAAAATTTAACAAAATTTGTGCATTTCTAGAAATTGATATTTACTCAAAAATATTAACACACCAACGTGTGATACATTGGATAAATATCAACATATTTAATAAGAAATTACAAACAAATTCATTCAACAATTGTTATTTTTGACTACCCAGCATTGGTTTACACTCTTATTTCTTGATTTTTAGGATAATATGCTAAAACAACATTGCAAATATATGGATAATTGTCAAGCATTTTTCACAAATTGAGTTTCAATTTTTCAATCAACTTCAATTTGTTTTGGTTCATTTAATAGTTTGAACTAGTGTTTTCTTGGCAACTTTTGGCACAGTGGGAAAAACAAATAGTGTTTGTTGGCTTTACCAATCACCAAATTTTAACAAAAATTAAAATTGAATCACCAAATTATATATTATGTTCCAATAGGTAGCCAACATATCAAAATATGGTTTTTATTAAAAGCTTTCATTTTTGATAGCCACTTAGTACTCTCATTGTGGTTAAATCGTTTTATGGATGATTGCTATTTCAACTACATAACAAAAATTGAAAAAAAAAGACTGACACCCAAGTTCCAACATATAGCAATTTTTTGGCAAGGGTCAAGTTTCCTATTCTATTAAAATTGAAGCTTTCATTAGTTGATTACTTTAACTTAAGGTCAATTTCATCATTAAATAATTCTCAAAATAGTGAAATGAAATAGTGTGCAAATATGAAGTTGACATGTTGAAAATTATCATAATTACCGTAGGCTACACTTTGAATAATTTCTCTACTCATATCACAATATCATAGTAGATAATGGAAAAATATATAATTTCAACATAAAAAACGAATTCATTTTTTGAAAAAAAATATATATATATTATTTTTTCAATGTGAAAGTTGACCAAAGGCTATGGTAGTGCACGTAAGTCCTCTTGGAAAACCATCTTTCAATTTTGTTTAGGCAAATTGGAGGAGAAAAATGAATGAACAATAGGACATTTTCAAGAAAAATGAAGTAATTAAGAAACCAACCTTTGTTTTTTTGTTAATGTGGGTGTAGCAATGCATTCCTCAATTTTTGGTTTGAGAGCAATTTTGGGAAAGGATCCTGAAGTACTATCATGGGCAAATTGTTAGTCTTGAACCCTTTTCAAAAAAGAAAAAGAAATGGAGAACATCCATTGCAAAAAGGCTGAAGTACAACACAACGAGTGATTAAACGATCGACTTGATACTAAATATTTTTTCCAGTACGATCAGCAAATAATTCTACTACTTCTCAATAAAACTTGGGCCATCACCCCCAACAAACCAAAGACACCAAGCCTACCACATAATGCAGCCACTACTTGGTGGTTGGTAACACCATCCTATTTTTCATCTGTCACAAGCACAAATGGCACCACACCTCATCAAAGGCATCCTTTAGGATCTTCTTAGTCTTGAACTTTTATTCACATACTTTAAAGTATAGGGCAATGCACAAGGTTGGGTGGTTAGCTACCATAAAATTTGACTCACTTTTTACTTTTCTCTATTTTTGTATTGTGATACCAGCTAAAACCAGGTGGTTTTCATAGTAAAAAAAATGAAAAATAACAAGAAACATTTTGAGAAGTGAACAATTTTTTTATGGGCATTTCGATGAAGCCTGCATTTCATTTTTCAAAATGCCCACTCACTATTGAAGCCCCATTACATCGACTTGAATGACCAAGCCCCCATGATGACACCAGTTCCATCTGGGATGAACTTGTTCTCATCCTAGTTACCAAACTTGGTGTAGTTAGACATGTTGAATCAAAGTTTTATTTTTCTTGCAATTTAACCCTTAGATGTTTTTATAACCCCATACCTACCGGATTCACCCACCTTTGGTAAATTGTTTTTTCAAATGTTTTAAAACCCTAAAGCCCAAACCAACCATTAGCTGTTATCACTATTGTCATAATATGTTGTTGTGGTTGTTACATGAGAGTGTTCCAAGGTGAAGGAGGTGCTGCAAGGTGAGGCTTTGTGTGAGAGGATCAAGGGAACTACATTGCTGCGGAGAAAACAAGGATCATTACTGCGGAGGAGCAGAGAGGATTGTTGTTGCTTAGGAACACTCCTATGGAAAGAACTAGGTTGCAAGAGGAATGGAGCGTGGCTATGGGAGGAGTGTTGTTAGAGGATGAATTTTACACCTTTTTTCTTTTCTTACACAATCACCAAAGCTCTTTTTCTTTCTTTTATTTTTTTTGTTATCTTACAAAGTTATAGAAGAAGAAGAGGATGATGACCACCTGTTCATCATTGTTTTTTTTTCCTTACAAGCTTGTAGTCTTTTTCTTGTGTGCTCCCAAATAAGATGATGATGGAGAGCAAATGTCATAATTTTTTTCTTTAAATAATTGGATATAATCATGCTAATAGGAACCAAAAGCGATCCTAATCACTATTTAATAATGTGTTTGTTACATTAATTTTTTTTAAAAAAAATTAACTTGAAAATAAGTTAAAGTTTTTGCACATTAGTAAATGAATATCTTATTTTATGAATTTCCAAAAATATGAAATTATTCCATTAACATTTGGACCTTCAAAAGTAATGTAAATTTTTTTGTAACATTGTTTTTAAGCAGTAAAAGGACTTATAAATGGACTTGGAAAACTTTGAAAGTGACATTTTTGGAAAACATTAAACACAAATCTTAACCAAATAATACAAAGAAAATTTTTAATGCTTCAAAACATTTTTTGAAGACTTTCTCTAAGAATATTCCTTAAAAAAACAGTCATAGAAGGGGCACTAGTGGCTCCTATTAGCCAGGTTGCACCCAATTTAGAAAAAAGATGACAATATTGAACATTGTCATCATTATCTTTTTGTTTTTATTGTTACTATGTTCCAAAAGAAGACAATGATGACAAGCATTGCCATCATTGTCTCCTTCTTTTTATTCTACTCTAGAAGAAGATGACAATGGCGATGCTTGTTGTCATCCTCTTCTTCTATTTAATTTGTTTGAGAAAGAAGAAGACTACGACATTAACTCTCGTTGTTGTTGTTTTCTTCTTCTTTTTATTCTACTCCATTCACCCCCACAAAAGAAAACATTAGCCAATTTTTAATCCCAAATCTATTGCTTTTGTGAATGTTCACCACTTTGATTACATCATAAAATTTGAAAAAATAAATAAATAAATAAATAAGTAAAAGGATTGTAGTCAACAATAGGTAGTAAGGTAGTGTGAGCTCCATAAATTAAAAGCTTCTTGCCATCTCTACACTCAAATCTTCCATCATGTCCTTGGAATTCCAATTCTTCATTCTCTGATGCAACAAGTGAAATTGCTCATTTCAAAACTTTTTTTGAACTAACCATGCTAGGACTCAATAGTTTTAGATTTTCTAATGACATTGCAAAACTAATTATTCTCTTGCATTACTCATGTAGGTAATCATTTTACAAGTCTAGTGAAAGCTGATCTTAGAATTACAAGTCAAAGTTAGTTGTTGCAATTTTGTTTAATCTTACATGTCGCATCAAAAGAAAAAAAAAAATGTGTTTTTTTTTGTTAATAGAATGGTTGTTTTCTTTTAGGATGGCACTTCCAAAAAAACTCACATGAAAGAGCAAACAAGGCCAAGGCATCGATTACAATTGAAGAATAGGCAATTGTATTATACACAACTTTGCTTCTTCAAAATAGTTATCAATATTTTGAATATGTTTCAATTTGCCAATGGTGATATGGAATCCCATATTCATTTTCCATGCGAGAATGGGGTTGTGTTTTTTTTTGGTTAGTTTTATTGGTCTAGCAATACCCATAGTGAGGCTTTAGTGCACGACATGTGGTATATATATCAATTATACTTGTGAAAATGATGGTTTAGTTTATCAATGCTCAAATTCATAATTGGTCATTTTGACTAATGAAAACATCTTAGGACCCATGGTAAAAAAAGACATTAATCAAAATGGATAGGTTCAAATTGACGTGTTTGAAATGACATTTTGGTCAAGTTGACAAAGGGAAAAATGATTTTTTTGACCAATTTTCCCAATAAAAAAGGCTATGATTTCTTGTAGTGATTCCAACTTGACCTTAAATTTTTCATTCATTTTGTTAAACATCAAAACCAAAACCCAACCCCTAATTTAAAATCAAAAACCCAAAACGAAAAACTTAAAACCCTAAACCCTGAACCTAACCTAAAACCCTAAACCCCTTAGAATTACCTAACCTTATTCTTAAAACCTAAACCTAATAAAACTTAAACCTTATCCTAAAAACCAAAACTATAACCCAAAACCTAAAGCCCATCTTGAAACTGAAACCCCAACACAAAATCCTAACCTTCGAAAACCTAAAACCTACAAAACCCAACCTTTAATTTAACAACCTAAAAAATTACAACCTAAAATGTCAAACCTTAACATGTTCAACTTTTAAACATAAAAATTTAAAGAAGTAAATTGAAATGAATGGGCAATCTTTTCAAAAAAATTGCATATAGTTTGTGGAATGTCCTATTTGCATTGAGAATAATTCCAAGCACTACTCATGCCTCCCAATGCAACATCATGAACATCTCCCCACCCATGTAACTAAAGTTGGCCAACAAGTATTTAAAGTATTCATACATGTGAATTTTTTTGTTGATGCCAATGTTTTTGGAGGTTTGACTAGCAATGGAGGATATTGATGCCATGGTATAACCCCAAATACTTGAAGACCAAGTAGATGAACAACCCACCATTTTTCACCATGACAAATCATGCATTGCATTTTTTTTGCCCATTAAATTACTTCCAATGCGTAGGATTGTTCCAATGCTTACAACTTTCAATGTTAATAAATCTAATGCGCCCCTAGAATTGCAAAAGTTACATAGTTAGGATTTGTTGTTTTTCAATGACGGGTCATGAAATTTTGTCAATAGTGACAAAATTGATGCAAGATGCAATGATCATTTAGTGCATTTACATTTTAATTATACATGAAGGCATTGTATTTAATCATGTTATTGTGTTTTATATACAAAATAAAGCTAAACAAATGGTACTCTAAAGCAAACTTAGATAGTTGCCCAAAATGTGGTGTGACTCCCTTGTGGACCTTGCATGACTAATAATGACCAAGACCTTAAGCTTTGCCAACTCCACAAACCTCCCAATGTGAAATTGGTGAAAGTTTTAAACAAACTCATAATAACCTATTTGATTGTCAACATATCACACACACCTACATTGGCGTTGATCGATTGCTTGCATTCCTCTTCCAACTCCACTATTCTGAAATACTCCACAGTGCTGCTGATGCAAGCAATTCCGGCCTATATCCTTATTTAATTGGTTGTTTGAGGAGTCAATGAACTCCATAAGTCACAAGAACAACTCAAGACAAAAGTGAAATGGGGCCCTGAAAAAAACAAAAAAGGTGAAATGAAGCTCTTAAAATTAAAAAATTCAAAATCAAGTGAAGTTGCAGTTCTTTAAAAAAATTAAAACACATGTGAAAGAAGATTCACAAAACCCTGAAACAAAGTGTAATGAGATTCACAAGAAAACACTAAAAGATTAAGTGAAATAAAATGGAATGACATTTGAAAAGGAGAAAGAGAAATGAGGTCTCTAGTAGTGTACTTATAATATATTCCTAACCTCAGAAATGACTTAGATAGATAGGTATCCAAAGTGGTTAATCATAAAATATGGGTAACCATGCCAAAAAAAAACCCTCCTCTGAAATTATAAAAAAATGAAATTGAAACTTTCTCTCCCCCCAACCCTCTAAACAGTTTCTCTCCCATCCCCCCTGTCCAGAAAGCAGGAGTGTGGAAAAAGTAAACCAAACCCAGCCCACCCACCTCTCTCCCCCTCGCCCCCCTTCCCCTCCCCACAGTCCGATTTTCAAGGCAGTCAAACCCCGCCTCCAAAGCAGGGTTTTATTTTCATTTTTGTGATGTAGACGAAGTGGCGATCATCCATAAGGCAGTTTAGCCAAATTTGCTTACTAACAACATATGATATGAAAATAAAAAAGTTGAAGTATTCTTCGCATTTTTGGGCTACTTTCTTGAACCCAACAGAGAATTATGGCGATAATGTAAGATTTTTTTAACTTTTAAAAACTTTGGCTATTAAAAAAGAAAAAACACATATTTTTACCCACTTTGAAAAATTATTTAGCCACAAAAGAAAACCCTGCTCCACAGTCAACTTTTTATATCACCATGTGCTTTCCATTGTGGCTTCTTGTTTTGGTGACTTTAGGGACAACAAGTTACTAGGGGTGAAATATGAAATAGGCATGAGACACCTGGCGAAACTCGACATCACTTTACAAATATCTTTATTACATAGTTTTCAAATAGATCTTTGTAGAAAATTAGGTGATGAAAAGGTATTAAATGATGAACCCTGCCAACCATATATCAACCAACACGATCCCTTGCTTACCAAGCAACTTGGAGGACATTTGAATATTATTTCTCTTCCTCTTGTGTATGGTGTGAATGATGTAAAACTAAAACATTTGAGTATTAAAAACATTACTCTCCAGATGGGTTTTCTTAAGAAAAATATATTTGCTCAAATGAATCATCCACATAGGTAGTCGAAATAAACCCGATCCTCAAAATTGACCCCCAATAACGTGAAAGCTAGCCTGATTCTATGATATCCTTCACACACACCTTCTCTAAACCGTGTGAAGTGGTTTTCCACATGTTTTACTCACAACTTGCTCAACTTGGACCTTGGGTGGTTCCATAGCAAATTGCACGCATATTATATTTGCAATGAAAAATAAGTCACGAACACATACATGCTTCTCACAAATTCACCTTCAACTTAGAACTTGGGTTACAAACGAAGCAAATTGGGCACACACATTTTCCGCACTAAATAAAGTCACAAACACACCCTTTCTCTAGAACGGTGTAATGTGATTTACAAATGGTTCTCATGAGTGGCCCAAAAAATTGGAGCTTTGGGGTTATGAAGCAAATTGCACGAGCACATTTTCCTAACTAAATAAGTCACAAGGAAACAAACAAACTCAGCTTGCTCCCAACTTGAGTTCGATGTGACCTAAATGTAGAGCAATGTTGGAAATTGGTGTTTGCTCATTGAAGGAAATTACCTCCAAACTAGGTGACCACTCGAACCATTTAGTTTGATCTTCCCAATGGAATTAAAAGAAGTGCATTTTGGTTAGTCACCCACCCACTTCCTTCTTCTTTTTTAGGCTAGATTCTTTGTTATTAGTGATGCAGCCAAAGTGCTAAAACTAGGGCCTAAATTAGTGACCTGAATTTAGAGAGCACTACTTGGTTGGCTTTTGGGGGGGTTTGGTACCCACTTATTTTTCCGTTTTTAGTACATTGGGGGTGGCAAGGTTGTTGAGAAGCAAATAATTAAGGTATATAAATCATGTCTACCTATAGACCCTTGGTGACTCAAGCTCAAATTATGTGTTATGGGGGGAGTGAGGGGTGGAACTTGGAACTTGGGAGAGAGTGAGGGTTTATTATGGTGTCCCATTAATTAGTATTACGGCAAAGCATAATAATAAACAATGCTCTTGCCGTCTCTTATAGTCTTTTCTACCTCATGTTCGGATGGAAGAGGAGGAGGCCCACAAGCCAAGAACTGTCAAGCAAGAAGTCGCAATGCACGCTCCTCCTTATATACAAGTTTAATCTAGATTATGTTTCGATATTTGGGCAAATAAATTTTTCTTGGCCTCTTGTCATGCCATTGGGCATCATCCTCATGCGCCTTGCATGTGTGTGTTTTTATGGTTGCCAGGCTTAAGTTGTTGGTGACCCTTCTTCTTCAACAACATCGTGCCATGCCCATGCCATTATTATCACATAAATAGTGGGTGGGTAAGTGGGTGGGTTGGGTTTTTTTTTTTTGCTTATACTTTTTAGTGCACCTACTAAAGCCTTTCTACCTTAGGAGTGATTGTGTGGTTCTTTAATTTTTGTTGTAACCGTAGGGTTCCAGGTTGTTGAAATTTTTCAAAAGAAGCTTCAGTTCCGGCTTCTTGGAACAGAAAATCAAAAAATGGGACAACATTGGTATCATTAACCCAAGAATTTTTTAAAACATTAAGTTGGTTGTATAAACCCTATAAACTACCCCCACCCCCCTGGCTCTCCCCCTCCTCTCAGCCCCTTCGCTGAACGCTGATGAAAGGTACCCAAAACCGAAACATACATACAACAACCTGTCAACAAATTTTTATGTCAGAGAAAGACAAAAATACACTGAAAAGCAGACCAAATTGGTCCGACCTGACTGACATTTGGGGGTTAACTAGAATCCACAAGCTAAACCCGACAAAGAGAAGCAACGACGGGTAGGTGGGTGTGACGAGGGGGCATCATCCAACACATAGCCATTCTCGTTCGGAGACACCGGATTGTTGTAGATTAGCTCAATTCGTGCATGCCCTAAAACACAAACCCCAAGGCTGCTAACAATAATAACACGAACAAAAATAAAATTTATGCTTTGTGTAGTGGAGACGACAAAGGGCCGCATAAACTGTGGAATTGACCATAATCTAGACTTTTGTGTGTGGGGAGGGATGGGGGGCGGGGTGGTCACTAACAAATACTTAAAGTATTTTGTTGCAATTATGACTCGGCTTCAACCTTACGGTCATGTGCATTGTGTCGGACCAAAAGTCAAGCAGTGTATTAATAAATAATTAGCACGAACAAAACTTGGAATTGCTAATTTGATAAATAATTAACATGAACAAAACTTGCAATTGCCATTTGATAAATAATCAACACAAACAAAACTTGCAGTTGCCAATTTGATAAATAATTAGCATGAACAACACTTGCAGTTGCCAATTTGATAATAATTATCATGAACAAAACTTGCAATTGTGAATTTGATAAATAATTATCACGAACAAAACTTGCAAGTTGCCAATTTGATACATAATTAGCATGAACAAAACTTGCAATTGTGAATTTGATAAATAATTATCATGAACAAAATGTGCAAGTGCCATTGATAAATAATTAGCATGAACAAAACTTGCAATTGCCATTTGATAAATAATCAACACAAACAAAACTTGCAGTTGCCAATTTGATAAATAATTAGCATGAACAACACTTGCAGTTGCCAATTTGATACATAATTATCATGAACAAAACTTGCAATTGTGAATTTGATAAATAATTATCACGAACAAAACTTGCAAGTTGCCAATTTGATACATAATTTGCACAAACAAAACTTGCAATTGTGAATTTGATAAATAATTATCATGAACAAAATGTGCAAGTGCCAATTGATAAATAATTAGCATGAACAAAACTTGCAATTGCCATTTGATAAATAATTAACGTGAACAAAACTTACAATGCAATTGCTTAAGTGCAAATTGAAATAGTAACCAAGGATGGAGTCCAAAGCTTACTTGAGTAATGTTTGAGTTATGTTTTTGCCTTCATGGCCTGAATTATGGCCTCCTCTTAAAACCAAGTTATTGAAAGCAATGAGAGGAAATGAGGAGAGGGGACATCAAATCCAAAAGAGAACGAAATAAGTTGATGCTTACCCCAATTTTATTTTACTTAAAATTTAATCAAATAACATTTGCAATTTGTTTTTAAAAAGCTCATAAACTTGTGTAGTTGGTAAATCATGGCTTTTGAAAGAGGGTTTCAGTGGATCCATGATGTAATAATATGTTCCATGTTCACTATTGTTCAGCTGAACCCACTAGTCAGTCGCCTACAAAACCCTAAATACCTACCTGACCAAGAAAGCATGAATGAAAAATTGTCAAACAATTTTTAGCAGTAAAGTTAGGGTACAGAGAGACCTGATCACTAGACTACTGGATGATGGCAAGTGCAGTGTTCTGGATATGGTGTCAGTTTGTTGGAGTTAAGAAGTTAGGCTACAAGAACCCTAACCTAACCCTCATCATGCTCACAAGGGACTAGAGTTTGTGCACAAGTGATCAATCCCAATACAAGATGTGTGTACATTGTTCCAATCTTTTTTCCTTTTTCTTGTTCTTTTTTTCTCATTCCTGACATACAAAGAAGTTGCAAGTTAGTGAAGGATAAGGGTGGGTAAGAAGGCCCTAGGATGAGGACATTACCCATGGTAAAAGAATGAGGCAAATGGATGAGATCAAATGAGATAGATGTAAAATTTGTGATGGAGATAACCCTTATGACTTACTTAATGAACCCACCTCAAAATATAGTGGGAACTCTACAAAGTTGCCTATAAGAAAAACCGTCATTTAAATGAAACATACCTTCTTATTTCCAAGGTAAATTTTCACAAGATAGACCATCCCTCAATTTTTTTACACTAAGTATTTTCTCACAATACTTTTCACGTGAAGGAACTCCATTTAGAAATTTATAAAACAGATTAAAATATTTTTTTCACAAATTGATTTTTTTTGAATTTTTTGAATTTTTTTAAAAATTAAAATTTTTAAACTCCAAACATGAAAAACAAATGCTAAAAAGCTACCATGCAAACACTTCCCTTCCCCAACAAATCTCTGGTCACTGACATCAATTGCCAAGGGAATGTATTTGTACCAGAACACAGTTCTTCCAAGCACATGATGGTGTGGCCAAACAGCAGGTCACCACACTAATGTGAACACAACATGTTTTTGAGGTTTAGTTTTGTTTTATTAGCCGTCATTTTTTTGCAGCGGGAATCTCTTCATTACTGCTGCAAGAAATGCATGGGGAGCCGATTTTCTTGGTCTGTGTGTTATGAAGTACAGGAATGAGGCGGCGCGATGGATGGCGAGGAGGGAAGCTGCATTGAAGAAGGATAGGTGGAAGGAACGATGGCGGGCAGAGCTTGGAGGATGAACAGGTAGGAAATCAGCTGAGAAGAAGCAGAAGAGGAAAGCTTCAGGTTTGGAGGAGAGTGTTGTGGTTTTGGGCAAGGATGGGTAGACCAGTAGTGGAGATGACAAAGGTGGTAGATAGACAGAGAATTACATATATAGATAGATTGGGAGCTTAAGGAGACCGGACATGGGGGGGGTTTTTGGTTTTGGTACTACTTGGCTGGTGGTTGCAATTCTCCGTTGTGCCAACAACCTGGCTAAGTAGTTGTGAATGTACTTGAAGGAATAGATATGAAAGGTTGGTGCCGAGGTATGATGAAGAACTGAGGGATCCGAACCGTAGATGTCGCAACCCTACTTTGGCCAAGTGTGGGGGTGAAGCCCAACACTTGGAAAAAGTGAGGATTTGGAGTCCTCCGGGACTCCCAAATGTTTAGAGTTGAACAACAGGACCCAAAACACCTCGCATTGGAGTGTTCTTGGTGTCATTGAAAAGGTCTTGAAGCGTAGATATCGAAAATGGCCTTGCATTGGCCATTTGCACATCTGTAGCCCAAGTTATGGGCAAAAGAGGGGCCGAGAGTCAAACTGGCAGTTTGACTTCCAACCACTAAAAGTCGAGAATCGATATCTTCTCAACCTCCGAATTGAGAGTGCAATACGTCGTTGGAAAGATCTCGACAAGGGCTACAAGTTTGGTTCAGACCTCGTTGCGATCCAATCTTGCAGCGGGAGTTATGAGCTCCCAAAGTCCCGGGACTCCACCCGGGACAGTTTCGGGACAATTTCGGGACTCCAACTTGAGAGTCCCGAGAAAAAAGAGCCATTGGATGTAGCCTCAGCGGAGCGTCGCAGAGTATACTATATGGGGGAAGGTGGTGGCTTCCCCCGAGTCCGGGCCGTGGTGTGTCTTGTGGTCCAAAGTGCCCGTGGCTTGTCCCAACACCCAAGGGTGTCCCGGAAATGTGAAGTAACCACTTTGTGGTTTGTTTTGATGCAAATTCGAGCTGATCAACTAATACCTCTTCCTAGTCTAATCCCTAGGCTCCCAACTCAACCCTCTACCCCTTTCTAGAGTTGGAAGCCGCGATCGCCTTCCGAGTCCCAACTTTCCGCAACTATACTTTGGTGAACCCTCAAGTGGGTTCACCCCAGGACTTGGGAGTGCGTCAGTAGAACTGAGATGGGGCATATTGAAGAAAGTGAGCATCTGGGATGGGGAGTTTGGGGTTACAGTATTTTTTGCATCTATGTTGTCAGTAGTTGTCTGAGTGAGTACCAGAGACCCAAAACGGTATCCTTAAGGTGGACAGAATGATTATAGAGAGTGTGAGTGAAGAAAGGACCTGAAACCAGAAGTTTGCCGATCATTCTTACATGAGAGTCTGTCCCTTTGAGTGGCACCAGGCGAGCCTGGTATCTACTGTTCAGAATCAGGTGTTTTAGAATGCATTTGGAATCAAGAGTCTCCAAGTCTTAGGTCTTCAATCAAGAAGAGTGGAAGCAAGTTGCATTGTTACATTCTGTGGGGGAGTGGGATAACGGCTCAATGGATCGAGTGAGCATTGAGAGCTCTGACCTCAAAGGCTATACCTTAATAGGTGTTTGATTTTGATGAATCATTGGAGTCAGGAAACTAGTACTTTTTGGCCATTCTCGTGAATGCAAGGCGTAAATTCTGGATTATGTAAATAGCTCTGCTGATTTGTGTGTGCATGAGTTGTTTTTGTTTAAAGATCAACGAATGCATGGAAGAATATTCTGTGAAGAAGAGTGAGAGAAAGGGTTAGGGGTTGTGGTTTGTTTCAAAATCTCAGAAAATACAACTCTGCTTAGGCCCATACAGGTAGTCAGGTTTGTTTTTTTTGTCTTCCACCCTCTTTTGGTATCAAAGCTCGGTTTAGATCTGGTGACTTTAGTAGGACTTATGTGTGTTTGGGTATGATGGTAGTTGGAGTAGCATGTCATCATCTAGTGTAGATGAGGTTGGTACGGATGAAATAACGCAATAAATTTGTGAACGATGAATAGTCATTAGGTTTGATTATCCCAGGGGGCAGGATGGACCACAGATAGGGGCAGTAATTCTACGTTTCCTAGGCTTTGGTGTAGTAACAGTTATAGGAATAGATCCTGATGAGGCCCGAATTGGGGATGTGGCAGTAGAGGTAGTTCACAATGGCTTCTACACACACGTTCAGGTTTGGTTGAAACTAAGGGATGGAGCTAGGGGATGGGGGTCAACCTCAGAACTACAGAGGCAATATTACTACACTTCATACCTTGCGTAGAGTTTCACCTTCATTTCCTGAAAGGCAGCGTAGTGTTCCTAGAATAAGAAACATTTGGGTTCCCAAGTCTGCTGTTTCACCTAACCATTTTACCATATTCTACATCCCTGGTGTAGAAGACTTGTTCCAGACTGGAGATCATCTTCTTAGGGTGGAACACCGTGGATCAAGGTTTCGTGTCATAAGTTGGAGAATATGGCACGATCCAGAAGAAAGGTGGCAGTTCCAACAAGAATCCACAGATGAGCAAAAATTCTCCACCTTCCCATATGACATTGTACCTTTACGACCAGTAGCAAAAGGAGATCAGTCTGAATTTGCAGATTGAATCAAACAACATTTGTTCTTCTCAAAACTCAACACGAACAAAATAGGCTGAAAAACTGGTCAGTACTATGGTTACCTAAATGTGGTCTAGGGACACATGTGTAGTAGAAAGTGTTGCAATTCTAATTTGAAGCTGAACATTTGCAAGATGACCAGCCCCCAGGGGATGGATGAACTGTTCTAGGGGCGAGACCATGAGGACGTCAATGATTGGGTAGAGAGGCTCACCATGGCAGCTGAAGTGCGAGATTTGAATGCAGACAAGCTCTTCAAGATTGCAAAGCTAAATCTGAGAGGTAGAGCCAAGGAATGGTTCAAGAGGTTGCAACCAGCACCAGCCGATGGGCTGAGTTGAGGACTCTGATAGTACAGAAGTATGGAGGTGTGGATGCTAATGACATCAGGATGAAGCTCGATGCCATCAAAGAAGAACCCAAAGAGAGAGTTCAAAAATATTTTGAACGTCTCGACAAACTGTTTCAAAGGGGCAGGATACAAAACGCTGAACAAAGAAGAATATTTTTGGCCAGATTAAGGCCTGAAATTTGAAAATTATGTGTGGTAAGAACGTTTACAGATATTGAGGAGCTGGTGGGTGCTGCCACAGAGGTGGAGAGATTTTTGGGTGAGCTTGGAGAGACTCCATTCGAACCACTGAAGGAGGAACAAGAAGAGGGAGTCGTAAAGACAATGATGGAAAAGCAGGTTAGTGCTTTGAACAACACGCTTATTAATTTTTTCAAGGGGAATGTGCCAAATCTTGTTGGATCATCCTCTTCCACCATGTTTGGAGGGTGCTAGATCTGTAAGGGAGGAGACCATGTAGCCACTACGTGTTTGAGATTAAATGAACCACGGCCAAAATGCTCCAAATGTGGGATGTCTCATAGGACAGAGAATTGTGGGATAAAGTGCTCATTTTGTTCAGGTTTAGGTCACTCGGAGGGCAGGTGTTGGAAGAAGCCCAAGGATGGGAAGTCACATTCTGGAGCAGCAAACTTTCTAGAAGTATTGCTGAATGATGAGGAAGCAACTATGCAACAACTCAACAAGTTGTGCGGAGATGAGAACAATTTCTCATACACTCGAGTACCTAGGAGAAGAATGCCTATCGAAGTGGCACCAGGAGGCGCTGTACCATCTCCTGAAGCTGCAGGAGAGGGCACAGGAGTGAATCGGGAAAACTCTGTCAGGTTGAAAATTCTTTCCCACTTCATTAAAGGAAAGATTTCCCTTACACCCATGGAAACAGTCCTGATGATACCAGGGGAATTAGAACACCTTGAGAGTCTAATGAAATTGGCTAGAAGGAAGAAGGATGCAAAAGCTACAAATAATCAGGTGTCTATGGTCTCAGCAGCTCCAACACTTAGGCGAATCTGCATCAACAAAACACATAGGAGCAAGACACTCCACTTGTTGGTGGAAATAATTAGCTATCAGGTGGAAGGACTTGTAGACACTGGAGCATCTATGTCTGTCATGGCGGCTACAGTGGTTAGAGAATTGGGACTAATGCATTTGGTTTCTAGATCTGAGACTTACAAGACCGCTTCAGGAGTCGTTACACAGGCTCTAGGTCGAATTAATGAGGTACCAGTCAAGGTTGGGGGTGTACAGTGCACCATGACCTTCATGGTAGTGGACACGGACAGCTATGATGTACTGCTTGGGCTGGATTTTTTGATAAAAATTGGAGCAATCGTAGATGTGGAATGAGGGTTAATACAAGTAAAACATGGGCCAGGAACTAATGTGGAAGTATCACCATTAACCATGGTGAATATGTTGCACAAAATGAACTCGGAGACTTTGATGCGAAATGTTGCTGCTGCTCTTGAAAACACACATTTCGATGGAAACTTGGACGTGGTTATTCGGAATCCATCTTTATGTGACCCCATTAAGGCTGGACAAATGGATGCATTGGTATCAGGTTCAGACACTGATACAGATGATGATTGTGAAGGAGGGCTTCAACTGGTGGAGCCAATTGATGACGAGACTGAATTTGGGAACACTGAACTTGAAGATTTGGTGTTGTTGGAGGGACCACAGCAAATTCTGCAGCTGATATTGCAAGAGCAAGTTGATAATTTCATGGAAGAAGAAATCACAGATGCAAACGACTATGCTGATTGGATTAAGTGGGCTTCTGATGCAGAGAAAGGAAAACAGGCCATCTCTAAAACTACAGATTTTGCAAAAGTGCCTGTACTGCTACAAGTCCAGCAAATGGACAGTGGTGACTCTCACAACAGTTTCAAGGAGCAATTGGTGATATCTGACGATTGTAAAGTGAACTCAAGGTGGGAATAGATTTGCCAGAAGATCCGGGTTGATCATAACTTGGATGAGGAAAAAGGGCAACAGCTCTGGGGAGTCTTAAAGCGTTATCAAGATGTGTTTGCTTGGAACAAAGGGGAATTGGGCTGTTGTACCGTTGGGGAACACTCCATAGACACACAAGGATTTCCACCTTGCAAGGGATCTCCTTGTCAATTATCATATTGGGAGGATGCAGAGGTGAAGAGACAGATTGATGTGTTGATGGATTTGGGCAAGAGGAGGCCTAGTAATTCTGAGTACGCCTATCATGTTACCCTGCCAGTAAAAAGGGATGGGAGTAGGCGCTTCTGTGGAGATTATCGACCACTCAATATGCAGACCCGGCGGGATTCGTTCCCAATGCCTCTTGTTGACGATGTGATTTCCCAACTAGGGAAATCAGCTTGGTTTACTGCATTGGATTTGCAGTCTGGATTCTGGCAAATTCGCATGGCTCGTGAAGATATGAAGAAGATGGCATTAATTACCAAGACTGGGCTATATGATTGGACAGTTATGCCCTTTGGTCTAAAAAATGTAACCAATACTTTCACCAGAACAATGTCGTCAACTTTTAAGGAGTTGGGAGACAAGTTCCTAAAGGTGTTTGTAGATGATCTCAATATCCACAGCGAAAATTGGGAAGACCATCTTCAACATTTCGAAGCTGTACTCTCCAAGCTCAGAGAAGTAAACTTGAAGTTGAACCCGAACAAATGCTGCTTTGCTGCTAAAAGTATCACGTTCTTGGGTCATGTGGTTAGTAAAGAAGGTACTAAACCAGACCCTAGTAAAATCGATGCAGTGTTGCATTTTCCAGAGCCGAAGACAATTACCAACGTCATGTCTTTTCTAGGACTGACAAGTTACTACCGAAATTATGTTGGAGGATATTCAAGGTTGGTTGGTCCGTTGTTTGAGTTGACAAATAAAGACATTGCGTTTGTGTGGAATCTGGATTGTCAATAGGTGTTTGATGCCTTGAAGAAAGCACTTGTAGATGCTCCCATACTTATACGTCTTGATTTCAGAAAACCATTTTATCTTGATGTTGATTAGTCAACAAAAGGTGTTGGCACCATCTTGTCGCAAAAAGAGGGCAAGTTTGAGAAAGTAGTGGCTTATGCTAGTAAGGGTTTGACTGTGGCACAAAGAAAATTCCACCCCATGGAAGGAGAGTGTTATGCATTGATCTGGGGCATCATGCATTTCAGACAATACCTACACAGGAACCATTTCACTTCGAGAACAGATCACAAGCCGCTTGAATGGTTAGCAACGATGTCAGATGCACATGGCAGGAGAGGTCGGTGGATTGATATGCTGCAGGATTTCAATTTTAAGATATTGCATAGACTAGGACTAAAGCATGGAAATGTTGATGCTTTAAGCAAAAACCCAATAGGGCAAGCCACTGATGATGATGATTTCAGTGAAGAAATCCATGATATTGGGGCAGTGCAGACTGACGCTCATGAGGCAGCAGAGACGGTACTCTCTATTCAGTATGGAAAAATTTCAAATTTGTTGGGTTTCAAGAGACATGCAAGTAAACTGACAGAACACCACGAGTGTTGTTTTGGCATTAACCACTGGCGTTGTTCAAAGGACCACCAGCTATTCATGCTTGATGTTGTTAATGAGATGAACCAGGGTGATGAGACTGATTCACTTATGAAGGAGGTAGGGGCAGCAGGTACTGGAGAGGATCAGAATTTGAAGACTACTGATGGTAAGCCTGAACTGAAAGGGAAGATGCCTAGATACTATGATATGCAACAGCAACTAGAGCTGGTATTGGCGGCTCAAGAACTATCTGAGTTTGGCGATCACGCTGAGTTTGGAGGACCTGAGTTGGGTCATACAGAATCTGCTGAAAAAGAACCATATGGTATAGATGCAAGGAATGTTGACATCTGGAAGGACACCACATGCTTGGGGTTGCTGAGGGAAGACAGGCTACCGGACACAGTGGACCTTGAGGAAAGCAAAAGGGCCAAAAAGAAAATAAATAATTATTGCTGGAAGGAGCAGAGGCTCTACTTCAAGGGATTGTTGGTGCCCAAACTAGAGGAAAGAATGCCTCTTGTAATTCAAATGCATGAGGATTTGGGGCATTTTGGAGAACAAAGGACATTAGCCAAAATTTGTAGAAGGTACTTCTGGCATAATCGGACAGAGGATGTCAGGATAGTTGCTAGAATATGCCAGCAATGCTAACTGGTGAAAAGCACGGGTAGCATACACTCTGAAGACGAAGAAATGAAAAGTATCCCTGTTTGTGAATTGTTTTATCGGGTTGCTCTGGATACTGCAGGGCCATTACCTGAAACCAAGACAGGAAACAAATACATCTTTGTTATTGTTGATCATTATTCAAAATGGTGCGCGGCAAAGGCTGTGGTTGACCATGGTGCCAAGATGGCAGCAAAATTCTTAGAAGATGATGTTATTTGTAAATATGGAGTCCCCAAGTTTGTGCTTACTGATAGTGGTGGAGATTGGGCTGCAGAATTCGATGTTATGTGCAATAACTACGGAATCCAACATCAGCACACTACACCCCAATGGCCTCAATGTAATGGGATGGCGGAGCGCTTGATCAAGACCATCAAACATGGCATTACCATTCTTGCTATAACACTAGAAAACGTAGATTGTTGGGACGAGCATCTGGCCAACGTCATGTTTGGGTACAGATGCGGGATCCAAGCTAGCACCAAGTTTTCCCCCTTCATGATTTTGACTGGTCGCACACCACGTCTCACAGTTGACAATTACCTGCACGCTTTGATTGCTGTGACTGATGACAATGTTGATGTTGAAATTGCTACAGCACAATTTCTGCAAAAAGTGAAGCTTATAGCAAGCATCCACGAAAATGTCTTGTTCAATATTGAACAAGCACAAAAGAAACAAAGGAAGACCTATGCTACTAGAAAAGGTAAGCAAACTTTTGAAGGTCTGGTTGCAGGAGAGACAATGGTTAAGATGAAAAAACCAGGAAAGAAGAAGGTTTTGGCTGCAAGCTGGGAAGGTCCATACCAATTCATTGGACATGTAGATGGGAAGGGGAACTTTGATTTTGAAGAAGGCAGCAGAATATGCATCATCCAGGATGCTGATGGACATCAATGGGAAAGATCTCATAGGGATCTTCAAATCTATCACGTTCAACAAGATTGTATGAAGCTGAGGGACTCAGCTTTTTAAAGAATAGAGGGGTTACATATGTGGCCAAACAGTAGGTCACCACACTAATGTGAACACAACATGTTTTTGAGGTTTAGTTTTGTTTTATTAGCCGTCATTTTTTTGCAGCGGGAATCTTTTCATTACTGCTGCAAGAAATGCATGGGGAGGCGATTCTCTTGGTCTGTGTGTTAAGAAGTACAGGAATGAGGTGGCGCGATGGATGGCGAGGAGGGAAGCTGCATTGAAGAAGATAGGTGGAAGGAACGATGGCGGGCAGAGCTTGGAGGATGAACGGGTAGCAGATCAGCTGAGAAGAAGCAAAGGAGGGAAGCTTCAGGTTTGGAGGAGAGTGTTGTGGTTTTGGGCAAGGATGGGTAGACCAGTAGTGAAGATGACAAAGTTGGTAGATAGATAGAGAAATACATATATAGATAGATTGGGAGCTTAAGGAGACCGGACATGGGGGGGGTTTTTGTTTTTGGTACTACTTGGCTGGTGGTTGCAATTCTTCGCTGCGCCAACAACTTGGCTGAGTAGTTGTGAATGTACTTGAAGGAATAGATATGAAGGGTTGGTGCCAAGGTATGATGAGGAACTGAGGGATCCGAGCCGTAGAACTAAGGTGGGGCATATTGAAGAAAGTGAGCATCTGGGATGGGGAGTTTGGGGTTACAGTATTTTTTGCATCTATGTTGTCAGTAGTTGTCTGAGTGAGTACTAGAGACCCAAAGCGGTATCCTTAAGGTGGATAGAATGAGTATAGAGAGTGTGAGTGAAGAAAGGACCTGAAACCAGAAGTCTGCCAATCATTCTTACATGAGAGTCTGTCCCTTTGAGTGGCACTAGGCGAGCCTAGTATCTATTGTTCAGAATCAGGTGTTTTAGAATGCATTTGGACTCAAGAATCTCCAGGTCTTAGGTCTTTAGTCAAGAAGAGTGGAAGCAAGTTGCATTGTTGCATTCTGTGGGGGAGTGGGTTAACGGCTCAATGGATCGAATGAACATTGAGAGCTCTGACCTCAAAGGCTATACCTTAATAGGTGTTTGATTTTGATGAATGATTGGAGTCAGGAAGCTAGTACTTTCTGGCCATTCTCGTGAATGCAAGGCGTAAGTTCTGGATTCTGTAATCAGCTCTGCCAATTTGTGTGCGCATGAGCTGTTTTTGTTTAAAGATCAACGAATGCATGCAAGAATATTCTATGAAGAAGAGTGAGAAAAGGGTCAGGGGTTGTGGTTTGTTTTAAAATCTCAGAAAATACAACTCTGCTTAGGCCCATACAGGTAGTCAGGTTTGTTTTTTTTTTGTCTTCCACCCTCTTTTGGTTACAATGGGTCCTCCTCCTCCTCATAGTGTTGAAAAAGCCTGATAATTTGTGTTCAAATAGTCAGCTGGTTCCAGAATCTTGTGCAAAAAATTTATTTATTTTTATCTTATTTTATTTTCCTTTTCCAAAATAAATTCATAAGGATTTACACCCACCAAAAAATAAGAATAATAAATAAATAAAATGCATGTCTTGTAACATGCTATTAAAAAATAGAAATCATAACAATTGTCAACAAAATTTCTTCAAATCCCAAATTAATAATAGTATAATTGAGATGTGTAAACCATTAACTTATACACCCAGTGTGAATGGGTCTTTGTAGTTATGATGGATTATGGATGAATAATATTTTTGAAATTTTGACTTATATTGACAAACTTAGTCAAAAATGTCAAACAAAGATTAAAATATGTCATAAAAAGATAAAAAGATGACGTAAAAATTATACATCACTTGCATCATTAGATGGCCTTATATGTGAGAGGTCAAGTTCTTTACAAGATTGTCAAATCTTGAAGAAGAGAGTATTTTCAAAAAGTTGTAGATGCTTTGCATGATCAATTTTCTTGATACTTAAAAGTATTCAAAGTTGCAAAGTTTTTCATCCTTAGCATTATCCAACAAATGAGGTTGAGAGGATTATTGCATCCAATCTATATGGTTAGAATTTTTCTTGGATTAAATTTGTCCCCAAGTGAGAATGACCATGACTTATGTCATGTTGAAGTGCTTCAATTTGTTGAGTCAATGAGGCATGAGTGTGCATAAAAGTCCATTCATGAGGTTTGGGCTCAATGTTGTAGCACACTTGAATGATAGACCAATTGGCCAAACCTAAATAGCTTATGGCAAAAACTTATTGTTATACTAAGCAAGCATAGTGTCGTGTGAGTGAGGGTTTTCAAGGCAAATTGAAGAATGCCTTACAATCTCACTTATAGTTGAAAATGTTTGATGCATTGATATGTCAACCAAAGCACCCCAAAAAAAAAGGGAAAAACAAGGAACAAAATGGAAGGACCCATGTCCAAGAAGACAAATGAACCACCCAAAAGGGCAAAACCAAAAGGGAACATCAAGTTCTCGAACCCAATTACTAAATTAATATATAGATCATAGAAGACCCCTAGAAAGAATTAGAATTTTGTCAATTGAGATATCATATAATTAAAAAGGAATGTACCTCTAGGTTGGTTTCATGGAGTTTCTCTTTGCAAACAAATTGTTATGTTATTTATCATGACATTCATTGTCCATTCTTACTTGAATGCTTGAAACAAGAACATGTGTTATACTAGAGGAATTGTAATATAACTTTGTGTGCTTACATGCATGTGTGTGAAATTTTCAGGAATAAAAAGATTGTACTTTTGACCTTGATTCATTAGATTTCAACAACTTAATTTGTGAAATGAAAATGTTGTGAGATGTTTGGTTGAATATTGTCACCCACAAATTGTGTAGCTTTTTAATTGTGTACAGGGTCAATGTTGTCTCAACTTGAAAATGAAATATGAATATGATAATTTGTCTACTGCAAATCAATGGTTGGTTCGACACTAGATATGTACAAGAAACACTCTCAAGAGATTAAAAAGTTTTGGTTGTGCTTATGAATAGGGAGTTACAATTGGGTTTGCAAACCTTAAAATGTCATTCAAAGCCTAGAAAGCTATAAGGTATGCTGGTAATATTTTGGTGTGATTATATGGAATAGACCATGTTCCCATGAAACTCAATGAGAAGTCTATTTGATGCACCGAAAAAGTTGATCCTATTGATGAAGTTATAATGTAAAAATGTTCATTGCTTTCATTTCTATTAGTCTATTGTCAAAATTATGCTTTTATTTTATTTGTAAGTAACATTTTTCCAAGTGTCCACAATGGAGGGTTGGTAATTCCAACAATCAAGCAGAATGGCAAAGTGGGGTGAAAGTATTGACTTGCTTGAGTATCAATAAGAGTTTGGAGGCTTTGGGTGAACCAGCAACCAACTGGTACCATGAAAAGGACCCAAAATTTTTTTTGTGTTCCTTCCAAACATTGTAGATATAGACCCCTAAACTAAATCATGATCTCTGAGTGCAAATTTAACATTTCCTCCAGTTCTTAATAGCTCTGATTGGCCTTACTCAAAAGGTAAAGGTACCAGTGTAGTGTAGATACTGGTTCACCCTGGCTGAGTTTGGAGGGGAACCATTGTAATATTTACTATGTATGAACATAATTTTTTTTCTTTGATTATGCATGACCAATTTTTCTAATTTTATAGCAAACAGAACTGAAACTAGAAGTAGGAGGCTAAAAACACACTTGTCAAATGCTTTGGTGGTAGGATGGGGACCGCAAGAAAAAAAAATTCTAAGTCATTCTGCTACACAATACCTTTATCATTACAACAATATGTAATTTGGGTACATAGTGTTCATGTTAATTAGATCATGGGTGTGCTCACAACTTTTTATTTTATTTTAAAGGAGCCATATGGATTGGCCCATTAGCAATTTTTTTGGAACATTGGGTATGCCTTTAATAGAAGCACCTCCTTGGACCCCAATTCCAAAATAGAAACAATTTGTTTTAATGAAAATTTATTGATCAGTATTACTCAGAATAAATCAATTATAGATTTGGATACCAGGAGATTAGGTTTTCATAGACTTGGTTTTCACACATACAGATAATGAGATGAGACTCACGAAAAACTATAGAATATGAATCTTACATTAGTCCACAAACTGAGTTTGTTTTTTTTAAGCTGCTTGGTTGTCAAGATCTATTGTTTGTGAAAATCTAACAGGAAAAAATGCAGTGGTTTTCAGCAATGCGACCCATGTTGCTTCAATGACTAAAATCTTCACCAAAGAAATGGGAATTTGTGTCAGTTGTATAGGTTTTTTTTAAAAATGGTTTTAATCAAGTTTTTCATGTTGCACTAAGTTACATATGGAGATATGCATACACTCTATATGAACATTTCAAGCTAAACACCCATCCAAATAATTTCGACAACAAAAGATGAAAATATTCGAAATGTGCTCCTAAATTTTACCTTTTTAATTTTTATTCAAACTTTGGGCAAACCATATGGGATAAGACCCAGGTGTTATTGGGAACATATTGTGAACACATTTGAAAACTTAAGAATCGTTTGGGAACATGCTGGAAACACATTGCCAAGAGAGGAAAAGGAAAAAAAAAAAAAAAAACTCACCCCACCCCCAAAAGGAAAAACAGGGCCCATTATGAGTGCATGATGAGCCTTCCCATTGGTTGCATGAAATTTCTCTTTTCAAAAATATCGATCACCATTTTTGATGGGGATTAATACCCCAATTATAAATTTGGGGTACTTATTTGTTATTGATTTTTATATTAGATCAATGAGGGTCATTGGGTTAAAGTGTGAACTTCAAATGTTATGAATTCATTGATTGGTCCATGAGGAAAAAACACTTTCTCAAAAATGTCCAAAAAAAAGAAAAAGGACAATCCTTTTGAAGTGTGGAGTGATATGAAACAAAAATTTTATTCATAGTACCATTATACATATTGCAACAACACTTCAAAAATCATGGGCATTATTGCATGCAAAGGCAACATAATCTGAATGGAAATCTTGTTACGTTTTATCAGAATCACTGAGCATTTTTAATGGTGAACAATTGCAAATTTTTTGACAATTTTTGTGGACACAATTATACAACTCTTCTTTTGTATCTTCTCAAATTTGATTTATGTCGTGAAGGTCCATCAAATGTGGTGCAACCATGCATTTTCAAAAAAACTTTGATCATTGATAATCCATTTTAGTAGTATGAAATAAAACCATCGAACCAACTATGGGATAAAATTGAACAGTTTGAATTATGAATTGAAAATGATTTTCATCAATATCTTTGATACAGTAACCAACCATACCAACAAATGTACGTTAGGAGGGTCTGATGTAGACCCTAATTTATTGTGTAAGATGGAAGTGTTCGTTAAAAAAAGAATGTGTAGCTGGTCTTTGTGCATTAGAAAGGGGTCACACTCTTTTACATTTTATATGCAAATGGTTGTCAAGTTTCATATTTCAAATTTGAAATGTTAAACAAGATTATCAAAAAGTGATTTGGTGGGAGGTTCCAAAGAAAGCACTAGATGAGCATGTTGTGCATTGCAAGCGATTTCAAAACATTGGCCTTCATAATAAACAAGTGAAAACAAAGTTACAACCCCAACCCTCATCCCCCCTCTATCTTTGCATGTAGAAAAGTGATTGTCTACTTTCCATGTGGACAGTGGACACTTCAAAGAAATTCTTACACTCCCCCTAACCCCACAAAGGAAAAATGAAAAAAAATCCTCCCCCAACCACCCCAAAACTTAAGGCACTTTGACTGCATGCTGAGCCTTCTCATTGGCTGCATGAAATTTCTCCTTTCAAAACTTGGGGTACTTGTTCAAAGTTATCCTTGTGAAGTCAGGAAAAGACGACACCCAAATCCCCTGTTTGGTCACATACAGGGGATGAGATTTCAAAAAGCAAAAAGTACACCGGCCTTCAATGGGGACATGAAAGTCAGTTTAGCATTTCATATCCTTATTTAATAAATTTTTTTGACTTTGCAGACAACACACAGGAGGGGAAGCAGCATCAAGAGAGAGGTGCAACTCAGGAACAAGACATTACTATGCGAATGACTTCATCATGCTTAATCCCCATTGCCCAACCTCATATGTGCACATGGTTGTTACTGCATAAGTAATTGCATAATTGCTTTTCCTTATCCACCCTTGGCCCTATCCATCTTTATCTGAAAGTGTATGTCTATATATATAATATTTTAGGTGTCTGTTTGTCAGGTCGTCCTCCTTGGGGGTAAGGGGGTTAGGGTTAACACGCCCTTCATAAACTCGTTTCCCTGGTTATCTTTCTCACAGAACAGACCTCTTCACCTATCTTCCTCCTTCAACACAACAACTCTCATTAAACCGATGAATGAAGAAGAAAAAGAGGCCCTTTTGGTGGACTCGCAAGTCCATCGGAACTGTCTTGCCCAGGACAGGCACGATGCTCGATCTGAGGAGCAGCGTGCGACAGATGCCAGCCGACAGGGAGCTCAAAAAGGTGCACACAGCAGTGCGCAAATTACGACACAGAAGCCCTCGTGAATGTAGCTTCTCGCGAAACCATTTAGGAAATGAATGCAGTGAGTACAAAAGTACTGCTGCGATTTTTTCCTCCAGTCCACCCATTTGCACCATCCATATTTTCTCAAGTGACCTCATGTAATACCGCATGTTTTACAATTGTAACCTCACATAACATGCTAAGTACTATGTTACGTACCAGTTTATACCTCTGGTGTGTTCATGACGTGCATAACATGGACTCAAAAGATGCCTAGGCATAACAAGGTCAAAATACACCGCGCACATGGGCAGACTGGAGGAAAAAAATCCCAGCAGTACTTTTGTAATCACTGCATTCATTTCCTTTGGCCTGTTTAATGTTTTCCCAATAAACGTGCACCAACTTACACCACTTTCATGATAAAAGTTTCCTTGAGTTTACAGAAAGCGATAAGCAGTACCCACAGCAGCCGAGTTGAGGAAACTGAAAGAAAGAAAGAGGCCGTTCTTGTTTATGTACTGTGGTCTTTTCTATTTTGTAACAGAACAAACATAAGTCCTGACGCAGAGTAGTACTCAATGAACCCCAAGATTTAACGAAAGACTCTCTTAGTTTACAGTGCTGAATCTCAAAGGACGTGTGTGTAATTCATTTTTGGTTTCGTGGTTGAAAAGTATCTTGGATGGCAATGGTGGAATCGCGAACGCAGGTGACCGACATGAAGCTGGAGAAAATGATTTCTATGGTGGGTGGTGATGGGGAATTCAGTTACCAGCGGATGGGGGTGATACAAGCAAACGCAATCAGGAGATTGGAGCCGTTAATGGCCGAAGCTGTTAAGCAGATCAGTCTGCCGGAACAAGGTCCTTTGCGTATTGCTGATTTCGGTTGCTCCACCGGGAGAAACTCCATAAATTACATAAACTTCATTGTGAAGTGCGTTGCCGACAGGTACGTTGACACAGCTGGCGAAAATAAGGGTCATGTCACCTGCATGCCGGAGATGCTTGCTTCCTTCATCGACTTGCCCGGGAATGATTTCAATAACCTTATTCAACTATTGGCATCAGAGCCTACAAATGCCAAGGATTTAGCTGGATCAGTCACTGGTGCCGATGTTGGAAGAGCGAGCAGCTACTTCTCAGCAATCACCGCAGGATCTTTCTACAACCGTTTGTTGCCCAAGGAGAGTATCCATTTCGCAATATCGATATTCTCTTTGCACTGGTTGTCTCAGGTAAATTGATTGGTGTTCAATTACTCCACTAATCTGACCTAATTTTTTGCGTCTTGAAGATTGCTACCACATGTACACAGGACTATTTAGAAATATGCATTTTCAGATCAATTCACCATGCACATCTACAACAATTGAATATCCCAAAATTTCGCAATCGTCATGCTGATTAATAAGTCGTTGACGGAACTGCTACTGCGGGTTGTGCACATAGATACCAGCAACACTGACAAATCCGAGTTCTCCTCTTTACAACAAAGGCCGCTGTTGGATTCTTGGCAGCCACCCTACTATTGCACGAGAGTTTGCTCATCAAAGCATGCTTGACTTGGACAACTTTCTTGATAGTCGTGCTGCCGAAATGGCGCCTGGTGGTATTGTGTTCGCGTATTTTGTTAGCCGCCAGGACCCAGCCAACCCTGAAAACCAAATCAACCCCGAATGTCGCCATCGCCACACTGCTGGTCATGACTTCGAAAATGCTTGGAACGACCTCATTCACGACGTATGTAACGAACACAATACTCTATCCTCACCGTGAACCAATTTTTTGATGAAACAGAAGTAGAAAGCCATTGTGTCTGGTCTGGAAGACAACGTGCAATCTTTCTAAAAGTTTTGAACTAAAATTCCATGGTGTTGTTCAAGTTGTCAATAGATTGACACTTCAAATCTTTTGCATCTTTTTGGATCATGGTTGTTTGCGAGCACAGGGAGTCATAACTGCTGAGACAAGAGACACATTTAACTTCCCCCTCTATTGCCGCTCAAAGGAGGAGGTGGAAGCATCAGTTATCAAGTGTGGTGCATTTGACGTCCAATATTTGCAATCGTTGGATGACGAGAACCTGTGCCCTGAGGACGAACTGATGCACATGCTACAATTCCCCCAATCCTTCGCTACGTTTTTCTCTGCATGGGTGAGGGCGGGGTTGGCCCCAACGATGGAGGCACACATGGGCCAACACAACACCGACGAGTTCTTCATTCGCTACCAGCGACGCATAGCAGCTCGTGCCACCTCCCTCCTCTCCGACCCTAAAGCCCAACAAGAATACAAGATTTTCAGTAGGAGTCTCCTCCTTGTGGTCCTCAAGCGCAAGGTACCTAGTACCTAGTCCTATCAATAGTATCTTCCCATTCTGGAATCACGAAGCCTTTTTAATAAACCGATCCAATACCTACTCTACATATACTTCAAATTATATTAGTCTTTGAAGAACCTATAATTTACATAGTATCACCTTGACTGAATTCTAAGGAATAATAATTTGAAAAGCTGAAAACCTCTTACAGCCTAAACAAACTTGGAGAATATCTTGATCAAAGTTTACATAATCAGTTTATTAACTATTTACAAAATTGAATTTCCCAAGTACATTACAAGCATAGTAAACATTATGTTTGAAGAATGAGGGGGAGCTCTATGGGGAACAAGCAAAGAGAGCATTGATGAAACCATTGAAAAATTTGATCAACCATGTAATCATGTCAGTGCGTTTGGACATAAGTTTCTTCATTAGAAAAGCGTATGGGGGGTTGAACATTGTCCATTAAATGTAGGGCAAAGCGCTAAAGTGGGGGCATTATCAAAATAAGGGGCCTGGGACAAGGTGGTGGGTGAACCCTTCAAGAACCACTTCAAGGAATTATTAAAAAACCAAAAACGACCAAATCATTTTTTTAGCCTTTTACGTTAAATTTTTTAACTATCAATTATTATTTTTCTCATGTTTATCAATTGATAGTTTTAACTTTGAAAATCCATAATTAAATTATACATATTCAATTAATTGCCTAATAAGAATCTAAAACTAGAATGATTTCCAAATTACATTGAGAAATCAATTCCTAAAACAATTCTCAAATCATGCTTCAAATTTTTGTTTCTAACTAAGAAGCTCAAGGAAAGGAAGCAATGTTATAGTTTTGAAACTTTTTTTTAATGCAATGATTGAGAACATTAAAATATACAATATTCTTACAATATTATTAAAAATTTTAAATTTATATAACCTAATAAATTTACTCATTGAAAAAATGAAAATATTTATTTAAATGTTTCCTATGAATTTTCAAAATTTGATGGGTCCAAGAAAATCAATATGTAATGTTTTTAGTTGTACCACCCAAGGATGGGCTTGCCCTAGTAGTCAAGTTTGTCCCCACATTTTGGTAATGTCCCCCACCCATGGGCTTTACTTATCACAAAGCACAAAGCAAAATTTATCATGAATCAAACCTATTTAAAATCATGAGGTGTTTGAATGGGAAGGTTCTTAATTATGCTTGTTCAATAATGGTAAGGTTTTCACATTTATAAATAAGCATCATTTCCCTCCACCCTTGAAAAGTAGGCATAATATCCCTCCCAATTTTGAAGAAAGAAATTCAAGGATATAAAGTGTTTTCCACATATCGTACAAATATTTGTCAAGTGCTTTATATTGGGGCACAACTTGATTGAATGAGAATAAAGAGGGTGGGGTTTGCAAATTACGTTAGATTTTATTTTTATCATTGAAAATCATGATAAGTTGTGCTAAATGACTTAATTGAATGTTAGGATATGTAAATTAAAAATTCATTCAATTCAACTTAGGGTTTTGGCTCTAGTTAAGAACTTTTGAAAATGAACAATAGATGAATCAAATGATGACAATTTTGTAAAAGGACTATTTTATTTATAATATCATTATAAAATTTCTGATTAGGTAGCCAACAATATAAACGATGTTTTTAATAAAAACCTTTCATTTTTTATAGCCACTTAATACTTTCATTTTGGTTAAATTGCTTTATGGATGATTGCCACTTTAACTACATAACAAAATTTGAAAAAAAAAAAAAAAAACACTGACACCCAAGTTCCAACATATAGTACTTCACATTTTGGCAAGAATGAAGTTTCCTATTGTATTCCTTTCCCCAACTCATTACCTTAACCCAAGGTGAATTTCATCATTAAATAATCTTCAAAATAGTGAAATGAAATAGTGTGAAAATATGAAGTTGACATGTTGAAAATCATCATAATTATCATAGGTTACACTCTCAATAATTTCACTACTCATATCACAATATTATAGTAAATAATGGAGAAATATATCATTTCAAATTTAAAAACGAATTCATTTTGTGAAGAAAAATAATTATTCATTTTTTCAATGTGGAAATTGACCAAAGGCTACATTAGTGCATGTAAGTCCTCTTGGAAAACCATGTTTCAATTTTGTTTAAGCATGGAATTTAGATTGGAGGAGAAAAATTAATTAACAACAAGACATTTCCAAAAAAATGAGGTAATTTGGAAACCAACCTTTGTTCTTTTGTTAGTGTGCGTCTAGCAATGCACTCTTCATTTTCTAGTTTGAGAGCAATTCTAGGAAGGGATCCTAAACCACTTTCATGAGCAAACTATTAGTTTTGAACCTTTTTCTTCTTCTTTTTGGAAACAAATGGAAAACATCCATTACAAAAAGGTTGAAGTACAACACAAAACTTGGGCCATCGCCCCAAGCAAACCAAAGACACCAAGCCTACCACATAATGCAACTACTACTTGGTGGTTGGTAACACCATCATATTTTTCATCTATTACAAGCATAAATGGCACCACACCTCATCAAAAGTGTCCTCCATGATCTTATTAATCTTGAACTTTTATTCACATACTTTAAAATACAGTGCAATGCACAAGATTGGGTTGTTAATTGCGATAAAATTCAACTAATTTTTTACTTTTCTTTACTTTGTATTGTGATATTTTGCAGGTATGATTCTAGGTGGGTATCACAGTAAAAGAAATGAAAAATGCCAAGGTGAACTTTGAAAAGTGAACACTTGTTTCTATGGGCATTTCGATGAAGCATGCATTTCATTTTTCAAATGCCCACTCCCTATTTAGGCCCCATTACAGCAACTTGAATGACCTAGCCCCCATGATTGCACCTGTTCCGTTTGGGATGAAATTGTTTTCATCTTAGTTACCAAACTTGGTGCAGTCAAACATGTTGAATCAAAATTTTATTTTGCTTGCCCTTTAAACCTTAAATTTTTTTATACCCCCATACCTACTCCATTCACCCACCTTTGATGTTTTTTTTTTCCAAATGTTTCTAAACCTTAAAACCTAGACCCGCCATAGGCCATCATCATTATTGTCACAATATGTTGTCATGGTTATTGTGTGGGAGCATTCCAAGGAGAAGGAGGTGTTGTAAGGTGAAGCTATGCGTGGGAGGACCAAGGGATCACGTTGCTATGGAAAAAGCAAGGAGCCTTGATGTGGAGGAATAGAGAGCATTGTCGTTGTTGTTGCAAGGGGAGTGGGAGAACATTGCTTCATAGTGGAACATTGTTGTGGGAGGAGTTGGGCTATAAGAGGAGTGGAGTGAGGCTATAGGAGGAGTGTTGTTGTAAAATGGAATCTACATCTTCTACATCTTCTTTTATCTTTCCTTACACAATTGTAGAAGCTCTTTTTTTTTGTTATCTTACAAAGTTGCAAAAGAAGAAGAGGACTATGAATAGCTACTCTTCATTGTTTTTTGATTTCCTTACAAAGGTGCAATCTTTTTTTTTGGTGCTCCAAAATAAGATGATGACGATGAACAACTCTCATAGTTTTTTTTTTTAAAAGATAATTGAGAAAAAGATGACAACAATGAACATTCAAGCGTCAAGTTGTTCTTATTGTTATTGTGTTCCAAAAGAAGACAATGACAACGAGCATTGCCATTTTTATCTTCTTCTTCTTATTACTTTGCTCTAGAAGAAAATGGTGATGGTGATGTTTGTTATCATCATCTTCTTCTTCTTAATTTTCTCTAGAAATAAAAAGAACATGACATTGATGTTTGTTGTTGTCGTCGTCTTCTTCTTCTTCTTCTTCTTCTTTTGCTCCATTCACCCCCACAAAAGAAAACACTAGCCAATTTTTAATCCCAAATTTGTTACTTTTGTGAATGTTCACCACTTTGACTACATCATAAAATTTGAAAAAAATTAAAATTAAAAGTATAAAGTTTGTAGTCAATAATAGGCAAGCAAGGACTATGAACTAAGTAGATGCAAGGTTAAATGGCTCATTTTTTGCAAAAATAAAGTCCTTAAAAGTCCATTTTTTGGTGTCAAATTAACATAAATTGGGGACTATGGGTTAGTTAATGAGCTAATTCAATTCATATGAAAATATACCCACTTAAACATCTTCTTGACATACATTTTACAAGGAAAAAAATCATCAATCCAACAAAAAATGACTCATGTAAAGACTTTTGAAAATAAGGTTTAAATTTTGGTTGTTCAAAAGTCCATAACCATATTTTGGTGAAAGCTTTTGTAATGAAGTTTTCAAATCTATGTTTTTTTTTTCATCTATCAAATATTAAGTCCCCATAAGATATATTTTCAAAAAGTGATATGGAAAATTTCATGTGTATGAGAATAGCAGATATAAAAAAAAATTTAATCAAGAATAACTATAAGTTTAGCCAAGAGAAGATAAGAGTTTTGCTAAGGTAAGTAAGGGATTATTGATAGTTTGTAGGCAGGGCTATGATTTAAGTCAGTAGGGTAGCTAGGTGGGTGGGTAGTATGGTTTCAGGGTTGGGAAAAAATTGTGAACAAAACAAAAAGGTCAAAAGTCAACAGCCAAAAAGGATTGACTGTGGTAGAATGTTGGTTCACGTGAGGTAAAGAGGCAGATGAAAGAAAGACGAATCATCCAGCCCATCCTATCCTATGGACAGAATGGCCAACTGGTGCAGCATACTTTCAATTTGTGTGGACTTCCATTTTGCTCTGTAGCTCCTTTCATTATTGAGTTATTGTCTACTTCCAGGTCTGGCCCACTTTAGACTAAGGCCCAAGTACTGGACCTACTAAAAAATGGAGCCCATTTGCTGTACAGTAGGACCCAAGCCCAAGATCTCAAAAACAATTTAGTCGCTTGTCGTACACCAGCCATTGTTTTGGTGCCAAATTTTTTGCCTGACCTCGGTTGAGGGTGAACCAGCACCCTTCATATGGCTAGAAGAAGTTAGAAATAATTTGGGATTATTTATATTTTTTAAATGGATCTTCAAGCTTAAAAGGTAGCTTATAGAAGTTTTTTGCTTTTTAAAAGTTGGTTGTAGGAAGACAACAAGCACTTGGGAGGTTGGAAAAATATTGTTGATGGTAGAATAGCAAAGGGTAGGCGACAAACGATTTTTTGTAGTGTGACAATGAGGGCAATAAAACCTACAATGCCTGTTTTTGGGTTTTGTTTCATATCATCATATTCAAGGTTTATTACAAGTGATACTATCTCTTTGGAAGTTCCAAAAAGATAATTATTAGCATGTTTTCTTTTATTATTTATGTTGGGACTTTTACTCCCCTTTTGTTTTTTGTTTTCGTCCAATTTCTTTTCAAGAAGTAAATTCTTTCCTAGGTTGTTGGTACACTCACTAGGTCCCAAGTGGCAATATTAATAGGGTTTTATAAAATGAATATTAATATTCTCTGAACAAATATTGATCTTTTGCAAATTGATATTAGGATTATTTTAAATGAGGGTTTTGGATTTGTGAATTTTCAAGTTTTCTTTTAAAATATGATTTTCTTACTTATAAATTTTATGTTCAGATTAGGGTTCTGGTTTTATTGATGTTCAAGTTAGGGTTTAGAATAGATTATATTTTATAAATCTCATGTTTGGATTAGTGTTCATGGTTCTTATAATTGTGACATTAGTTTACACAATGTTTTTTTAGTTTGTAAAGTCTTAAGTTGATTAATTTCTTGTTGACATCAAGGTTCTAGTTTTTTTAGATTCTCAACAATTATACTTTTCAAATATTAAAAAAAATGATAATTTCCTCATAACACCAAAGTTATAAACAAATACAAATCTAAACTAAATTCAATTACAATTACCAAATTTTTGCATCCAATATCTCCCTTAAACAATGTTATGTTTCCTCTCGATCTTTTTATCCTAATTACCATGTGATAGAAAAATCCAATGATAGATGCAACATGACAAATAATCTTTATACATCTTACAACAAAAGATCATCACTTTTGGTGATCAGCATTTCATAATGTCTTTGTGTTTCACCTTAATATATAGTAATGAAAGATATTATATATATATATATATAATCCTATCATATTCTCTTAATATAAATATTAATATACAAATATTATTCTTCAAACATACATTATCTTTATCCAATAAGCATCTTAAACCTAAATGCTGCTAATATATCACATTTAATGTTTCTTTTCTTGGCAAATTTTTGCATTGTGGCAACAAAAAGAAGTGTTGTGTGACTCATCTAAAGTTTTTTTGGGGGGGGGGGGGGGGGTAATGACCGAAGTCGCCATATTTTGAGGGAAAAAAGTCTGAATTTGCCATATTACAATAATGTAACATAGGTGAGGTATCTTGACCACGGTGGAACCCAACATTGGCAATGAGTTGGTTCATCCACAAGGGAGTCAGTTGCTGAGTTTCCATCCAAAGAGATTTTCATCCACCTGGTGCATTGGTGAGCACCGTGCACTCAAACCCTAAACTGTGCATTGTCTTCTCGTCTTTCTCTCCTCTCTCGCAGTGCAGCGCTCCCATCGACACCATCGTCTCCTGCTTGTGTTCTTGGCTTGATAGCATAAGAGATTTTGCACTCCGCGCTTTCAACATGGCTCATCGCCAGATTCTGATATCGGCTCTGGATGGGAGGACGCTGTGCTTGCAGTTTGAATCGGATAGTATCACGGGGGCGGACGTTGGAGCCAGGGTTGCGGCCGTGACTGGCATACCGCAGGGATGTCTGCGCTTGGTCACGGGAACCGGAGAAATCACGTCTGAGATGTGTCTGGGTGCTGGGGGGAGCAATGATGGCATGTTGCCTTCTTGTAGCGTTGTGCTGCGTCTGCGGGGTGGGAAGGGAGGGTTTGGCTCTCTTCTCAGAGGAGCTGCCACCAAGGCCGGGCAGAAGAAGACGAGTAATTTTGATGCCTGTCGTGACATGAGCGGGCGGAGACTGCGTCACGTGAACGCTGAGAAGAAGCTCAAGGAGTGGAAAGCGGAGGCGCAGGAGAGAGAGCTAGAGAAAGCGGCAGAAGAGTTTCTGAAGAAGGACAAGAAAGCCAAGGAAGAAAATGTCGGAGTCTATAAGGAACTTGAGAAATTCAGGGCAGAGACTTCTCGAGCAATGGAGGAGGTGGGCTCGGCCGTTGTATCAGGCTTGGCGGAGTCTCGCAAGCTTGGTGCCGATGGAAAGAGGAAGAAAATCGAGGCCATTGCAATACAAGCAAAGCGTTCTCGCGTTTGGTAGGTTTCCTTTTCTATGCAGGTCCATCCTTTTTACTTGCAGCTAGGTATATGCCAATTGCCAGGTTCTGGACTGAAACCCTAGTGTACTCTGGAGTTCACAGCCCTGCTAGTAGGCAGCCAGTTGCCAGGTTCTGGACTGAAACCCTAGTGTACTCTGGAGTTCACAGCCCTGCTAGTAGGCAGCCAGTTGCCAGGTTCTGGACTGAAACCCTAGTGTACTCTGGAGTTCACAGCCCCGCTACATGGCCGTCAATTGCCAGGTTCTCGGCTGAAACCATAGTGTACTGAGTTTACAGACCTGCTACAAGGCAGTTGAAGGTCACCTATATTTCAAATGGCAGTCACAGTCCCTGATGCAACTATTGCCTTGTTACAACAGGATGATGGATGAAGATGAGGAAGCAGATCTTGACCAGGATGCAGAGGAAGGCACTTTGTTAAGAACAGGGGATGACGAATTGGCTATGGCTACAACAAAGAAGGAAGATGAAGAAACAGAAATTAGCTTTTCGAATACAGCTGAAACCAGCAGCAGTGAATCCCCCTCAGATAACAGCAGTGATAAAGTTGTTTGTGCAGTCCTGCCAGCAGATGATGTTAATGATGTTGTTGAAAGTTTAGAGAAGCAGGCCAATGGCATCAGTCAGGATTCTGAGCCAAGCCCAACAGATGATGCTATTAAAAGAGTTTGTGCAGTCCCATCATTGGAAGATGGAAAGGAAATTGTTGAAGGTTTGGAGAAGCAGCCCAGTGCCACAATCAGTCAGCCTTCTGACTCAAGCCCAACAGATGATGTTAGTATAAGGGAAAATGAGAGAAGTGTAGCAGATGGGCCTATCAACTTTGCTGACTTTGATTCTGCAAAAGATTTGGAGGTATGTTCTAGTTAACTTGCAGATAGTTCTTTGCTGCTTTCACAGAATGTTCTCTCGTGATGTGCCAATAGTCTGGTGAGTTTTCTGCAATTGCAAAGGCTCATGGGACTGACAGTCCATGGAGTTCTCTGCAATTTAGTAAGAAGGTTTGGTAATTACAACATATTGATAGTACTTCCTCTACTATCTTAAAGGTCATTACCTCTCCAGTTTCTTCTGGAAATGTGACAAAAACTCAGGACCGAGATTTTGTATGATGGTTTGCCTGAAATATTGGGTGGATTATTATGTACTTATCAACACCCAATTTAGGAGTGGATAAAGTCAGTGGGTACTGATGGCAGCTTGTCATTGCTATTAGTGACCAAGGTGACAGTCTAACAATTTGTGAGCAACTCTCACAAGGTTACAACTGCAGTCATTGTCATGTTACCTTCAAGGTGGTCTTGAGATTTCTTTACAATTTCATAGATATGATAGTACTTCCTCTAGTCATGGGTTTAGGAGATTGTGCCCAGAAGCATAGTTTAGCACATGGCACTGTTCTTCTGCAGCCTTTGAGCTTATTTGGCCTTCTGTTAAAGTTGACTGGAAGAGTTGTTACTAGGAGTCCTAATAACCGAACTGTATGCTTATTCCATTTTTGAGTTTTTAAATTGTATGCATGGAGAATCAATGCTGAGATAGGGATTTGCAGATCCTCGGTCTAGAGAGATTGAAGACGGAGCTACAGGAATGGGGACTCAAGTGTGGGGGGAGCCTATCCGAGCGAGCTGGCCGACTTTTTCTGTTGAAGACCACACCTCTGAAGAATTTAGACAAGAAGCATTTTGCTGCCAAGTCAAAGAGCTCCAAATTCTGAAAAGGACAGCTGTACAAGACTTATCTGAAGCCAGAGTAGATGTTCATGGTCAGCAATGAGACTCACAAGGTCTGATCTCATGACTGCATAGTTCTGAACATGAAGGGGTCTTAATGTGTAAGGGATGTTGGCTCATGCTTTTTCATGGAGATTATGTACAGTTGGTCAGTGCTGATTGTTTCTTTCTAGGTCATGTTGCTTGGTGCCTGCTAGAACTGGCCCTTGAATCAGCAAACATTGTGTAGCTTCCTTAGACATGTGGCACTTGATTCTGAGTTCTGCAGTTTTGAAAGTTGAATACAGGATTGTTTGGTCAGAACTTGGAAACTGCACTGAAGATCTACAACACACAATGATATTGTAGAAGAGATTGAGTGGCACCTTTGACTGGTCCAACCTCCATGTTCCGGGCAAGCTTAAAGCGGCTTAGGTTGTCAAAAGAGGATTTTGTAAGATGATATTGCTCAAAAGAATATGAAGTGCTGTGATACAGCTTGAGATGAATTAGAAATTTCTTTGGAAGTGTAGTGAGCAATCTAGACAGTGACAAATGAAGTTGGCAATTATGAGACTAGTTACTGATGTACTCTAGTTGTTCCCTATTCTACTGTCCTAGAAGACTACCTTCAGGGCAGCAGCAGTAAAAGTCTGGTCATGAAGGTCTTAAATATTGTGCAGGATACATTTTCCACATTCTACACATAAATTCTGCAGAAATATTTTGTACTAGGTTTCAATTGACAAGTGTTGCCTGTCTTATATGTTGGAGAGAAATGCTCCCTCATCTATCTGAATCATTGTGCTGAATTTCTGCTCAATCCTGTGTGGGAAACAATAGATGCAGAAATACCTTGCACATGCTGCTGGTTTAGAGGGGGGGGAATCCTCAGGTACTCTGTGACATCCTCAAGTTGGTGCTGCACCTTTCCCAACTACAAGGGGCTCCAGTTTTGTGTAGTATTATGTAACAATGGACATAGTAATAGAAGATAGAAAGTATGTATGAAGGTTCATAGTCTGTGCAAATCTGGCTTCATGAGATGTACTAATAGGTGATATGATATTTCTTTAGCAGTTTGTTTGGAATTGTTGACCGTTGCCTACTGGGACTGCTCGAACATTTTACACTGTAACATGCAGTTTCCTTCACTGCCATCATCAGCAAATGCATTGTTAATTGAACTCTGTGTGGTTCATGACTGCACTTTGCAGTTCTGGATATGTCTGTGTTGAATCAATGAAGCTTTTCTGTTTCCTCTTTCATGTTCCCTGGAACAAAAACCCTGAGATGTTCCATTACAGGGGGACTCTCCTCTTTTGGGTGATGGGGAATTAGAGTGACATTGTTGGTTTTTGGGTTCCTCAATTTCCAGTGAGGAGCATTTTCAAGTTTGGGGGCTGTTTCGAGGACTGCATTTCTTCTGTTTGCTACCGAGTAGTGCTGTGGGCACACTTTTAAGTGTTAAGGAGGCAAATGTGGCACCCATGCAGAATATAGAGATTGTGGAGGTGAGTGTTGGAGATCGTTTCTGAGTTCAGAGGAGTTTATTTGGTCTACGACCGGGACTTTTTATTTGAAAACAAGGAAATAAAAGTTGATTACTTATGAGCATGCAATGGCATACTTCTAAACCAAACAAAACAATTCTGTAGTATGCACCCAATGACAGGCTTATCATACCTGCTTGGAAATGTACTATGGAATGGTCAAGCCCCTACCCACTATCTTGTGTAAGGCGCCGGGCAAGCCCTTTAGGACACAATGCAACCAACATAACGGGCAAAGGTGAGGCCATTCCATGACATTAGGATCTTGGGTGGCAAATTCAACAATTGAAAAAAAAGAAAAATCATTTTCAACATACACATTTCAGTTGCTATTATGAGTGCATGATGATCACTGGGAAATTATGTCATGTAATGTGGTCAAGAAAATGATATAACCTGCCACCCCAGACCTTAATGTTGTATGAAATGGACTTTTAAAAATTGAGCTGGTTCAGAGGGTTTTCTTTGGTTTGAGAGTCAAGAATTGCAAAATTATATGTGGAGTCCCCCAAAGAGCCTATTAGTATTGTAACAGTACTCTTTTTTTTTCCCTCACCTCGTTTAGGCCTTAGGTGACCCAAACATACAATGATATCAATGTAAATACTAAAAACTCTTACTTAAAGACCCTGATTAAGTCTATTGATTGAATATTTATAGTGATCAGAGACAATCCAAAATGCACACAAACACACTATCTCTTTCTATGCCTTTGGCTTGAAAACATCAAAAGCTTTAAAAAAACCATAACATTACCAATATTGTTATATGAAATTTAATGATAACATTTAAAATTTGATACACAAATACATAAATCTACCTTTTTCTTGAATGATTTCTTTTCTTGACTCTGCTTTAATGTGACATATCAAACTTACATCGATGATTAATAGTGACAATTAGCATGGTAAAAAAAAACCATTAGGAAAGCATTGAATATTGCATACCACACACCACACATTGTCGTGAGTGATACGATCTTTTTGGAACTTCCAAAGAGGTAGTATCACTTGTAATAAACCTTGAACATCATGAAACAAAACCCAAAAACAGGCATTGTAGGTTCTATTGCCCTCATTGTCACCCTACAAAAAATCGTTTGTAGCCTAACCTTTGCTACTCTACCATCAACAATATTTTTCCCACCTCCCAAGTGCTTGTTGTCTTCCTACAACCAACTTTTAAAAAGCAAAAAACTTCTATAAGCTACCTTTTAAGCTTGAAGATCCATTAAAAATATATAAATAAATTGGAAGATAATTTTTCACATCCAAAATACACATTTTTCATTATAAATCCTCTAGATACACCATGTTTCTTCCCCCACACACACAAGTGCCTCAAACTCCTTTAGGAACTCCAAACTCCAACTCTAGCCACTTCCTCCAAATAAACACACACACAAGAAGTAAGGAAGGGGAAAAACCTCCTTCTAAATAACACCCATTGAAAATATTGAGAATCCCTCTAGGGGTTTCACGTCACCCATATTCACATAAAACCCAATCTATTTTTATTTTTGTGAAAGTTATCCAAGTCTTCCCCTAAATTAACAAGAGTCTAGTGGTAAGTTAATAGCCACCACATCTCTTTAGAATTAACTAAATATATCTAAAAATTTCACTTCCTAAGTAGTTAAAAAATGATAAACAATTATGCCTATCATCGATGACTAGGAATTATTGGGAGGCCTTCTAAATAAACTAATTCTAAATTAATTTTCCCAATAATAAACTTGATATTAATCTCAAAATTAAATTACAAAATCTTGAACTTAATTCAATATGAAAATCACAATTATTTACAAAATATTTAATCTTGATAGTTTTCTAATTTGGCATGTTATCGTGATAAAACTAATCAATCACTTCTTTAAATATATGTGATTTTGAGAACAACTACAAGCATTGGAAAATTTACAAAAAAAACCTCAACTAAAAAACTATTATTTACAAATGTACAACATATCTTTACATACAATATTTATGATTGGTTGTTGGTTTTCCTTGTTAACAACAAAATAATGAACAAGTTCAATAACATGTATATGCTGAATTTCATTCTTCGGCACAAAATAACCAACAACTTCAACAATGAATTCAAAACAAACTTCCCATGAGATTTTATGTGCATAAAAAGTCTCATGTAAACATATTTTATGTTAAATATAAAAGGAGTTATAAAACCATAGTCCAATAATGTTTCAATCCAAGGAGCAAACAAGATAATCAAATTATTCCCCATTCTTTTGGCATATTTTGCATATCTATACTTGTGTTTTAAAAAACACATTATCCTACCACACAAAACAATAGTGACATTCATTTTCATTGGTCAAGGAAAGCAAATGCATTTAGCACAAGTGTTATACACCAATAGGAATGTTCAACTTCTAAACAACCAATATTCACACATAAAAATTTCTTTTTAATTAAAAAAACTTGCTAAAATAAAATTGGGGAGAAAATCTAAAAATACGTAAACAATCCTCACCTCAATTGTTATGCAAAATAATTATGAATGCTTAATTAGTTGTTGTTCCCCAAAAACATCCTTGCCAAGAATCTTGAGCAGTAAAGGCATTGGATTTCCAATATTGGAAGTTTTGACCATATCCACTTAATGCCCATAAAACTTTGCAAAAAATAAAAGTTTAAAAAATGTCTTCAACATACACCCCCCAACATAAAAGTCTTTATTAATCCCCCATAGACACTAATAACAATCATTTTTAAAGTGCTAAGTTCCTCAAGATCGGTTTTTTAAATGAAATTACAAATGGAATAGATAGATGCAAACAACAAGACAAATGAGAGATGGATCAATGGGCTTTATCACTGCTATTATTCCAACCTTCAAAGCAAATTTCTAGTCCCTCTTTTCAAATGTGGTCTTGAACATGGCATTGAAGTTTAAAACCTTGATATAAAACTTGATATTATAATCACAAGAACAACACCAATAGTCAACATGATAGTCTTATACACAATCTTATTTATCATGTCATAATGGATGTATTTGAACCCACTTTTGACCACATCATATGAACCCTATCTACTCATAATTAGTCCAATTCAAAAGATGTCCCCAACATGCATTATTGTACATTTGATACTGACACTACATTCGAACCTACAACTTTTTTTAACCTAAACTCATAACTTCACTAGTCATGAACACTTGCAACAAAAAATTACAACATAAGATTTAATCACATAAACATACAAACTATGACAAAAAAACTGGACATGTCCACCAAGTTAAGTCCTTAAGGTAATTACATGCAATGACACCTACTATTTTATAAATAAGATTAACTTAAAATAAAATCAAAGAAAAATGAAGGTAGTTAAAACAAACTTGAGAAAACACTTGAGGTTTAAAAATATGCAAAAATTTGTACTTGAAGCAAACATCATAAGAAATGAGAGGAAATGTTGATACAATAAAACCAACAACCATATATAAGAATTATATAACCAATAGCACTATGCCAAAACTTGACATCTATGATAAGGACAAAATATGACTGGTGACCAAACTTAATTATGTCATTATATTTTTACCTTTATACATAAACTTGTTTAACATAAATACAATTACACAATTAAAAATATTCTTGAAGGTGGTTAAACAAAAGTTTCATTTAATTTAAAATTTAAAATCAATACTTATGAATAAAGGGAAAATGAAATGGAAGGTAGTAGCTATAGAAAGCTTGTAAATAAACAATCATAGAATTAATGCACAGATAGGAAACTATTTTTTGATTTTTTTGACTCTAAATATATAATTTTGTGTTATTATAATATTTAGCTTATGTAACGCTTACATAAGCATGCATGTAGACCCTAAATATGACCAAATGACCCCAAGGTAGTCCATAGAACATCGTACATAAACTTGAAGTAGCCTAGGTAACCTTAAGTATTAAAAATAACCACTAAATAACCTTAGTACCCCCTAGGTAGACCTATGCAACCTAAGTAACCCTTTAGTTGACCTTAGGTAGCCTAAATACATTAAGTAGACCCCAAATACCTTAAGTAACCCCTAAATAGCTTACATATGAAACCTAGGCAACCCATAGGTAAACCCCTAGGTACCTAAATAGCTTACTTAACCTATGCAACCTTTCAGTAGTTTATGCAACTGTTAAATAGCCCCTAAATACCTTAGGTATCCTTTAGAGGTGACTTTATCGCTTATGTAACTTTTAGATAGCCCATAAATAACCTTTAGGTAAGTCTTTAGATAACCTAAGTAGCCCATATGTAACCCTTAAGTAGTCTAATTAGCCCTTAGATAGCCTAAATAACCCCTAGGTAGCCTAGAATAAATTGAATAGGTCACCTAAGTAGGTTAAGAAAGAAAATTTATTAAAATGTGGTTACATTTTATGCTACATCAAAAAAAATGGTGCATTGGTAAAGATTTTGTTTTTCAATGTGAAGGTGAAAGGTTCAAATCCTTATGAAACCTATCTACCCTAATTTAAGCTAAGTAATTTACATGGTTAATCTAGCTTAAATTGTTAGGGTATGCCACTTAAATTCCTACCTCACCCACATTTTTAGCTTAAATGATTTAGGTTAGGTAAGTTAAGCTACCTAGATTATATAAATTAAACTAGGTCACATAACCTACCTAGCTTAAGTTTTGAGATGTGACACCATATCATGTGAACATGTGTCATGTGACAAATGGCTAGATTAAATGGATATATTTATTATTATTTTAATGTGTTCATCCAATAGGTAAGGTTCAATGATATGAATAGAATCATATGGCATATATAACTACAATCATGGTCATGAATGGAATTTGTGTTTAAGGACAAAAATATGATTTGTGGATAACTAAAGTATCCATATTTTTTAATTAATCATGTAGTTATCCATGGCACTTATGATTACAAACCTAATGACGGATGTAGTCATATATGCCATGTTTTATCATAATGATAGTGACCTATTAAAATTTAAAATAGTATCCTATCACATAAATTATATTTACACTAAAGGGTACCTTCATTTTAATTGAGGTCACCAACAAACATGGTAAAACAAACAAATCAATATTGCTTTTTGTCAAAAAACAATGACAAGTACCTATAAATAATTTTTGATATATTGAATTTTTAAAATAATTTTAATCATTGATTAACATGAAAATCATCTTTCATCGTATCATAATAACATTGAATAAACACATCTTTAAATTGCATTTAAATAAATTTGAAAAAATACAATCTAGTTTTTCTTTTTCCCTAACCTTAGAAAATGGGTTTCAAGTAGATGAAAGTAGGATTTTAATTTTTTTTTTACATTTTCAAATTGATGGATGGGTAGATGTAATAATGTATTTAAAACATTTCCATCTTATAATCATACCCTATCAAAATATTAAAGTAAATGTAAGTTTGAAACACTATATTGAGCAATTAGTTTTAAAAAAATTTATTGCGTACTTTTATCACACTAAATTTTTAAAAACTTTTCATTCAGCTTACCATAAACCCAATCTAGTTGGATATGGACTTATATTCCTAAGTTCACATATTTGTTTTTTATTTAACTTTCTTGTTTATGTTAACCAAAAAAACATTATTGCATTTTGAATGGACTATTTTTTTTTTGGTTTATTTTACCATGTTTTTATTAAACGTTCTCTAAACATTAAAAAAAAAACACAATATTAATGTCCAATCTTGTTAAAACACTCCAAAATTAGAATTAAAATTAAACCAAGATGCAAACATACCAACTTAAAGTTATACATTTTGACACATCACAAAAATCATGCGTACAACAGTACACAATTAACCTTATTAAAATTATTGAAAACATTGTCAATTTATTTAACTACAAATATTAACGCAAATATATTATCTTAATGTTGTTTTTAATGTGGTTTTTAGCTTTTCAAACAAATCCTAGACATCAATATAATTTTAAAGTAATTTTAAAACCTAACAACATGTAATGCATAAATCATAAAAATTAATAAAATGGTGTTACACCAACAATTTTCATGTCCATAAAATCTTAATATTGTTACAATGCTACTATGCAATAATAATCCTTTTGAATACTAAATTCCAATATTTAACTTTTTTCAACATTCGCTCATTTCCAAATACCTATCATTTGGTGCCACAAATTTTCCATCATTAACATTTCCCGTATTCTATAAAGCAACACTTTGAACTTAACTTATGTGAAAAAAGATTTAAAGTTTTGTGAAATATGCCTAATCAATCTACATTATTATTAAAATTGGAATACATGGTTTCCCTATAACGAACCACATGCAAACATGGTAAAAAAATTAACTATTTTCAAAAAAATCAATTGAATTATGAAACATATTTTTTTACTCAAAAGTTTCAAGCACCCATTTCAAAATCATAGAATAAATAAATAAAACATAAAATACATCAAACTAAAAAAATATTAAAAACACCAACAAACACTTTTAGACAAACTTCATTCAAACAAGCTCTCCCACTGAAGCTACTTTGTGATATAACAACACCAAAACATGTTTTAAAAAATTCAAAACACAAAACACAAGAAACAACACATTAAGCAAATACCGACAATAATTAAAATAGAAAACATAATTAATTTTTTCAAAAAATCTTTTAAGAAAGAATTAAAAATTTCCAAAAAATCCACAAAATACCAAAAAAATGTAAAAAAAATATATGACACAAACAAACAAAATACAAAACCAAACAATAACAAACCAATTTTATTTTTTTTATCATTTGGGAACCATCACCCATGCAAAGACACATGAAAAAACTCATGCTCATGATCTTGACTCTTGTAACACCTAAAAACACAAAAAAGATAAATAATGTTTCCAAAGTACTTACCTTCGGCGATTTAAATTAGTCTTTCTTTTTTGCAATCTCACACACAAGTTTAAAAAACAATGCACCCTTACCATGCATGAATTCCAAACACAACCTCACCATCACAACTTCCAAGTTAGAGACAAAAACACTAGACAACTAATACCAAAAAAAAATTCTATCATCCACATGCAAACGAAAAAAAACATACATGTACAAACAAACAAAAACTTTGACCTTTTAAAACACCTTTGGGATCTTCCAAAAAAAACAAATAACAATAACAATAACAAAGAGACCAAATTTTTTTCATAATTTGTAACCTATGAATCCACAACAAAAAATGAAAACACTTTCACCCAACAAACACAACTTGTTGCCACTCCCAAGTTGAATATGCTTCTAAAAACAAGCCTAACCTTAAACCAATTTTAAAATGTTGTGAACATAACCAAAAAAAAACGCAAACTATATTGTAAATGTTATTGTTTAGTGGATCAATTTGGGTCTTGGACCTTGTTTTTAGGGAAACCACTTTAGAAGGAAGGAATTGAGGAGGGGGGATTACAATACCAAGAATGACTTTTACATTTTTTCGGAATTTAAAAAAAAATCTATGTTCAACCAAAGGATTTGACATCTCTATGGAATTGAGTGAGAAATCTTTATTTAATGTTGTCAAGAAGATATTCATCAAATCATCAAAATCCCATTTGTCTAGGTGAACTATTTTCTCATTTTTACATTTCTACAAAAGGATCAACGACCCAAAAGTGGGCTTCATTATTTAAAGAGTCAATCGTATCCAATATTGGCTTTTTAAGAACAATCAATCAATCAAAAGTAATTGATGGAGGAGTTGTAAAATTTTGTCATTTTCTTATGGATCAAATTTTTGTTCCATTGCATAAGGTCAACTACCCTTGACATCATTGCCTCCTTTTATAAGCTTTTTGGTGTTCTTGTCATCTTTCTATGAAGGAGGTATCATGTCATTGATATGTTTTAGAAAAGGAGATAACATAGTTTACAACTTCAAGATTGTTATTAAAGTTGGTTTCATGTGGTTGTTGTTGAGTGGATTTGTTTTAGTTTCATAATTTCTCCATCCTCTTTGATATTTATGTTTCATCATGTTATGTTCAATGTTTTGATTTGAAATTAATAAGGCAAGAGAAACTAAAAAGGAAAAAAACCTATTAATCTTTAGTTTTTTCATTGAGTATTTTGCAAGACCATTCCCTTAAGAAAATTATATGTAATTGCACTACATTCTTTTTGTTGAAATATGAACATCATGATTGAATCTTTTCGTAAGTCCATTCACATCATTCAACTTTTTTTTCCTTTATAAATGATCGTTTAATATCTTGTTGTGTTGATTTTGATAAGTGTGAATCCATGGTTCACTACATGATTGAACACTTTGAAATTACATATTAATGGATCAATATGTTGGGTTACGTTTTACATGAAATTGTGCTCTTCATCTTCTATTCGTTGATCAATCCATTTATGTTGATTGTATGTTTTCATATTTGATCAAAGAACTTTCATCTTGTAACAACCCCTATTGATTCATTATTGTGTTCATGTATGATGGTATTACACATAATTTGGAGAATTCAAATCCAGGCACCATCATGATGTTGATCTATTTCATCTATGGCATAAGTACCATAAGGATGTAGAAGGATCAATCAACAAGCAAAGAAAAAACCAAGAATAGAGTTGGTGAACACAATGGCTTAGATTGCTTGGACCTTTATAACAATGTCTAACTAATCATTGGCAATCACCTTTGGTAATGAGGTTGGTCCTTCCAAAATGAGTGTTGTACATTCCACTAGGCATGTTTCAGTGGATGACTAGGATTGCCTCAAGAGCACGATAAGGTTGTGAAATGCATAGTTCATAAAAGAATTTGTAGTTGCACATTTATGGAATTGGAGTTTGTCTAAATTTATTTAATTAAAACATTTGAGATCAAATCATTCTTGCTCCAACTTTGTCTCTTTTAATTTAGTTGGCTAGCTCTATTCTAAGGCCATGTTTGTTGTTTTTTGACTCATAAGGATCGATTTTGTCATTTTGGATGCAAGCGTGCAAATTTGAACTAAGTTATGGACCATTCACATAGTGTGACATGTAGTAGTGCGTGCATTAACAAATGTTTGCAATGTTGGTTTTGATGCCAATAAAAGGTTTAAACAATTGAACAAGCTTGTAGTGGTTTCACTCAAGTCTATGGAGCCCCCATCTTTTCATGTATAACATTACATGGAAAAATATTGCACATGGAAATTGGTGTATGATCATCCTTTCATACACCCATATTAGCACACATGGCGTATAACCACAAAGAAGTATAAACATGTGAATTTTTAGTTTTTTGATGCTATAGAATAACTTTGTTTTGGTTTTATTGTCTTGATGTATTATGTTGTTTATTGTTTAGGCACTACTTCAATCAGTTCTTTCTTAGACCATTCTGCATATGTGACACACCCCCAAGCTCCTTGATGGACTCAACCACAAGTCCAAAGGTGAAGAGAGCGAAAGGAGAAGGAATTGGGGCGCGTTCCCTGGTTCGTAACATTTCGGGGGTAAAGGGGTGTGCTGAAGCCCCAAGATGAGGACTAGGTAGATTGAGAAGTAATTTAATTACTCACATGGACCTACATAAACCAAACAATAAGTTGGTTAATGCGTAATTGGAGCACTTTGGTGCACGGATGAACCACGGGCAAACATAAATTCATAATACTCACCACGGCCTGGACTTGGGGGAAGTCATCACCTTCCCCATTATAGTATACTTTGTGTTTGGCCATAGAACTAGCACCCAAATGTCATTTTGTCCCAAGACTCCTAAATGGGAGTCTTGAAATTTCCAAAGTTGGGACTCTTGCAACTTTGGGGGCCCATAACTTTGTGTGCATATGTCCGATTAAGATGAGGTCTAAAGCCACATTGTAACCTTGTCAAAAGCTTTTCAAAGGTATGTGGCATGCCACTTGCACATAAGGAAATTGCGATGATTCTTAACTTTTAATGGTCAAGAGTCAAATTATCATTTGACTCCCAACCTTTCTTTTGGCCATAACTTGTGTATTAAGTGTTCAAATGGGTCATGTGAGCTCATTTTAGACATTTACATTCCAATAACTTTTTAATGATATAAGGAACTCTTCAATCCAAAGATATTTGACCCTTGCAATTACTCTATGAAAATATGGAAGTCCATTGAGATTCCAACTCCCAAAATGGGAGTTCACTTGGGAGTGTGAAGGTTCATTCTCACACTCTCCACCACACTCCCAAAAGTATGAAATGTGACTCCCAGCCTTTACACTTGGCCCACACCTTCACAAGCCCTTGCTTTGGTTGTGAGCCTAAGGATAGGGTTGTGACAATATGTTATGTTGCAAAAGGGAAAAGTTTGTTACAAGTATGGTATTTCAACAAAGTTGTTATTTTAAATGTTTCAAAATATAAAATCATTTACATAAGATTACAAACTTTTGTATATCCAAAGCCCAAATGCTTGTAATGGTTTATACCTCTTGGATATAGTGAACTGGTAATGAATTTGATTCAAGTATATTGAATAGAACCTGTAAGAAAAATGGGTACCTTTCTTCTATGTAGTTAGATAGAATTAGGTCGGATCAAATCAACATCAATGCATAAACAATGAATGGTCTTTCTTTGAAGGTCTAGTTTTCACGGCAAGTTGATGTGTGTATGTTTATGAAATTTCTTTAGTTCACAATTTGTTTTTATGTGTTATTCTTTTGTGGTTGCCATTGGGGTTTGATCATTTCTTCATTGACTTATTCTATTTTCAAGTCACTGTTGTTGCTTATTTATAAGCGTGATTTGTGGCATTTGTAATTCATTTCCCACAAATTGCGTGTAGGTGTGTATGAATACATAATGAGAGGATATTGAATATTTTGTGATTTTGACATTGACCAAAGGTGGACAAAATGCTTAATGTGAGGATTTTGAATTCTTGCCATTTGACATTTATAATAAATGAGCAGAGATGAAACCATTCATTGGGTCCTACATTTATTGGGTGCTTATTTTGATGTGTAATTGCAATGGATGTACAATACTCTATTCATAGGTATATGAACCTCCCAAAAATGGCGAGGGATTGAATACAAAATTAGTCATCATAAACTTTTATGGAAGGATGTGCACATACATAGACATCATATGAAGAATATGGCAATTTGACTAACATTGTTTGACTAAAAATTTTGTGTTGTAAAAATGGAATCATCCTAATGTTCTCAATTACAAGTAGCAATGTGCCATTGCTCTTTCTCAAATGTGCACACAATTGTTCTACTTAATTCCCAATACCTATTACAAATCCAACCTAACATATGTGGAACGACTGACATAGTTTAAGGCAAGTTCTTGATTTGCTTCTTTTAATTTTTTTGAAAAGCCTAGCTAAGGATCAAAAACAATTCTATGGTTTTTTTTAACCTCTAGTCAAAGGTCACAACCAATTTATTGATTTTGAGAACCATCAATTAAGGGCATATTATACCCTCCCCTCACTTCTTGATTCCAAGTTCAATAAATGATAACCACCAAATGTTGGAATAAACTTTTAAGAATAATTTCATTTATTTAACCACAATAAATAAAATGGTTTTTTGGGTTTCTTTTTAATGATTTTTATTAAGGTTTTCTTTTCAAATTTGTGAGGTAGGTGGATTAACAATCATCCAAAATAGGATTTAGCCAAATTTGGCCACAAATCATAAAACAAATTAGATTTTCTTTTCAAATCATACTATATAATATTCTTGGGACAGCCAGAATTTATGGTCTAAAATCTCTTAAAAAATATGGTTACTTTGGGCCATTTCTTTAGAAAAACCATTTGTAAGGTTTGTAACCTCTTTATTTTTCTTGCCAAAGAACAAAATTTTCACCCATTTTATTTTTTTTGTTGGTTTGTAAACAACAAGGTTTATTAGATAACTATAAAAAATATACACAAATATATGGGGTATATCAAATAATCTTATTCCTAATGATGAAAAAAAAAAGTTCATATGGCCAATCAAATTGTTAAAATGCAAGCCTAGAATTTTTTTGAGTTAACTTCAATAAGTTGGAAGTTAAATGTTATAATAACGTCATAAGCTTATATCAAAGATTTTATTCAAGGTGTACATAATATTAACAAACAACATTCTTGTTTGTTTATTTTCCTAGTGATTTGTTTTTGTCAAATGCTAGATTATGCAATAAATAATCATACAATGTTTTAAACAACTATCATCCCAATCATGGATGTAATTATGAATTAGGTTTATTAGTATTATATGAATATAAATTCATTCATTCATTGTACTTGTTAAATTTTGTAACTATTAAAATTTTTGAAAAAGAAAAAATATTGTTTGATACACATGTCTGCATCATGCATTACACCATATACATAAATATGTAGTATTACATTACATTATCTATCACTTTGAATTTCTAAGTATTTAGTTTATGCATTAAAAAAATTAAAAATGATGAAATGAAAATAAAATTATTGCTTTTAATTGTGAGATTCTTGAATTGACATTAAATAATCTTCAATTAATCTAGAGCTTTTTTTCTTGGTCATGGGGTTCTAGTATGTCTACTAATTATTTATGTTTTGCAACTTTGTTATTGCTTTTTTAGTTTTTTAAGGGAATGCTTAGTCTTCGCCTAAAGGCACAACCCACTAAACAAATGCAAAGACCTTGTCTCTTACCTTGGGTTTACTTTGTAGTTTGGTGTGTCATCATACATTTGACATTGTATTTATTAATATTTATGAACAAAGTGTCTTTTTAATTTCAAGGAACAAAATGAAAAAAAATTCGTTCTTGAAAAAAATGTGTCAATGATTCTGAAACGTAAATTCTTTTGTTAATTCACTACTTTCAATTGCACATGTTTAACAATCGTGTTAGCTCATAGAAATATTTATTCTTCACATTATTTATGACCATTTTTGATAGGGACTAATGGAAAGGGTTGAAAGTATAAGGGGAAAGCATTGTTGTCAATGCCTTTGCCTTGCATAATCATCAAAGGTTTAGATACACAAACACAAACTTTCTTTACATAATAACAATGGTTTAGATTAGCTTATGAAAAAAATTCTCTATTTTATTATAGTATAGGAAACCTTTTGCTCTAAATTGGTGAGGGAATGCATCTTATTGAAGTCATTATGTATGAATGTATATTCACGTTTCTACATTTTGGTGCCGTATTTAGCTTTTCGAGTCATTTTCCTATATGCAATTTGATTCACATCTTGAATCAACGACAAGATTGAAATGTCAACTAATGGTGCAAAAAAATAGTGTGTATAAAATAAGGCCCAAAGGTGAAGGCATTCTCCGAATATTGGGCCTAGGGCAAGATGATATGAGTGAAATGCACTTACAATTATAAAAGGCCTCTTATTTGTGCCCTGCAAATATTAGGAAATTTCTTGAAATATTTTCCAAATCTCAAATTAAAATTCTTTTGTGCAAATAACAAAGTTAGAAGGATACAACATTATTTCATCATAAGGACATATGAGAAATTTTCTAATAATGTATTTGGAGGTTTAAACCTTACGCAGTGAAGATTGTTGTTCACAAAAGGCATGCATTTTAAAAAGCAAAATGCTCACGCTTGCTCACAATTCTTTTTTATTCCCTATGATACCCAACACCTGGAAACTAGTTATTTATTTATTTATGTATTTATTTATTTATTTCCCCTTGTAAGTCCTTTTATGGGGTAATACCCCAGGGTGGAGTAAGAGGCCACTTATTTGGGGAACCCCCATCTCCTTGGGCATTACCCTAATGGTGCATTCACACTTGATGTTATGAAAATCTAGGTGGCATCCTAGGTGGCACCCAATTTTAAGTGGGCCATAGCTTAATGTTAAGTGAATGTTAGCTTTAAAACAAAATTCATGGTAACTAAGTTTTAAGTCCCAAATGGCTAGCATGGTGGTAGGGTACTCAACCTTAGAGTCCCTAACACCAAGTGTGAATACACCTTTAGAAGTTATGTAAATTATCTAATATTAATGCTAATTAATTTGAGATAATTATAATGTTAATGAAAGAAAATGCATCCAATCAGCATCCTAAAAAGGATGAAAATTCGCCATTTCATCCGTTTAGGGTTTGGAGGACCGCGAGCAAGACATGGAAGTGTGCGTCTGTGCGCGCGTTTGTTTTCCGGGAAGAGCAGCCTAGCGCGTTGAGAAATCTGAGGTGGTTGTAGAAATTTGCGAGTGTTGGGGAGGCGATGAGTTCGGGGCAGGGAGGGGGTGGTCACTCCCTGGCGTTCCGAGTGATGCGGCTGTGTCGGCCTGCACTGCAAGTGGACCTAGGGCTGCGGTTCGACCCCGGGGATCTCGTCCAGGGGGAGGATTCCTACGAGGAAGACCACGGGCTGTTGTCTGGGTTGGATGTGCGGGAGAGAGAAGGCGTCTACTGGAAGCGTACTGAGCTGGAACGACCCATCGATGCCCTGGGTCTCTCTGGCCTTCTGGTCCTCCCGCAATCGTTTGGGTGAGTTTTTTTCTCTTATAGTGTGGCATTGTATTATCGAGTGCGAGAATCAGGGTTTCAGTATTTCTTTAGACATGAATACTCGGGTGGTAAGCTACGGAGGTCTTTCCATGGATGTGGCCCTCGAAATGCTTGCAGAAATGCTGCGAATTCGCAGAATGTTGTGGTAAATTGGGAGAGTCACGAAACTCTAGGTTTGCAGCCTTCAAGAATGCTGCATCCACGAGCAGCGCAATTGCATGTTTGGTAGATTCTCAGCCCCCATTTTTACATGTGATTTGATTGCACGATGTACAGCAGAATATTGTTAGTATCTGTAGAAGAACTCGTGGCAGCAGGGTTGCATATGTGATACATGACTACTACCAGGTGTTTAGGTTCTCCTGCCTGAACTGAACTAGGTTAAGAGCATGGTACATCTGATTGATCCTATTGCCTTTGCAATGGTTGGGACCTGGCCAAGACTAGGAATCTGTTTTGTACAGACATTTAAGCTCAAGAATTGGTGAAGCAACAACCAGACAGTAGTTGCTACTTTATGGTTCAAGCAGTATTGCTCAAGTGAGGAGTTTGGGTTGAACATGATCAAAGTTTTTCCAATCAGAAAAAATATTTGACTGAACTTCCATGCACATACTTGCATTTTAGTGTCCATTTTGGGTGGAATTGAAGCACTAAATTTGAAGCATGGTTTGAACTGTCAGATCAATATATTTGGGTGAGTCATTCTGCAGCTACATAAGTGTTGGCAATCATACAACTCATGATGTTCGAGATGTTGGAATTAAGGTAATTCTTAAACACTCTAAACAATCTGTCATGACTCCTTTTTTTCAGTGACTGAAACCCTGGCTGGAAGAAAGACAAGGTCCTTCTCACAAAATCTGAATTTTGAGTGCAGGCAGAATTACAAACAGAACGGCAACGTTTGACATTAGCTGACAGCACAAAGGCACCCATGGATTATATCCGTGCTGGTGGGCGCCATGACTTCATCATTGAGCATGATATCAAAGAACTTGGACCTCACACGTAACGTCCCCAACACAATGAAACTATGATTCTGTTCTTTTTGGAAGTTGCTGTGGTGGTTTCTAGAAGTATCCTTCACATGTTCATCTTTTGTCTGGATGCAGATGAAGTGATCCTACCATTTTAATTGACAAGTTTTTGGACCATTGTTCTTTGCAAATCTGTTTTGCATTGTGCATTGGAATTTTGAGTCCTGAAAGTTTTGATTTGATGGCATGTTATGAACCACCAGGAGTTTGTTCCTTTTAGCCAAAGCCAAGCTAGTGTGCTTCAAAGAGCTGCCAGTGGATTTGCATGAAAACCTTCACATGGATGCTTAGAGCAAGAGAGGAAAGTTTGCAAGCATCAGGTTATCCATCTAGTTTGGAGTGGTCTTCACACTATGAGTGAGGGGAAGTAAGAGAAATGGTGATTGCAACTGTTTCTCTGTATTTCAGACTGGTATGCATGGCAGTCTACACTGACTGGGATGGAGAACGCAAATACCTTCCACAGTACTTCAAATTCATGGCCTCAAATCCCCTCTCAGTCCGAACCAAGGTTATGGCTTTTCCAGAAAATTAGTTCACATGGTCCTTTTGGATCAAGATGGTAGTTCTGGTAGCTGCTTCATTTGCCAATGCTAGTAGCTGTGTCACATATTTTTGTATCTGTTTGTTGTAGTCAGACTAAACAGGGAGTTGTTGTGTTTGTTATTGTAGGTGCGGACAGTAAAGGTGGGATGCATTCCTTCTTCCTTGTGTTCTTTCTCATGATTTCCTACTTTGTTATCAGTGTCAAATTGGCACGACCACTTTTTGAGATTCAACACAGCCACCTGAACTCAGAACTCGTGGATTTCTGGAAACCAATCCCAGTAAGTTTTTAGCTTAAAGGCAGGTTACTGCTTATGAATGCATGGCTACCACAGGAGACCACATATTTGGAGGCATGCATAGAGAACAGCACCAAATCTCTTCTCTTTCTGGACCATGTGCGGTTTGAGCCCCAACCACCTATGACTGCAACTGTTTTGGAGGTGGAAAATGAAAATGATACTGATTCTGATGGTCCTTTGAGGTGATGTTTTGCTCTTCTGCTGAGTTTCCTTCTTGGAGTTTATGCTTGACAAATGAAGAAGTTATACAGGTCCTTTGGTCAGTGATCTTCTTGTACTTTGTTGGGATAAAGATAATTCAGTTGTACATTGTTGAGTCATGAAGCTAAACTCTCAGCTATTTGATTGCAGTGGACTTTTGAAGAAGATCAAAGTAGTAAAAGCAAATGGGGGGATTCGGCACTTTCTATACCAGTTAACAAGACCTTCAGGTGCACCTACAGTAGCTAAGGCAGAGGGTAGTAATACTCTCGGCAAGCTAGAAATAATGTGGCGTACAACTCTTGGAGAGCCTGGTCGTCTGCAGACACAACAGATACTTGGCAATGTCAGTCCTCGAACAAGAACTCTGGTGAATCTGTCTCTGATCTTGTTTTCTCTGGTAGTCCTTCTGTAGGCATGGCCATGAAGTTCTCTGATCAACCAGTCAGTCTGTTGAGTCCCATACCAATCAAGCATTTCGGCACACTTCCATGGCTCTTTTTTCAAACTTGTTGAAGTATGGCCTGGTTCCTCTCTCATTCTTTCGTGCAGTCCTCCCATTTTTCAGATAGCAAAGAGGGGTTACAGGATTTTGCTTTTGACATTATCTCATGGAGTCCAATGTCCATCCTTTGTTGTACTGGATTGACATTGCTTCCCTGTATGTACATTATGAGGTTTTTAAAGAACAAATCAGGATGGATACATCCTCATATTGCGTTCTTTGCCAATGGTCACTCACTCTTGTAACCAGAACTAATTACTTTTTTATTGGAGATGTATGCCTAAGTGTTGCTTGTTGTGCAGCCCATAGCACGAAAGGAGGTGAATTTACATATTGTGGAACTGCCCTCTCGTGTCCTTCTTGAGAGACCTTTCCTGGTACATAAGTTTCTGAGTGCTTTTCCACTCTTTGTCATGTTGAGTTAGTGATTTGAGTTCAGGTTGAAATTATCAGTGTACTGTTTATGGGCTACATGTTATAGATGACAGGGCTCTGGTTAGGTCCATCTCTCTGTCAATCTCCTTTGCTTGAAGGTCTGATTGCTGGCTGAAGCTGAGAATTCCATGCCATCTCTGATAGTTCAATGTATTGGAACTTCACCTTCAAGTGTGTGCAATTTGCAGGTGCGGCTGAGTGTAAGCAACCAAACAGACCGCCACATTGGACCCCTGCAAATCTCCATGTCTCAGGATGACACACAGGGTGTTTCCCGGGCAATTGTAGTGAATGGCCTCTGGACTATGGTTAGCTCCATCTCTTTTCCTGTTGATGGCATCTCCATAGTCTGGAATGGTGGTATTCAATGCCTCAAATAAGTGAAAGGTCCTGGTTTGTTTTTGTTGTCAAGGTTTGTGCCTTTAAACCATTCAGTTGTACACAGGTGTCAGGTAGCAATGACTTGCATGCTTCAAAGACTACATTGGTTTTCGTGTCAGAAATAAGTTGGGTTCCTCTGCTCAGTAAGGTGTTGTTTCAGTTGGAATTGTCCATAATGTGGCATTTTAGTCAGATGCACTTTGGGTTGGGTGGCAATACAGGTTGTGCCTCAGTTGGAGCCCTTTGCCTCAACAGACTTCAATCTGGTCTTTTTTCTTAAGCTCTTTCTTGTAAATTGTCATCTATTTATTTAATTCTACCCTCTATCATCAATTTGTGCATTTTGCTCTTTAAGTGGGTGTTTTGTGTGTTTTCCCCTCATGTTAGTGCTTTATGGACTGTCAGACCTTTGCTCACACCTTTGGATTTCCTTGGATGTGGTCAATGTCATCTTCTCTTGGTGTGCACTGTTGCTTTGCACAAGTTTTATCTCTTGTTGCATTCATGTTTGTTAGCTGGAGAGCCCTTGATGTGGTTGCTTGCTGTGCAGCATTGCCCTTGTTATTGCCCATCTCCGATGTGCTGGGTGGGTTTCACCCTAACAATGAACCTGCTCTAGGAGGAAGTTGTCAAGCATCCACTAAATTTAGGAATGCAATGTGGTGCAGAGTCTAGTTGCAACAGCAGTAGGGGTGCAGAAAATCACAGGCATTGCTGTGGTGGATGTTCGAGATGGCAAGCCCTATGACACTCTTCTAGCGACTGAGGTGTGCATGTTTCATCTCCCTGCACATGTAGCTGTTTGTGTACTTCCTTTTTTGTGCACTTTTGTTAATAAAGGGAATTTGAGAAGAATGTGAACAGCTTGGCATAAGCAAGCTGAACTTAAAAGGACTATGTGCGTTATCTGTGTCTCAAACCTGCCTGTGGCAATTTCTTGATTTACTTTAATTCAGGTATTCGTGGAACCCGAGTAAGATTTGAGGCATATTCTGTGTGCTTTGTACTCACGGTGACGAATGGATATAATAGTCAACCCTTGATATGGTGCTGAGGAGAAGAGTGCCTTTTGCCTTCCATTTTATACAGGTACAAAGTTTGGTATGAGTATTCCACCTCTCTTCATCAACATAGGTGAGCTAGGTGTATAATTTGCATAGGATGATGCTCATTCCTTGGTGTGCTTTGTATCTTGAAATTTGAACCTTCTTTGACATAGAATGCCAAATTGGCCACACATAATGGGTTTGATGAAGACTTAGGAGGTTCAACTTACAGACTTGAAAACTAATGGGATGAAAAAGGAGTTGCAGCATGGACACATTTGTTTTTTTTTTTTTTTGGCTGCATATGCATGAGAGATCCAGCGTGTCCTGTCGTACTGACATAGTGATAAAATTCTGTTTTAGGATCTTTGAGTTTTAGAGCAACACGGCAACAATTGGCGTTGCATGAGGAGTTGTGGCAAGAGTGTTTTCCAGCATAAGGTTTGTACATCATTCTTTGTCTAGGTGAGTTTGTTAGGATGTGCGGTTTACATTATAGTGGGATTATACCCAACAATATATTATGATTATAAAGTCATTCAGTTGTCAGGCTCTGGGACCTTGTAGAGCAAGAAGATGATAAAAGCTTGTGCAACTTGCCTGCCTGTATCAGAAAAATCTCTTTCTACTGTGTTTTTCTGTTGTGCAAGCATTTCTGTTTAGATCTACTTGAAAATGTGTTTGGGCATCGTAATGCTGTCTTCATATCAAGGTAGGATAATGGAAGATTAATGTAATAATAATAAAAAAATGTACATGAAGGGTGAAATATTGGATAGTGTACAGGGCAAGGAATTAATTAAATCTCACCATAGGCCAATCAATAATTGTGATCTGCCAATCAAAATTAATCAAATTTCATAATTGTACTGGCCCTTTTGGAAAGCCTTGTAATCTTGGTTGTTGTGACATGATAATGCAAAAAAGATTTTGAATACTGGCCTACACACAACCACTCTGGTTTTGAATTATTCATGGATTTCATTCCAGAGACAATTTTATATTATTGTTGGAATCTAGTGAATTTTATAGAAACAGTGAATCGCCAAAAAACTCATCAAATTATAAATGGCAATAAGTTTTTGTGGTCTGCAATCTTCACAAAACATGCTGTGATTAGGGCCTTGGGTTAACAACCAAAACAGTGAAGGCACTTCAAAAGAAGGATTTGAGAGCAAAGCTAAGACACAAGGTGAGTGTAACATATTCCCACATGAAAATGGGAGCATTTGGGAATCAAGGGAAGGCATTCCTAGAACTCTCAAACGAATTCTCACTTTGGGAGTCATGACTCCTTGGGAGTTCTAGATCTTCGAAAGGTGATAAGGGATCAAATCACCTCCAAATCAAGTGATTTGTAACTTGTTGGACATGTCTAAACAAGGGTTAAAAGAACAGGGGTTGTATCTTCAAAACATACCTATGTGAGGGAGTATTGACACTACAAATATTTGGGACAATTTAGTTATTCATAAAATCACCTTATCTATGGACTTGAGTTGAGCTTGCATTTGCCTTTTCATCTTAAGTTTTGAGCTATTCTTAAAGTCACCCCACTAGGGAATCAATGTCAAATCTTAGGATGATAGTATGGAAAAAAAGAGTGACATTAGAAGTTCTATTTGCATTCCTCATTTGTTTTGGTTTTGCCATATTAAAAAAAATGAAGGAAGACATCAAAGATAAAAATCACACCAAAAAAATTGACACATTTGTCTAAAACAAATTGACATGTGCAAATACATCGTGTTCATCCTCTTCATATGTAAACAAATCACAAACACATAGGACACAGAAATTGCATTAAAAAGTTCAACACATTCATTTACAAAAAATCGATAGACACTTAAATCATGTTCATGTTTCTTTTCTACAAATAAATTGTTCATTGGCTAGTTCAGTCTCTTTCCAATGCACACACCATGACAAAAATCGACTGTTCGTAACACATAGCTAACAAGAATGAATTGCTCACAAAAGAAGTGCAAAATGCACAAGAATTGTTTACTCCCAAAAAATAAATAAAAATAAACACATTACAAAATATTGCTAACCATTCACTTATAAATCTTGCTCACAAATACAAACCTCACCTTGGAAATTGTTTTACTTATGTTCTTTTGCACATCAAACATTGCACCCAAAAAAAGAAAAAGAACTACACGCGTGCAACAAAACACAAGATACAAATCAAACTTTGGTGACCACTGATTTTGGTGGTCACATGAGTTTGATTCGTTATTATTTTAGTATGTTTGGGTCAATCCCTCATCATCCTGCCTCTCATGCTCTGTTTCAACCATAAACAAGATCAAAACCTTGAATCCTCTTACTTTACATATAAACTTTAATATGTGTTCTAATGTGATCTCAAACTTTTAAGATTGCAAGTGTAGATCCAAAATTTCATTACTAGGAAATAACATAATATCATTTTTATAAAGAAAGATTCATTTGAAACCCAAAGGTAGACCAAAAGCCTATACTATAAACAAAATCCTATGAAAGAGAGTAACTTGCATGTTGGAGTGAAAATATTTGACAAAAGAAAAAAGTACCTGGAAATTTATTAACCCCATGTCCATAACTAAGAGAAAAATCATCAAGAGAAAAATCATCAATTTGGTTCTTCAAGAAAGAGTTTACAGACTTTAGATCAATAAGTTCTAATGGGAATTAACAAACATAGCACCCAAATAGGGTTTTTTTTTTGGACAAAGTTTTGCCTCTTGGTGACAAAATAAAAGGGGATACAACTTGCTCAAAGGATTTTCGCGGAGAAAAGGCCCATAGTCACCATATTTCAAACAAATAAAAGTTGAACTTGCCATATTTAGACCATATGTTCTTGTATGTTGCCAATGTACATAGTGGGGTTTGAAAAAATTCTACTTTTCTCTCAGACCTCTAGCCAAATTTGGCTATGTCCTCTTGTGGAGGATTATTGGCAATCCACCTACGTCACAAGATTGAAAAAAGAAACCCCTACACTCAATTTGGGTTGCTAAGTTCATTGTCTCCATTATCTCCTCACAACCAAGGAAAGAAAAGAAGTACCCCACCTATAAAAAAAGGGTTTTTTCCATGGATTTTGTGATAAATTTTTTTGGCCAATTTCTCCCAAAATAAAATAAAAAATATTACAGTCTCCAGAAAATCGCATTTTCCAGAAATTTCCCAAAAAATTGTCAGAAAAATGACAAAATTTGTCAAAAACGAATCATTGCCTACAATGAAACGAGAAAAAAAAGTTTTAAATGCTTTCCCTGTTGGCAAACCCTAGTTTTTCGTACTATCGTCGAAGGTACCAGATTTAGAGGCCTTCTATTATGCTGCTAAAAATAGGGCAGAATCTGCATTATACACCTAAAAAACGCCGAATTCTGCAATTTAAGAAGAAGCCGTGTAAAATAAATAGCGGAATAGGCGCCTGAAAATCTTTTTCTTACTTTTAATAGTCCGAGACACGCAGCAGATTGCCCCCTTCCTGTTTCCTCTGTAGGGTTTCGTGTTTCCTTTAGAGTTTTCGCAGATGTGAGCACCAGCAACCCGAAGGGAAGGGAAGGGGAGGGGAGGGGAGGGGAGGGGACGGGAGGAGAAGTGGACCGAAGCAGCTGAGATATATGTAGGAGCTGCGGTTCTAGTACATGATGCAGCAGGGAGGGGATCAAGCAGATTCCAGAAACACTCGTCTTGGTCAACAACAAATGAAGCAGCAGCAATCTGCTGCAGCAGCATCGCCACAACAACAACAACAACAACAGCACCAAAATCAGACTGTACATGCAGCTGCTGCTGCTTCTCTTTCATTTTCGCTTGGTGGGAATGGCAGCAACTCACAGGTGAATCTAACTCCCAAAAACTTGGTGGGATATGAATTGGTTTTGTGTAGTTCTGTTCCGATTTGGGTACTCTTCCTCATTAATAATTTGAGCTTCTTCTTCCCATCGAAAGCTAACTTGGCAATAGAATTTGTGAGCTTGCCACTTCTTTAAAAATAAATAAAATTTATAATTATAAATTATAAACTTAATAAAATAAGTAATGAGAATAGTAATTTTTTGTAAAAAAATTATATTTAAAATGATTTATTTATTTATTGTGGTGATAAACATTATGATCCTCTAGAGATTCAGAGCTTTTGGCTGTCTTGTGTGTGTGATTTGTCATTGTGGGTCTCAGGGTCAACAAGTGCACTCTCAGCACACACAACAGCAGCAGCAGCAACAACAACAACATTCACTGTCACTGTGGCAGCAATTACTCACACATAATACTGGGGATCATGGCAATGAGCTGCATAGAGGACACCCACATGTGTTTCACAACTTGGAACAGGTTCCAGATGTTGTTGGTGAGGGGTTCAGTCAATTGCAGCAATTTGGTAGGCAGCAGCAGCTGGTAAGCCATGGTTTGCCACACAATGGAACCAACCTCTTCATGGGAGGAGGAGGAGGAAGAGGGTTATCTATGCAAGCACTTATGAATGATCTTGCAGTGCTTCACCAGAAAGTCCAGCAGTTGCAGGCCTTGGTGCCTCTCATGGTAGATTCAGGGCATGTTCAGTCAAACACTCCAGGTGGTGTTACAATGCAGCAGCATGCAGCAACTGCAGTAATGAGTATATTATCGCAGCTTGCAGGGACAGCCACTGGAATGCTTCCACAACACCTCCTAATACAGCAGAATCACCAGCCCTCTGACTTGGAGCTCAGCCAGTTCTTGGCTGCAGGGGACAACTCTAACTCGAACCATGTTCCACAATCTGGTGGACTTGGTTGTCAGATGGGAATGAGTCTGGGCAGCTCATTGGGAAACTTGCTGGGAAACAATATGTTAGGGAATAGTTATTCGACTGCAGGAGGGTTGGGGGTACATGGTGATGGTGGTGAGCAAGGAGGAGGTGGGCAGGAGAATTGTGGACTTGGGTTTGCTAATGGAGGTGGAGCTGTTAGTTCTGCATCCAGAGGTGGGGTAGAGCTTTCAGATCAGGATCATCTGGGAGACCACCAGGTGAGTGGTGGGGTTGGACCATCAGGGGTTATACTTCACAACCAGATGACTACTGCTGCTCATGAAAAGCCAGACGAAAATAGGTTTGGTTTTGGAGGGAGTATGGCAGTTAACAGGATGTCGGATGTGGCAGACAACTTGCTTGGTGTTGGAGGGGGGATGAGTACAGTTGGGCCTCATGAATCCAGAGGAATGAGTGGAAGCATGGATGAACATGATGATGGCATGGGTGCAGATGAAGATGATGGAGTGAGTGAAAGTTTGCCCCCTGGCTCCTATGATTTAGTTGAAATAAATGCAATGGAAATTATGGCAGAGCACACACATTTCTGTGAAATTTGTGGAAAGGGTTTCAAGAGGGATGCCAACTTGAGAATGCATATGCGTGGTCATGGTGATGAGTATAAGACTCTAGCTGCCCTTGCTAAGCCTGAGAAGACTTCTCAAGGTACTTCTGTGATCCAACCTCGTCGATTCTCTTGTCCTTATGCAGGGTGCAAGAGAAACAAGAAGCACAGCAAATTCCTGCCACTGAAAACAATGCTTTGTGTGAAGAATCACTACCGCCGTAGTCATTGTCCCAAGATGTTGGTATGCAGTAAGTGCAAGTCAAAGAAGTTTTCTGTTCTTGCGGATTTGAAGACTCATGAAAAGCACTGTGGGCGCAACAAGTGGCAGTGTTCATGTGGAACCACTTTCTCACGGAAGGACAAGCTCTTTGGCCACATTGGTTTATTTGCAGGCCACACTCCTGCTGTTCCCTTGGATGAAATGGAAAGTGTCAATGGGGTGGATGCTTCTGGAGGAGACTTTGGTGCTGGGAATGGCTGTGCAGATGGGTTTATACTGGGCTCTGAGGGTGCCAGGACATCTGGTTCTAGTGGAATAGGTTCAGGTACTGGATTGGAGATGGGTCTTGGTAGTGGGATGGGATTACGGATTGGAGGTGGTGGATTGCAGTCATTGGAATCGAAGGATGACAGTGGAGGCCTTACTCTTTCTGATGATGGAGGTGGTGGACTCTTCACGAACAACTTCCTTCAGAGTCCAAGGAGTGGTAATTCAGCCTCAGATGGCTTGCACTAGCATGGAGAGGCAGAGATTTTCAAAGATTACCACTCCTGAGATTTCTGAGATTTTCATAGATCCATTAAAATCTCTTACTAGTTCTCCTGACAGGACATATGAATCAGAGCACCACCCCAGGAGGAGTTAATCTTTTTTCTTGGTGTGCTGTGGCCCATGTTTCATATGTGTGTACTTTGTGGCATTGACTATTGTTCCTGGCATGAGGAGAGTATTGGCTGTAGCAATCAGTCTTGATTGGTCTCCTTTAGATGTGAAGAAGGTGAAGGTGCAGTTGCAGCTTTTGTTTTTGAGTAGAAGGCATTGGCCACAGACAAGAACTTTCAAAACTTGGAGCAATCTACTGTCATGTTGTGATGGGGAAGCTCTTGATGAAATTTCCTATTTATTTTTTCCGTATGCTTCATGCCTTTTTGAAACAAGTAGCATATGCTGATGTCTGGGCAACCAGGTCAGGGTCAATATGATATGTTCAATGTTGCAGAACTGAAATGATGTTTATTCATTGTTGGTACCTTTGGGAAGGCAGGTGGAAAATTTGATAAGCTGTGAGGCAGACTCAAACTATGCAAACTAAATAAATATGGCTATGCAATGTCAACAGAAGAAGGATTTGGCTTTGGCAAACAAATTGGGAATTGTGGGTGAAGCCAGTTTTACCAATTCTAATAAACATTCTGTCCTCTTGCTGATTGGCTTCTTTCCATTTCTTGCACTCAAGTTTTCCAATGATCTTGTCCACTCTGTCAACAGTGTTGCTGCATGAACCGACTGTGTGGCTCATTGGTTCCTCGTCAACAGCTTGACTGATAAGGTAATGTTGATCACTGAAATACCAGTTCAAACATGGTAGAATGTTATTCATTGTGGTTGCAATTCATTTTGTCTTGCATTGCTGTGTTTGCAGATAGGCTACGCATCTGACGAATGGATCCTTTCCCATGAATGAATGCTTTGAGAATTTGGAGATCAATAAGATAAATTTGTTGTTCTTTTATTCACTCATAGCCATACTGGATTACTGAACATGAATGCCCATGACACTTGTGAATCCATGAGTTCATTTGACAGTATTTTTGCAACAGTAGAGCTCAATATGTTTTTGTAATAGATCTTGTGTTTGCTGCGCTGGCCATCCACATGAGGATGCAGATCTGATGTCTTGTGGAAACAAATTTTTGCGTGCGCAATTGCATGTCCTCTTCTTGTGGTTGCAAAGCTTTGTTGTGGCAGAATCATTATGCATTTGAGCCCTTGAATTGGACAAAACAGTGGGGGCCATTTTTTTCTGGCAATGTCTATGCTCTGGCCAAGTGGGATCTCACCCCAAATATTCAATCACAGGTTTGAGACAACTGATTTAAAATTCATACAGATTTGAGAACTAGAGATTGTCCAGACAGATAGATGCAGGTTTGGCATGTGCTAATAGCATCTCACCTTTACTCAGAATTAGACCCTGCAAAAATATCTCACATCCATGCTCACTCATAAACCTAAAACTGGGACTACAAAATAGGTGGGAGACTACTAATAGCTACCCACCTGGACCAATCAAACTATCTAGCCAATCAACAGCCAGTGTTAGGCTTTGCTGTGCCTTTTAGCAGCTTCAGCAAACTGTGCAAAAATGCTGAGCCAAAACCATTTTGTTGAGCCAAACCAGCATGTTTTGACTTTTCTTCATAATTTTAATTTGCAGGGTCACATACTGAACACCACTGGAGTTCCTCAAACTATGGAATTGTTGCTATTTGATGTGAAAGAAGAACTAGTTCTCTTCAGTTCTAGTTCATGTCATGACCAAGTCTTCCAAGTGCTCTCTGGAAATGCAACAGAAATTCAGGATGCAGATGTTTGTATAACAGTTTGCCTGAAATTTTTGGCCAGTTGTATACTCAGCTACATCCATCATTGGGATTCAGGAGCTGATGAAGTCAGTGAATTTCTGACAGTTTGTCACTATTGATGATGAAGGTGATGGTCTGATACTCTGTGAGAAATTCTCATGAGATTAGGACTGTGCATGATTGTAGCAGGGAAGGAAAACCATGCAGGGATTGAATGGTAAGATGTGTGGATCAGATGGGAATTGGGAGCAACTGATGTTATCAGTTGATATACCAAGCCGTTGACAGGTTCTTGACTTCTGATGACTTTGAGCTGAACAATGCATAGCAGATGTTTGAGATATACTGTTTCAAGGAATTGCAGCAGAAGGCTTCTTCTTTCACCAAGTAGCAACCTTGGTTACTAGTAAGCAAGCACAGTCTGTACATTGCATTCTTTCAGGTTCGCCCTAACCTTAATCCTCTACTGCTGCTTCAATTTCAGACACTTTGGGGTGAGGGATTTAGGTTTTTGGGTTTAATCCCTGATGGGTGAGGGATGTGAAAGTGTTCAGAACTCAGGGTTTAGAGGGGTCCAGATTGGGGTTTTGCCTGAGTAGTGAGATGGTGATGGCAATACCCAGCCTGAGCCTGATGGCTCCAATCAGAAGCTTGAACCTCAAATTGCCATCGAGCTTACAATTGGAAGCATCAGATGCAGTGGTCCCAGAACGTCCAAAAAACCTGCTGCAATTCCATTTCAGAAATGGAGTTATGTGTTTAGTTAGGAACATAACTAAACTATGGGCATCAACTATATGAACATGCAGAATACTTACAAACTGAGCTGCTGAACATCAAGTAGTTATTGTGGTTACAAAAACAACCCTTGCAACTTTTTATCATTCTGCCAATTTTACCAAGTCTGCTTCCAGTACAAAAAAAACTAGGTCACATTCCATGGTTTCATTCATGGGAAATTTGGAAAGCTTTGGGGATCCATAGTAAAGTCACCCTCTTTCACCCCTATCCCCTCTGCTTTCACGCATTATCCCCTCTTTCACTGGTATATGCAAAGTAAGGAAATTTTATTAAATCTCAGTATGAAATGCAGATACTCAGCATTTAATGCACGAGGTTCGAGAGTAATTATAATACTTGTACAAGTAGGGGCAGTGAAAATATATGTAGCAGCAGTGGAGGCATTCAGGAAAAAGGAAAGAGGCGATAAAACTCAATTTACCACCAAAATTGGTGAAAAACTAGTTTGGGTCCCAGTTATTTTGTTTGTAAAATTTAGTTCCCAGTTATGCATTTGATGCCTCATTATGCCGAAACTGGCCGTTCTTGCCCCCTAATCGCCTGACTTTACAGATAACTTTAATGTCTCCAGAAAAAGAATACAAGATACCAAAAGATGTTGGCTTTGTTCGACACAAATGTTGATCGTCATTATGCACACTTTATCTCTATGAGGATTTAAAAAAAAGAATTCTTAATAATTCTATAATGATTACAATTTATTACACTGCTACATATTTTCTTTCCAAAAACATCTGCAGCATCAGACAAACTCAAAAGAATTCTCAACACTAGCTGAAGACCATACTAATATGGTAGTGACATTTTGAGACATGACTATGACAAAGTGGCAATCCATACATCCACAGCAACCTTGTTAAAATCATCCTTTTGCCTACATAAGGCCAAGAGGTTCTGAAAATTTATAGAAACAGTTTTGGCCCTTAACCAGGGTTATAAGAAAATCAAAAGCACCTACCCTAAACCACTGGTTCTTTGGAAGTTCTTCAACAAGTGTCAATTCTTTCAAGTTTTTCAAATACTTGACCCAAAGGTTTTGAGATTCTCAAAAAAATAAAAAGAATACAATGTAAAGCTTTGATAATTTTTTTGAAAGTATAGGAGAAGGGTCTATTAGCAAACCCTTTTCTTATGTAAAGCGTCGTTATAACGGTGACATCGCAAAGGGATAATGTTGAAGGGATAGTGAGGAGAGACAACTTGGTGAATAACTTACACTCAATGGAAGTTATTTTAATAGGTTGAAAAATATCTTTCAGATTGTGTAAGTTATTGTTTTTGTGATATCATTGCGACAATAGTGAACAAGGTTTCTTCAACTTAGTGAAAAACCAAAATATATGAAAGAAAAATTGTGACAATACTTTTCATATAAAAAAAAGGTCTATTGATAAGCCTTTTTAAATTTGAGAATCCCCCAAGCCGGTACGTCAAGAGGGGTTTGAAAATTCAAAAAGGTCTCTTAATAAATTTTTCTCATATGTAAAGTGTCTTGGTGACAATGGCACTGTAAAGAGACAACACTACAGTGCCTTAAGGACAGTGAAAATGGAAATGTTGACTAATAATTTTCACCCGGTGGAAATTATTTTGACAGGTTGGAGAATTTTTTTTGAATTGTGTAAGTTATTGTTCTTGTGATATCATTACGGTGTCAACAAACAAGATCTGCTAATAGGCGTTTTTCTTATGTAAAACGCCATTGTGACTGACATTAAAAAAAGACAACATAACAACAATAAAGATAGTGAGAAGGGACAAGCTGATAGGTAATTATGGTGACAAGCTAGAGAATACCTTTTAGATTGTATAAAGTATTGTTCTTGCAACATCGTTGCAATATAAGGAACTTGATTTCTTTGACCTTGTGAGAGACCAAAATATACAAGAGAAAAAATAAGATGATACTTTATGTTTAAAAATAGTGGGCATTGTAGGCCATAATTTCCCTCCTACTCAGTCAGTGAGAGGGAAATTATGATGTTGGATCATGATGAATCAGTCAACTTCCGAAAGACTAAAGCTAGCCTACTAGGTCTCCAAATCTCACCCACAAATTGATTCCCAGGTCAAATCCAAGGGATTAAATCAAAGTTGTACCCTAACCAAACATCTCCAAACCCTAAATCCAATAATGTTAAGAAGTCTCTTCCATGTGGGCAGAGCCAACAAATCTACTATTCAAGTCCAAAAAAGCTCCCAAACGTGTTCCCCCAAAAATTGACCATGAAACGACAATGGGTCTCTGTTCTCGTCATTTTAGCCCAATACCGGGGAAACTTTATAAAAAGGGAACCTTGCAAAGTTGATGACTTAGAAAATGGATATGAGGCTGCTTCAGGCCAATCCCTGGGAAACTCTATAAAACGAGACCCACAAAGGGCTGACTTAGAAATGGAAGAAAGGAGACCATCTCACCTAACCCCTTGGGAAACATTATAAAAAGGAAACCCACAAAGGGCTGACTTAGAAATGGAAGAAAGGACTTTGGAAAAGGGTGACCTAGGTCCTGTTGATACCACCAAGCAAGAGTAGGAGGACTTTCATGAAATCACATAAGACCCCCTATTGGCCAGCATCAACCCATGCACTACTACCCATTCAAAGCCCCTTGTGACTCAGTTCTGGATAAACCCCAACTGCACCGAACAGGGTTCCACTTTGATAATGTATCCCATAAACCCGCCTACTTCCACCTCACATTACCTAGGCGATTACATGTGTAAGTGGGTAAGTATCATAGGTAACTAAGTAAAGAACGTAAGTGATAATGAGGTAAGTATATAAGTAGGTAAGGTAATTGGTGGCTACTAGGTGAGTAGACACATGTGGATGGTGTAGTACAAAAGCTAACCATGGTTAGTTATGGGACAGGAATACAATGAGAAAGTGTTTCATTTCCCATGCAATCCAGCCTGCATGGTGCTCTGGTGAGTGCATTCTGAAATAAATTATCACCCAAGAGCCAGGAGAAGCCAGATTAACTTATCAACAAAATCATAATCTGCATGTTGAATTGGTTTAGTTAGTTAGAACTTAGAACCAATTGTATTATCATAATTCACACTCAGGGGTTCAAATTCAATTCCCTCTTTCATGGCTCAACCCTGCTATTTCTGAAGTGGACTGCAACAGCTTGTGAATTTATTTAGGAGGTCTAACTAGTAGTACTAGTGTGCAAATTTGATCACACTAAAGAATCAGGTCAGATTTTCTCCATAGGTAGTCAAGTTTGCTCAATTGAGCTTCCATTAATTTTGTTGAGGCTTCTCAATTTTACAAGCCTGCAAAAGAACTTAGAAAATAGCCCCAACAGTTTTTTCATCCACAAGGAGATCACCTTTCATCAACAATTTCTACTATGGGCACAAATCCTCCAACTTGCTCCCTATGGATACAAGATGAATGAATGTGAGGAGCTGCCCCAAGAGACTAAGCTTAGCCATGTCAGCTCCATCCAATGTCTTTTCTTCTAAGTTTCTTTTCTCTCTACTCACAGGAGCTCCACTGTCTCTGGGGGTTGTCTTTTCTCTCTTTCTCTTTCTCTCTCTTGTAACTCTGCGTTAGGACTGATGGTGGAAATTTTCCAATAAACCCATGTCATCATGTACTGAAGGCATACCTTTGTGGAAGAAGGAGAAGAAGAAAAATCATCACCCAACAGCTGGTGACAGTCCTACTACTAGTACTAACTACTCGTCCATGAAGGCACTGTTATGAAGTGCATAATATTATCTGACCTCTAAAAGAATAATGAAAGCTTTCCATTAGTGGTTAGCTTTTCATCCCATACCATCCCATCCATCTTGCCTTGAACAATGGCATTGGCTGTTTCCCTTCATAGTAGATAGTCGGCCTCTTCTTGTTCGAGTAGACTCAAGACTCATTCACTCATTGTGTGCGATTATGCCTTTCAATGAGAATCCGTCTAAGGATTTTGCCAGTATTGGACTTGGGAATGGATTCTGTGAAGATCACTTTGCGCACTTTCTTGTAGGGAGCCACCTGCAATAGCAATGACCCAACTTATTAGTTCCTCACTTTCATCAAGATTTAGGGTTTAGGGTCTCAATTGAAGCAAGAATTGTTAAGGGCTATGAATTATTTGAGTTGCATCTAATCTCAATTTTATCAAAGCAATTCATTAGTATACGGATTATGAACTAACTGATATTATTATTATTACTATTATCATCATCATGTAAGTCAATACTAAACTGAATTATAATCATTGAAGCAAAGTATGTATGTAACATGCTGTGCAGGTGTAGTCGTATGAAATTTAGGGTTTAGGGTTGGAGAGTACCTGCTTTCCTACGAAGTCCATGACATGGATTTCGCTGATGTCTGTGCCTTCACGTCTAACCACATATGCACACGGAAGCTCGCCTGCTTCCTCGTCCGGAATCCTGAATCCCAAAAATAGGTACCTTCCATTTCTTAAGATTTCTGAAATTTGAGATTTGAGAGGTGCATTAATTACACAGATGAAATTTAAGAAGGTCATTATATCGGTAAAATTGGCATGAAGGGAGAGAGTTGCAGGAAGGGAGTTGGGACTTACGGGATGACGGCGACATCTAGAATGCTTGGGTGCGTCAACATGATGGATTCCAGCTCTCCTGGTGCGACTTGATTGGCCTTGTACTTGATGATCTCCTTCAAGCGATCCACAATGAAGAGCAAGCCATCAGTGTCGACATAGCCAAGATCACCAGTGTGCAACCATCCTTGTGAGTCCTTTGTTGCCGCTGTTGCTTCTGGATTGTTTAGGTAGCCTGCAGTTGAAAACATTGCAACAAAAATCAAGCAATCTATCTGTCAGATTTAGCTCATGAGTAAAATCTCAAACCCAAGTTGCAAATTCTTCTACATTCATAAATTTGAGCTGGCCCAGCTCTAAAGGATCTTCTGAAATTCTTCCGGATTAAGCCGGATGCCAGGGAGAATTAAAGGAAGCTCTGATTTGTGAACCAACTGCGGCCCAAAAGAATTCAAGAGTTTGGAAGATTTAGGGGTTTAGGGTCCGGCTTCAAGGGCACCTACCAGTCATGACCATAGGTGCGCGGATCCAAAGCTCTCCAGTTGCAAGAGGCGGAAGTGCTTTCCCTGTCTCTGCATCAGTAACTCGAACTTCGATTCCTGGTACCAACACACCAACTGATCCCCATTGCAGTCGCTCTTTCTCCACCACACTGAAGGAGATTAGTGGTAATTCTGTCATGCCATATCCCTGGGACCCACAACGTAAACTCCCAACTTTTAGCTTTGTAACCACGAATTCGTGTACATACAGCAGATCTAGAATTCAATTAGAAAACTAAAATGAAGATCTTACAAGAAGGAACAGCTCCAAGCAAAGTCCCCAGGCTGCAAAGTTCTTTGTTTAGTACCTGCCGCAAAATGCATTGTGGAAACATGGTTGCGCAAGCCTCCATTGTGTCCTGACGCAACGAAGCAGCTCCTGGATAAATCCAACACCCATCAAACATCAGTGGACTTGTTTTCTTGTCACAGCTGCATTACATCTATGATCTCTTTGGGATTTGATTCATTGCTGGCACCTGAATCGAATGAATACCTCTGAAGTACTAACCAATCTAGCTTAGCTCGTATTCTTCTTGCAGAAAAGCTGCATGTATAACAACTTAGGTTTTCTTTTCTTCAATTTTGTGATGTAGCCACAGTGGCAACCATCATCCACAAGAGGAAAGAGCCAAATTTGACTACCGGTCAGAGAGGACAGTAGACATTTTCTAGAATCCTGCTAGGTATGTTTTGGCGACCTCCAAGAACGGAGTGTGTCTAAATATGTATGGTGACTTCCATGTTTGATTGATTGACTGATTGATTGTACTTAGACTGAGTGTAAAGGATTTCCAACCTGTAGCAATGATGCGCAAGGAGCTGAGGTCATACTTCGCCACCTCTGCGCTTTTCACAAGGGAAACAATGATGGGTGGGACGATAGTAGCCACAGTGATGCGATATTTCTCAATGTAGCTCAACATCTGTGGAAGGGAGTATCTGGGCATGATCACCACAGAGGCACCTCTTTCCAGTGTTGCCAGCATCACGATTCCAAGTCCATAGACGTGGAACATAGGAATGATGGCCAGACAGACATCCGTTTCCATCGTCGACTGCCCTGGCTCCAATGTGTTGTATGCAGTGATGGCAGAGATGAAGTTCGCGTGTGTCAGTTGCACCGCTTTGCTCAGCCCTGTTGTTCCCGAGGAGAAGAGCAACGTGCACGTGTCATTTGCCTGGGTTTGTGGGTACGCAGGAATATTTTCAGCTCCAGCGTCTTCTGCGACGAGCTTCAGGTTCTTCAGTTCAGAGAAGAGAGTAATCGGAGCATCGATGGTGCTGTTGCTCCTGGCAGTCTCATCACCTGCGGCAGCACAATTAAATATTATTTCTAACTCTTTGCAGATCGATCTTTCTGGATTTGCCAAAAGAAAAAAGGCTTGAACGTTGTGCTACTCCAGCTAGAAATACATACCGATCAGAATGATGGGTATACGACCGAATGTCTGGAATTTGCTCAGTTGTTCCGGGACTGTGACTACGAAGCGAGCGTTGGATTGCTTCACTTGCTTCACGATGTCAGATTCCGTGCCAAGCGGATTGGAAGGGGCGACGATGGCACCCAGGAACAAAACCGCAAGGTAGATCACCGGGAACTCAGGAAGGTTGGGGGACAGAACCAACACCACATCGTGCTGCTTCACTCCAAGGGCTGTTAACCCAGCAGCTGTGCTCGCCACCCATTCTCGCAACTGCACAGCTTACGATAAATAGGAATCAATTGGGACCTCAGTTCAGAAGAAGATTTCGACAGTAGTAGGAAAAATTCTTCAACCTTATTGAATATGATTTTCAAATGCATGCATGCTCATAATTTGCGAGATCAGACGGGTACTAGTGAACTACCATTCACTTCATTGAGGTAACAGTGAGGTGGCTGCCTTCACCACTAAACTACCATTCACCTCCAGCTTAAAAATTGCCACTTGGCAACCAGAAAGAAGGGAGGATGTGAATCCTTAAAAGTTTTTTTTGTTTTGTTTTGTTTTGTTTTGCAAATGGCACAAAGTCGTCATATTTCGAGCAGAAAAAAAGTTGAATTTGCCAGAATATAGCTTCTAGGATGTCAGCAGAATATAGTGGGGTTCCAAAGAAATTCTACTTTGCTCTCTGGCCTTTAGCCAAACTTGGCTAAATCCTCTTCTGAAGGATCACCAGTCCACCAATCTCACAAATTGGAAAAAAAAATTGTTAACCCCACTGAGAGGTAGCTGTCTAGGCGACTGCCTTCGCCTTAGTGAGGTGGTTGCCTGCTTCACCCTCTCCCAAGGGGAACCCCAAAAAATCCTCACACCCCACCCCTCCCCCCTTTCCCCAAAAGAAGAAAATACTTGTGGTGAGAAAAGAGGTCGGACCTGATTTCTACATTTGTGATCTGCGGGTGGTTGGGTTTGTATGCGTGATTAGTGCCTAGTGCTTACCTCTCCGTAAGTATACTCGACTCCAGTGGCACCATTCACCATTGCTGTCCTTGTCTCGTACTTGATACACGCATCCTGGAGAATGAAAGAAGCTAAATTGGAGTGAGCGAGAGGTGGCAAGGGTTTCAAGCTCCGGTAAACAATCTCATCACCATCCTTGTCTAGTATACACCACGCCTTTTTCTCCGACGACAATGTTTGCACTTGCAAATTCTCATTCACCACCGGTTCAACGGCTGCATGAAGCGCCTCAACCTCAACAGTAACCGCCATGCTGGCAATAATTCTTCTTTCCAAGTGCTAATGTGGGAAGAATTCTTCAACTAAGTAACTCTCTCCCCGAAAACAAAAAAATAATAATCCCCACTCAAACCTCGCCTTCAGAGTGCACAAATTACAGTACTTCTCAAGAAACTACAATGTTGTCTGCAAGAATCTGTGTCCCAAGAAGGAGATGGATCCTTGATCAACCGGGCTCCCTGCTAGCAAGGAGATGAGAATTCAAGAGATTCACTACAGATCTCTCGACAAGAAAAGGAGAGAATTTTATGCACTTAATATTACTCAGCGGAAGTGAGTTCAGCGAGCTGCAGCAGATCACGACGACGAGTGCAGCAGCAAACACACACTGGTAGCTTGTTGTGCAGATGTGAGCCCCTGCAGAGACGATGAAGAAATTATATAGAAGTGCGCAAAAGCTCAACACTAACTGACGCACGCTCGTGCGTGTTTGTATGTGTGTGGGGGTTAGTCACTAGTGGGAAGAGGTGAAGACTGTTAGTGAGTTAAGACACTGTTAGTGCGTTTGTTAGTTAGTTACTTTCTTTACTTGCTACTGCTGCTGCTGCGTGTTGTGGACTGTGGAGTCGGTCAAGGAAAAAAAGACTTGACCAAAGAGCATCCGAAAATTGAACCAAATTTTAGTCCCCAGTAAGGTACTGTGTTTCATACCGAGTCATAAGTCAAACTGTGTCTCCCACTTGCACCATACATACTCTCCCTACTCATAGAGACTATTTCTATATGTTTTAAGGGGAATTTTTGGGGGTATTTTCTTAGTCACATTCAAAGTAGGTGGGTCCGATCATTCGGTCACTCCTGCATTTGAATGGCCGGGTTGGCAGTCAGATTCAGTGGGGCCAAATTAGCAGTCAGGGAAGAATCCGGGTGTTTTGGGAGTTCACCTGGCTATTTATTTTAAGGCAGGAGACCATGTGGTCAATTCTGCTAGGTAAAACGTCACTAGCCCAGGCTCACGGTCACCAGGTTTGCCCTACTAGGAACCCACCTGCCTGGTAGAATAGGCCACAAGAAGCCCGCCCTTTCCCTTTTGTTTTTAGTTTTCTCTATTTTGGGGGGTGGGGGGGGGGGGGGGGGGGAGAGAGAGGGGGCTCAAATGAAGGAACACTTCATTGCAGAGGGAAATGAGGAGTGACTTGACCTATAGAGCAGTTGCCTTTTGGTTCTTAGACCAAAGGAGATAAAATGTCTAACTTTTTCAGATTGGGGTTTTCATTTAAAACTTGGAATAACGTAAACATAGCACATTTATGGGAACAGGGTGGGAACACAAAAAGAGTTGGCTCGTGTTTGTAAGAGCAGCTCCACAGGTAGGGAGAAAAAGAGCACTATTTTTAAATCTTGTATAAAAAAGAATGAGCTTCCTGGCACTTGTTTGAAAGACCAGGCAAAGAATATGATAATTTTAGTAACACTCGATGTCAAAAATGAGATTTCTTTTCATGTTTTTTCTGCGATGAGTATCACAAAAATGGAAAAGAGGGCAGGCATCTCAAAAACAATGAAATTATGCTTTCTCCTGTCAAAGTGAAATGTCCACCTTTTGTGGATGAAGAATTCTGCGCTCTGTAACACTATCTGTGCTACAAGAGAAATTAACGCTTATGTGAGATAAGATGTGATTTCATCATTACAATGTACAACATGTGACATATATAGTACACAAACATTACAATTCAACACTAGGTGTATATGTACACACTGTAGGCCACAATATTTGTTGTATGTTGTACATTGTAATGGATGGAACCACATAGTTTATCTCACACAAATGTCATGACCTCAGCCTACAAGTTCTGATAAAAACCTCTTTCTCTTGTTGTGCTCTAAATACACTCAAAATTTTGTGGTTCCATTCAGGCCTTTACAGCATCATAGTACCTTTGTGACCGGTTATGGGGTGGTTGGAAATCTGATCTTTTTGGTTCAGGGTTTGAAAAATTGAACCTGCCGGAAAAACAGACTTAATGAAGACGATCATTTTGTGATTTTGGGGACATGAACTTGTAACGGTGCATGGGAAAGTGGGAGCGAGAAGCCAAGCAGGCAACGGATGGAATTCAGGAGGCAGGATTGGCAGATGGGGGGAGATTGGAGGTGGTCAGTTTTGGTGATTCTCTGGGCAGGTGCTTAGCTTGTTGCTAGGTTTTTTTTTTTCCCGCTGTGCCAGTAACAAGCAAAAGCAGATGCAACTTGGATCAGTAAGCAAAATCTTGAGAAAGTAGCAGAGCTGTAGTAGGAACAAGAGGCAGCTTGAAGTCAATTTGCATGATGAGCTAGGAATGGAAAGGGATCGTTTGGAAGCTGGTATCGAGCTGTCTGTGGATTTGAGGTCCTTGTACACATTATGGCTTTAATGTATGCAGTACTTAAGATCCGAGTCAGGAAGAGTGCGGTCTGATTAGTGTTTTGCTGCATTTCGTGAGGGAAACTGGTCTGTGGCTATGTCGAGCATTTGTGTGCCATGAGTCCCTGGTCTGAAAGGACCAAGTTCTCTGTGTTGTCTGGTTAGTGGTAGATCGACTGGGAACGAAGGCACTCAGCCTCTGTAACTCTCGTAGATGCAAATGAAAGCTCTGAGCTTCCTGATCAGAGCAGCAAATGTTACAGGAATGAAGACTCTGTGTGTTTGAAGGTCCATGTGTATACACAACTTGAGTCCTGATCAGGACCCAAGACAGAGAGAAAATCAAGGGTCGTGAGTAAAAGAACGGGACCCCAGAGGTTTGAGTTCTGTGTAAGATCGGTGTGTTGCCGGGGTGTTTGATCTGTTGTGGATCCCCTTCTTTTGGTGACACCTTGACCTCAAAGTAAGGGGGGTTGTTTTTACAAAAAAATCTAAATGGTTCAGCTCATAGCCTATTTTGGAACCCCTCAAAAAATCCTTAAATATTACTTTAGAGTTACAAGATGATTTGTAGAGCTTAAGATGGTATTTTCAAAAAAATGAGAAAGTTATGCACTGATGAAGTTGGAGAGGTCAAAATGAAGAAAAATGAAAAGAAATGCATTTTGCAATTTGAAACAAACATATTTTCTTTACTTCTCTTTTTTGGCTGCTCCTTTGGCTTTGCATTTCAAAGATGATTTGAAGAGCTTGAGAAGGCGCTCCTAAAACATTTTAAATCACTCAAAATGGAGAAAAATTGAGCGAAAGTGTTCAGTGACTAGCTAGTGTTCGGTGGGGGGCATGTCTACCCTAAGAATGGCCACATTGAACCAGCAGCCGCTGGCGCACCATGAAAAATGTCTGGGAACAGTTTTCTGTTGGATTCCAGTTCCCTAGCTAACCACCGTGGTTAGCTCAGTTGCTTTTTTCCTCCACCTAACCAGATAGCCTAGAGTCAGTTTCCACATTGACAAAATGATTTTTATTCTTTTCAAAAAATGAATTTTTTAATATATTTTGAAATTATATTTTTTCCCATCATCTACTATAACATCATGATATGAGTAGTGAAATTATTCAGAATGTAGCCTATGAGAATTTTGATCATTTTTAACATGTCAACTTCATATTTTCACAAATTTTCATTTCACTATTTTGAGGATTATTTGATGACGAAACTGAGCTTAGGGTAAGATAACAACCTGCTTGTGGGTTGGTCATAGGTAATAAAAAACAGCCTTTACCTATGTATGAACCATCTAATTACGTGGTGGTTACTTATTTTCCTACCTAGAATTGGTTGCCAAGGAAACAAAATATTAACTCAATTGAGGTTCATCCACAACTGAATAATAATGGGCATCCAATGGATGGTGCACTGGTGGGTGCTGGTTTACTTTGGCCAAGGTTAACCAACGATAAACAGCAAATTCCATTTTGGAGCTTACACAGAACTGTGTCTGATCTTCAGGATGGGAACCAAAAGTTCTGTTTTTTTAAAAAAGAACTGGACCCAGAACTGGATTTTCTCAAATCTGTTTGTGAGAAACTGGAACCAGAGCCAGAACCATTTTAGTTTATTTATTACAAACCAAAACCCCAAAGTTCTTCATAGGTCAATAGCAAAAGTGGTGTCGGAAACTAAAGATGAAATACTTACAAGTGGGAATGGTAGTTGTGTAGCTAAATTCTGGTCAGAAGTATTGGGACTCATTTTTGGTATGTCTGACTTTAAACTAGAGCCGGAGACGGAGGTCAAGAGTCAAGAGAAATAAAGAAAAGGGCGAGGAGAGAGAGAGAGAGGATAGGGGTGGAGAGGAGGAGGAGGAGTTGGAGGGAAGTCAATACAGGGGTCAAATTAGGACTTTGCAAAAACAAAAACACAATTGGACCTTTGTCATAGGTGAAGCTGTGAATTGAAGAGAGAGGAGAGAGAAAGTGAACCGGTGATAGCCAGTCGTATTTTTTTCAATTTGCTGATGTTTGCACCAGTGGCTAGCATCCCAAAAGAGATTTAGCATTAAATGGCGACCTGTCTAAATAGTAAAATCATTAGTTTAAAAAGTGCTACCAAACTCAAAGCAGAGTCCAAATATGACCCAAAAAAATAGGGGAGAATTTGGCGATTCCTTTTTTAGAAAAAATGGGGATATTGCTACAGAATTTGGCAGCCCAAATATTAAAAAACGCTAGACGACGACCTAGCTAGCGAGCGCCGCGGCTTCGTATAGCAGGACCGATCGATCAGTCTGCAATTTCGTGAACCAGGAATTGTTCAAGATTGATCGGCGCCTTGCCCCAGTTGCAGCACGATTCAACTCATGGAAGACTTTATGTACAACATTGCATCGAGTCTTGCTAGATTCTTAGTACAATGTCAGACGGTTAGATCTGAATTGCTTTATTAGACTTAACGTCAATTGGGCTCTGGCCCGGGTGCTGTCTGGCCCACTTAATGACGCTAAATTGTAAGTAAGTAAGTAAGTAAGAGTCCTAGTCAGTCCTATAAAACAAAACCGCAATGTTTCACATAATCAATCATTCGCAGCAGTTGAGTCAATCTGTCTCATCATCTTCTTCTCCATCCATACACTATCTACAACATTGATCGGCTTCAGCAGCAAGTGTTGCAGCGTTGCACATCAGTCTCGACTCTCGACTCTAGAGTGTTTTGTGAAGTAATAAGTTTCATGTGTGTGGGTTCCAAGCGGTCATTCATCAGCTGCGTGTAACATCCTTAATTCTCGCACACTTCTGAAGAATTTGTCTATAGTAGACTAGTTGCAGTTTGCGTTTGAGATCGCTAAATTTTAGCTCATCATGGCTCCAGTTGCTGCAGCTTCTAATGGCGTCGAGTTTAATGATCAGCTACATAGGAGGACTTCTACTCGAGCCCAGCAGGCGGCAGAGGGTCCAGCAACACTGTTAGCAATCGGAACAGCGGTGCCGCCATTCGTGCACGAGCAAAGTACTTACGCCGACTACTACTTTGATGTCACAAATTGCAATCACAAGACAGAGTTGAAGGCCAAGTTCAAGCGGATCTGCGACAAGATGCAGATCGACAAGCGCCACATGGTAGTGCGGAGAGAGCTTTTGGAAGAGAACCCCTCCATTGCGTCGTACATGGATAACTCCATGAACGCACGCCATCAAGTGGTGATGGAATGGGTCCCCAAGCTTGCCAAGGAAGCGGCCGAGAAGGCTATCAAGGAATGGGGTCGGTCGGTTTCCGAGATCACCCACATCGTCATGGCTACCACTAGCGTGGTGAACATGCCTGGCGTTGATCTCCTGGTGGCGAAATCGCTGGGTCTTTCCCCCAAAGTGAGACGCGTGATGTTGTATCAGACCGGTTGCTGGGGAGGAGCTGCAGCATTGCGAGTGGCCAAAGACCTAGCCGAGAATAACAAGGGTGCTCGTGTCTTAATCGTTTGCAGTGAGTGCACGGCGATTTTCTTCAGAGCACCCAGTGAAGAATACTTAGATGGCTTAGTGGGACAAGGACTGTTTGGAGATGGTGCAGCTGCAGTTGTGGTGGGTTCTGATCCCATCCCGGAAGTAGAACATCCATTGTTCGAGATTCAATGGTCTGGGGAGATGGTAGTACCTGACAGTGAAACAGCCATCGATGGTCACTTAATGGAAGCTGGCATGTACTACCATCTAAGGCCAGAGATTCCCAAGCTAATCTCCAAGAGCATTGAAGAGTTTGTGGGTGATGCCAGAGCTCAAGCAGAAAACAAGGAATGCAACGAGCTTTTCTGGGCTGTTCATCCTGGTGGAGTTGCCATCCTGAACCAGATTGAGAATCAACTGGCACTGGTATCAGAGAAGTTAACAGCCAGTCGAGAAATTCTGCGCAATTATGGCAACATGGCAAGTGCTTGCGTCTTGTTTGTGTTGGATCAAATCCGCAATAAATCCATCAAAGCAGGAGCAAGCACAACTGGTGAGGGCAAAGAATTTGGGTTGCTAATTGGAATTGGTCCTGGACTCACCATGGAATGTTGCGTGTTGAAGAGCGTTGCTCTCAACTGATCAGCTTAGCATTTTCTGCTGCTTAGCTTCAAAGAAATTGTTTTAAGTGGACACGGTATTGATCATCGTCATCCAAAGGATACCTCCAGTTTGCAGCCTGCAAACATCTTCTTAAATATAGCAGCTTGCACATATTCAAGATAGAAATTGTATAGTAGCAGGAGTGCAAGTAGAGATGGGAGGAAATGTACTGCATCCTTCTTATAACCAATGTCATTGATTGCACCCAGTAGTGTTTATTATGGGCCACTTGATTCTTCTCTGAGCAGAATTTGTCACAGAACTCAGTTTGTTCCAGATTTTTGCCAAGTTGTATGAATTGTTTCTTCAATTTTGTGCACCACAGAATATCAAGTAAAACAGTTGTCAAAAATATTCCAGTAAGTAGTGTTAAAGCAGACAAAGTATGATTAATTAAATGTTGGGACAAAATCAGAGCTTACCATACCAATAGTTTTGTCTGAAACCATGCACACTTCATGTTGTTGCACAGATTCCCTAATTTCACATTCTATATTCCTTTGATAAGATGTCCTTTCAATTGTCTCTATTCTTGTGCCCACTGCAAGTGTAGAAAGACAATTTACTCAATTCACCTTGTTTCATACCATAGGAGGTTTGTTTCTTGTGTGCTGTCACCTTTTGTGAAGGCAAATGTACGGGAAAACTCGAACAGCTGAACACATGTGGCACACCCTGTAGCCTTCGGTGAAGGCAAAGGTATGGGAAAACTCAAGCAGCTGAACAGAAGTTGGCAGACCCTGTAGCCTTTTGTGAAGGCAAATGTATGGGAAAACTCAAACAGCTGAACAGAAGTGTGGCAGACCCTGTAGCCTTTTGTGAAGGCAAATTTGTGGGAAAACTCAAACAGCTGAACAGAAGCATGGCACATCCCTAGAGCCTTTTGTGAAGGCAAATTTGTGGCAAAGCTCTCCAACAGCTGAACAGAAGTGCAGCACATCATCCCATGTATGTGAGACAGACAATCTCCAGACAATTTGGCAGACTCAGCAAGGAATCTGGAAAATACAGTTGCCAGAATGCAAGGATTGTAAATTCATAGTTGCCAGTCGATGGGTAAATGACCAGCCTTCTCTAGCAATTTGTTTGTTTGTGAAAAATGCCTGTAACAACCAAATCAGGGCAAGATAAGTATGCAGTGCAGTCCCACGTTAAGGTACAATATTGAGTTGCAATACTGTGCTGACAACTTGGTTCATCCTAAGGTTCATTGTTCTCCTGAGACAATTTCTGCAGCATATATGCTTTGCATCCATAGAAGAATGTGAGTGCTAAGAGGACATAACTTCATTGACAATCTGTTTATCAATTGAACAAATTTGCTCAAAGTTAGTGCAAAATTTGCACCTGCAACCAAAGAATCCTTTGTGAGCAGATAGGCCAGAAGGATGTGATGCCTTGAGAATATGGTGAGCTTTAGCATCAATGAGCCTGCATTACATCATGACAGGGTTTAGAGGTTTAGGCCAACAAGAAACACTCTTTGGACACAGATAAATCTAAGATAATGATGAAGAGCCCTCACTGAGCTATTTTGATGAAGCTTCAGAAAACAGACAAAAATGGAAGGGACTTCTGGGAAAAATATTCTGACCTGCTTTTCTCTTGGGCAGAGTTGCCCCAGAGGAGAAAGATGATGCCTGTGTGTTGCTGAGAAACAGCCCGTATTGCAGCATCTGTGAAGGGTTCCCATCCCTTTTTGGCATGAGAGTTGGCATGTTGATCTCTAACTGCACAGAAGTGAGATTCACTAGTCAATACTCAAACCCTCACCTTCCATGTGCATGAAGGCTTGACATTCACCTTGCAGATATGATATGAGATTACCCTGTATACATCAGGAGGTTTATACATATGTATGATTATCTTCTAGACAGACTGGGACAAAGAGCTAACACTTCCAAAAATGGACATGGAAGTTGAAGATCCTTGCTGCATCGAGAAGCATTTGGTTGACATTGTGTGACTGGATGTGTACTGACCTGTCAGAACAGTGTTGAGCAAAAGCACCCCCTGTCACAAAAAAATAGTGTTAGATTAGACTGTTTTCTCAGGACTCACAGACTACAAAAGAAGTTACATTACTAAAAACACCCAAACCTGCCTTGCCTTGAGGCAAGGTGAAGTAGCAGTCATTTTACCTGAAAAGCCCATCTCTCCAGGTTACCATGTGATGGAATGGAGCAGCCAATGTCTGCATGAATCTCTTTGTAGATGTTGACCAGACTAGATGGCACCTTGATGCCATGTGGGACTGAGAAGCACAACCCCATTGCTTGGCCTGGACCATGATATGGATCCTGTGATTTGCCCAACAACATAGTTTTGGATCAGCATGCCAGTGTTCATTCACTTTCAGAAACCTCAAGACTGTGTTGATTAAAGTAAGACTTCCTCTATCTTAGCAATACATGAACAAAAAAAAATATTTGAGATGATCCTGAGATCTGGTTGATGCTGAAGATAGTGGAACTCTTTCTGACCTGGCCAAGAATCACAACCTTCACTGATTCAAAAGGACATGAGTTGAATGCATTGAACAGCTTTGCTGCAGGTGGGTAGATGGGGATCTTCGCTGCTGCTTCCTGACGCACAAACTGAGCAAGCTTCTCCATGTAGGGTTTACACAATTCATTTTGCAAAACCTCCACCCAGCTCTGATCCACTAGAAGCTCCACCAACTCTGGATAAGTAACCCCTTTTCCTGGATCATCATAGACCATGCTCAGAAGAGAAAGTTTATAAGGCTATGATTGCAAACGCCCTGTAAAACTTCTTTGCAAAAAAGCTGCTAGAGTCATGCGCTGAAAAAGGGAAGACAGACATACAGACATACCTTGTGCTTCTGCAACTCTATCTTGGCAAGCTCTCAGGTTCCTCTTCGCCCTAGCCGAAGCTTTGTTGATCTCCATCCGCATTTTCTGCACTTTACTAATCTCGGATGCCTTCTGTTCCACTTTGTTGTGTACAGAAAGCTCTCCTGCCAACTCCCCAGTAGATTGCTCTAGAGGAAGCTTACGAGTTGGATCAACTATGATCAGTGGTCTTTTCAAAGCTTGTGTGGTAAGAGTCCCCTCCTCCTCCTCCTCCTCAGAAGGATTATTCATTTGGAATTCCTTGTTGTTCGGCTCTGCCACCCTCAGCCTTTTGGGTGGTTGAAAAAAGCTTGCAATCGGCTTGGACGTCATTTCTCTGCCCTTGATCTTCCTCTACTTCTTCACTCTCTTTGATGGAAAGAAAACCCCACAATCCCAAAACTATGAGACACCCTTTCTCGCAACCCACAGTTCTGTTTTTCTTTTTCTTCCTCTCTTTGATTGAAAGAAAACCCCACAATCCCAAAACTATGGGACACACTTTCTCACCACCCACACTTCAATTTTTCTTCTTCTTCTCTTCACATACTCTTGTAGAATTCCCAGAAACCCAAAACTATGAATCACCCATTCTCACCACTCTCAGTCGATGCAAAACTCAATAAGAAATGATTTGTAGGATTGGCAAGTGCGAGACAAGATTTGCATAAAAATTTCACTTAGCAGAGTATTAAATAGTGCAGTTTATTGGTACCTAGTACCTACCCAAGTGAAGCGGGAAAGTTGCACAAACGAAGCGAAGTTTGTCTTGAAAATCAAAAATGAGAAGAAAATAGTTTCTAGTAATAATCAAAGAAATAAAATGGACGCCAATTTCACAATTAAGAACCCGAAGTTCTACAAAGTTTTCAGTGCCAACAAGGGTCTACTTAGTTGGATTTAGAGGTTTAGGATTGAGGATTCACATAGGTTTGGGATTTAGGGTTACGGTTTTAATGAAGTTTAGGATTTGTAGTTTGATAAGGTTTAGGTCTTAGGACCTAGGGTTTAGGGCTTAGGAAGGTTTAAGGTTTAGGATTTGCAAAGGTCTAGGGTCTAAGAAGGTTTAGAATTTAGGGTTTAATGTTTAAAACTTCAGAACCAATAATTCTTTATCCACTTCATTGACATAATCAATTTCAATGTGACTATGTCCCATAGTTTGTGCCCCTCCTATTAACCTAGGCCAAAAATGGTAAAGAACAAAGATAGGCTTACAAATTCCTGGCAGCCAATGAGGTGAGAATAATGAGTATGTGTGCTTAATAGTTTTGGCTTCCAAATGCATCATATGTGGGCCATGGTTTTGGCAACCAATGAGGTTGGATCTTTTGGATTTTTGTTGTTCTTTATGTGTTCCCATCAAGTTCCCCTTTGGATTCCAACATGTTTTTCAAGTTCCCATTGTGTTCCCTAATATGTTCCCAATAGCACCTCATTTTATCATTTTTGTTTTGCCCTAAATTCTATTCTTGTAACATAATAATCAACCCAAAACAAGGAAACTACCATATATCTATTTTGGGATTACCCAAAACTTGATTTATTTTTATTTTGTTTGATGGGCCATTCAATGATGCCCATCACAAAAAGAAAACAAGCAATCATGCCCACAAGGGCCCAATGGCGGATGGAGGTAGCCCTTGGGTTGAAGTTAAATACTTGTAATATGAAAATGGGTTTAGATTTGTAAAATTGTACATATGTAATGGTTTTGATGAAATGTATAACAAAAAGATGAATCGTTTTGATTGGCCTAATGGAAACAACAATTAACCATATTAGTGTGTCACTGAACAACTCAAAGATTGGAAAGGCTAACAAATATTTAGCAAGTGTAACCACAAGCTTTGTTGAAGCCTTGCTTCATAAATATTAAATTATTTTTTTAAACCATGAGCTAAAACTTGTCATTTCAAAGTTTACAAATAGGCCATAACAACAAGATTTTGCAAAATATTTTTTTCATCATTATTATGGATTTCTTGCCCATTTTATTACTTCAAACACCATGTGTTAAAATAATCAAGGCATCTTTCAACTTTGGATAATATGTGCTACACTTTGTTCTTGTATTACCAATATTCATCTTGATCAACCAACATTAAACATTATAGTTCATCAAATTTAACCTGTTGGGAACGTAGCCATAGGTTCAAACACATTCCCTATTGTCTACAATAATAACATTTCAATATGTTCCACACAATTACCATCTATTCCTAAAAAGCTATAACATATATAACATGTTTAAAAACAAAGATGTGAACACCATTACCATGACCAAAAAGGTATTCAAGATGAAATGAATATGAAATAAGTTTCAATAGTCAATTCAACACAAAAGTGATAAAAGAGGAAGAATGTATACCCGAAAATATAACAATAGTCGAAAAAAGCAAGGAAGTGACAATTGAAGCTTTGGACCTTGTTGATTGGATGGTTGTTAAACACATGATAATTGACAAGTTAACATCAACAAGACAATAATAGGACTTAACGGATGGGGTGCAATTTGAAAAAAATTAGGAAAAAAATGTCATAAAGTTAGTATGCATGTCAACAATAGCATTTAAAAGTTAAAGAAAAACCCAAAATTAATAGTTTATACCAAACTCTACCAAACACAACAACCATAACTACACGAATTTGTTGTTTTTCAAATACAATGGTTAATTTTATCTCAATTATTCCTATCGACTCTTTCATCTACCGACTATCCTTTTTTCGACTATCCATTATCTTTAATCACTTATTCCATTTCTTAACATTATCCCCCTCTTAATATTATAATGTCCCCACACAATCCCTATGCCTTTGGAATTTGTGCATGTATGTTCCAAAAGATGTCATATAATGTCATGAAATTGTCAAGTTCATCTTCTAAAATCAAACTATCTTCAAATTCTTCAACCCTCCATATCTTCAATTTTTTGTTGAAGATGATGTATCCACAAAAGATATTATACATCAAATATTCTTGAACTCCAAAGCTTCAATCCTCCACATTTACTCAAACTTTTGCAACATGATTATTGTTCCAAGCATTAGTGGAATGAACCTGACTACAAGACAATTTTGAATCAATACATCAAATAATACAACTCTAAGGTGGGAAATGTAGGATTATATATATTGGCTCCTTAATGATGTGCAACATGTCATTCAAAGAACAAGGTTTCATTCCCATTACTTCTACATTTGAAGGTATGGGTATTGATGGTGTAATTTCCTTATAGATTACTTGTTGAGTTTTCATTTGAAGTAAATTATCATGCGATATGTGAAGGTCCTTGGTTCCAACATCTCTTTACTATGGTTGGCTAGAACTTGCACATTAACTATTAATCAACTTTTTTTTTTTTGTTGGATCTTCTTTGTCATACATTCACCTTGTCTTCTTTCTTAATGATTTCATAGAGGATGCAACTACTTTCCCTATCAATAATTTGCAATCCAAGATTTCCACATTGTCATTGTTTCCATGTTATTCCTCCAACTTTTGAATGCATTCACATGCCCCATTGAATTAGTTCACCATCTCTTTATCATACCAAATCACCATGGATGACTAAGCTTCAATTAGTGTTTGTGTTAACTTAACACCATGAGTTGATCATATAATAATGTCATGGTGGCCCTATCACCAACAATTTGTTGCCACTCAATCTTTCCACCCATCTTGATTTCAACCTTCAATTTCTTGACTTGAACCATAGTTTGATTAACTTTCTTCAAAGTTGCACTTCTCCCATTGATGCACATCTCTAATGGCTATAAATTCCTTCTTGTGTTCATTTACAACTTGGCATATTCCTCCAAACATTTGTTGAACATATATTTCTATTATTCAAATTCGGCCTTCTCTTTTTCCATGTGGCTAATAATTCCTTGATTTGCCTTTCATGAACTTCCAAGACTTCTTTCCCTTTCATGTTTTCATCTATTAATGCATCCTTCTCTATATTGGTCTCCTTCAATTGTCTAACCAAATTTCCTATGGTCTCTTTCAACTTCAACACCCCTTGCTTTAGCTTGTTTAAATGTTTTTTATGACCATAAACGTGGACTCAATCCCATGCCTATGTGTTCAAATCTTTGATCTATGCTTCTATCTTCACCTTTTTGTTTAACAAATCCCTCTTGCAAATGACTAATGTCATGTTGGCCTATTTCCATTATTGGTAAAGTATAACAAATTCCATAGGATTGTTAAAAGAAACCATGCATTATGAGAAATCACATATGTTGAAACCACATTACCTTGCAAGTAAAATTTTTTTAAAAACTCATATACAATTATCCCTTGGGAATTACAATTACTTTTAGGGGTATACAATTATCCCCCTAAAAATACGATGTATTAATAAATAAATTGTCATGTCAAAAAATTTGTTAATTTTATTATAGTTGCAAGCGAGTTGAAAATGAATCTTTTATACAACAATTTATACACACCATACATACATATGTAATCAATCATGTTTGACTTTTTTAGGAATTGCATTATAGGTTCATGTGGCAACTATTTAAAAATTATTGTAAATGTGCAACTAAATCAACAACTATGTTGTAACTAATGTACAATGTACATACATACGATCATGCAATGTGTCCACATTTCCACCATTGATTATGGGATACATTTGTAATTGGTTTTCAATTATGATTTCCATTGATACAATTAGTATGGCCATTAGTGTGCCATTACTAAAGTACTATCGTTCAACTATTTTATGACCATAATACAACTATTTATAACTTAATAAGGATACATATTTATCAATTATTTATTTCATCATATGTGCTTCATTTTGAGTGATTTAAAATGTTGTGGGAACATTACCTCAAGCCCTAAAAATCATCTTTGAAGTGCAAAAGAAAAGGAGTATTGAAAAAATAAGAAGAAGAAAAATAAACTTTCCAACTTATAAAACGCATTTCTTTCTTTTTTTCCTCTTTTGGACCCCTCCTATTTTCAAACCTCATAATTTTCTTATTTCTTACTCATTTTAAACGATTCAAAATGTTATAGGAATGCGATCTAAAATTCTATAAATCATCTTTGAATTTTGATAACAACAAAGCAACATACAAGGAATTTTTTGGGTGTTTGGGAATCAACCTTTGTAACATTTAATGGCTTTTTTTTTGAATTTCTAACCCCATTACTTTGGGGGGCTATAACCTTCTCAATTCTATTTCATTTTTGACGATTTTAGTGTGATAGATGTGTTAATATAACGTTTTCAAAATATTTTTACACACCAAAAATAATGGAGCCCTCCCCTCGGATCTAACATGCCTTTAGCACTTAAGTGTTCAATCACCAACCCATTTACCTTATAGTTGTAACTCAATTTGCAACTAAAAAACAACTAAAAGATTAAACCCATATGTTTTGTCTTCAAATCCCATGTTACAAACTATGTAAATAAGGTTTGTTATTTATGTTCTCACATTAAAATACATGTGCCATTTTGGGATGAATTCAAAAATGCTTAACCTAAAGGCAAAACATAAAATAAAATAATCAAATTTCATGGTTATTTTCAGTACTTTTAATCTTATGTTTTCCTACTTATTTACCTACCTAAATAAGTAAATAGGTCTTAAGTAAATAGATAAGTATGTAGGTTTAAAAACCTACCAACCTACCTAACTACTAATATATATCCAAAATATAATTAAATATGCCACATGTCATCATAATCTCAAACCATCGTTAAAAATCATAATGGATGATGGAAATTAATATTTTGTGATGTATATTTGTTTTAAAATTTTCATAATGCCACATGTTAAATTTAATAAATGTATGACAATTAATCTACTGCTCGAAGGGCTCAAGGCTTACCTCACAGCAAGGAAAACTAGTTGAAAATGAATTATTTTAACAAAGTTGTAATTGAATTACAATGAGTTGCATCGTGTATATGGTGAGTTGCAACTCTATAATTCATTCAACTTGTCTATTAATATTCATGGCATATAATTATAGCGGGTTGCAAAGTTAATTGCAAAACACCTTTTTTTTTCATAATGATGCAGGGTGTTTGCATACTATGATGACTTTATATGGACGTCACAATGGCAATTTTTCATATATTCCCTAGATACAAATAAATAAATAAAATCAAATTCATTGAAATAATAGAAAAAAGACTCATTTATATAAAGCTATCATAATCAACCTTCCAAGAATGAAAAAATCAAATTCATTGAAATAATAGAAAAAGGACTCACTTATATAAAGCTATCATAATCAACCTTCTAAGAATGAAAAAATCAAATCAAAATCATGGATAACCAATAAGTAATGGACTTTTGAATTTTGCCCACACTTTTGTCACAAAACTCATGGACATGGACATTTATTTTATAGTGTGTTAGTCTTATGTGTTTGAAACTTTGGGATATTGGATTAATGATGTTTTAAAAACTAAAGATCCATTGAATAATGGATTGTGATTTTAATTTATTATGTTAAGGACTTTTTTAAATCCTACAAATTGTAATTATTTTTAAAGCCCTTTAAAGCATTTAAAAATGATTATTTAAAATTTTCTTTTGTGATATTTTTTATATGCCTTATAACATCATGATTTGAAATTGGAAATGGAAAAAATTGTTACTTTCAAAATCATCTAAATATTCATATTTTTAGCTAGTTTCAATTACATTAAAAAAAGACTTTGAAAAGAAACTTTAATCCACTGAAATTGTGCCACCCTAGTGTCTTTTTGCCTTACATTCCTATTTAATTAAAATTTGTTGATGTAGTTGATCCATATGCAAAAATAGTGATTGAATTCCTCCATTTTGGGGTTTTTTTAACTTTATGATGTTTTCATTGACATGTGTACTAACTCTATGACATGTCTCTCCCAAGTTTTTTTCAAATTGCAACCCATCCATTAAGTTTGACTATTGTATTGCCAATGTTAACTTGTCAATTATCAAGTGTTCAACAGTCATCCAATCAGTAAGGTCCAAAGCTTCAATTTTCATTTCTTTGATTTCCTTGACTGTCGTTACACCTTCAAGCATCCATTTTTCCTCTTTTGTAAGTTTACGATTTAATTTTTTGTTGAGTTGACTATTAAAACCATGTTCATGAATCTCAACTTGTGTACCTTCTTGGTCATGGATCATTTAATGATGTCCACATCTTATTTTTCTAGAGATACATGTTGTGGTTATGTGATTGGATGAAATAAGTTCTTTTGCAACCTTTTGTGTTTTAATGGTTACAACATTTTCTCTTATATCATGAGCTTCCACTAAACTTTTTATTTTTTCCATGATTATATCCCTTTCTTGGATTAGAGCCAAGGATTCTTCCACCATAATTAAAGTCAATTTCCTTTTCTTAGATATTCCTCATGTTTCTTTTGTTAAAGTTACCAAATGAACTAATGAATGGGACCTTCAATGGCCTTAGTCTCCCTAACTATAGATGTTTTGTCGGACATTGGTTGTCCATTTCCATATTATATCAATCCCTTTCCACATAGTGTTTCACCATTGTCAAATAAAAATATGCCCTACCACAATTTCCTAATACAACCTCTAAATGAACCATTTTGCTTAGTTCACTTGCCCCTTCGTAACCGCATCAATAGTCAAAAGTAAGGTTTTAGGTGCAAATCTTTTGCCTTGTTTGAAGGTTGATACCTCCACCACAATTATAAAATGAATTTGCATATACATGCTTGTCATTTTGTTGATAATGTACCCCAAATCTTGCTTGTAATGCTCCTCTTTCCCTCCTTCAAAGTATTTTCCCACCTCTTCATAGTATGTGTGTCTTGTAAAAATTGTCATTCCTTTTGTCAACAACTTGAAGATTCTACCAATCACATCATAGTCCAATTGAATTGTGGTGTTTTAAAGCTTATTGTTTTTTATGGCAACCCAAAAGGTACAAATCAACTCCTTCACCTCCACCTCTTAGATTATATGCCAATTGAACTTTCTAAACTTTGACAACCATGTAGTTCATACCCATTTAACTTATCCCTTTGCACCAACCCATAGTGTGACATGCATACACAAGGGCATGAATACATTCAAAAGAACCAATATGCATGTTGAGGAATTCAAATTAAAAATTCATTGAATTTAATTTTTGAGTTTTGGTTTTAGTACAAGACTTTTGCACTTGAACAATAACTACATTAAAAACAATCAGTTTTTGCAAAGGACCAAGGCAAAGGAATTTTATAACATAAAAAATTTGTTGGTAAAAAAATTTAGATAAATTACTATGCATTTTACTATGCACGTTCAAAAAACATTCATAATTTAAAAGTTATGGAAGTTGAAATTTTTAGAAACTCAAAGTATGTGTCAAAATCTCAATTTTTCAAAATTATTTATCACATGTAAATGGGATGTAATGTACATGACATACAAAACAAAGTTGTATTTTATGATAAAAAAAACAAAAACCTAAAGTAGTTACCAAATTTTGGTATATTCAAAATTATGATAAATTTTAAAGACAAAACATAGAATCTAGTAGAATTTATACATTTTAAAATTTTCATATTATTCAATAATGACTATTACAAAACATGTGATATATGAAGCAACTTAATATATATTTAACAACAAGGTATAAAATATTTCATTCAAAAATATCTTCTATGAATAAATAAAAATGATTAACACTACATTATGCCAAAACATGATTTCATGATTACACTCTTGCAACTACATAATCAAATAGAACTTGTTGTTTATGCCATTTTGACATAAGCAACTACAAAAATGGCATAAACAATGGGTCCAATTCAACTATATAAGAATGTATTTTTCTAATCATGGAAGTCACAATTTGGCATAGTGTAAAAAGGATTCATAGTCCTTTCATAAAGTAATCATGTTGGCTTCTTTGAACATATTTGCACCCACAATGAAATGTTAAGTTCCACATCATGACAATGGTTTGAGAAAAAGGAGGTCTAATTTCCTAATGAATTGTTCCCATAAAAAAAAATTCCAAATATAAACAATCACTAGAAGAATTGTGAGGATATGCAACCATCGTATTTGTGACTACATGAGACTATGTGTCATTTACAACTACTTTTCTAACTACTTACCAACTTCATCAAATTTGAGGAGGATTTATGACTATACTACAACTAATGTGCAGTTACTATCTTCTTCATCCTCTTATGTGGAGGCTTTTGGGATTATATTCATTCATGAATAAGCTCCAATGGCCCATTAGTTGCATGGATAACCAAATTTTACTTACAAATTGATCTAAAAAGTCACATTATACTATAATAAATTTTATTACAAATGTTATCAACATATTTGTAAGATTTGATGTAAAGTTTTTGAGAAAAGTAAATCAAGGGTATAGTAAAGGTGTAAAAAAATATAATCAATTTTGTTTTTTTTGTTATCAATAATTATGATGTAATATTCAATATTGAATAAATATTTAATTATTAATATTTGATAACTACTAATTAATACTTAATATTTAAAATTTTGGAATTAAATATTAGTCAAATTAATAATATTAATATTAATTAATTATCCATTTAATATTAATTAATTAATAACTAGTTTGAATTTTAATTAATTTTAATTTACTCCATCATTAAAATAAATAAAAGTTAATAAACTAGATTTAATTATTCATTTGTTGATATTTAAAATTTAATTGTCAATAATTTGGGTGTTCAGAGAGACCTTTTATATTTCTATGTTGAGAATACAAATTTTTGTTTTGGGAGCCTCCAAAGTTTCAGTATTATTTTTCATAATGGCCCAATCAAAAATTGCGCAATAATAGAGAAGGAAACTCAAAATGAATTCCTCTTTAACCTAGGATAATTAAAGAGGACTTTATGGATTACACAAGGCAAACATAAAATGTTAGTTAGAGATTTTCTAAGTTAGAGGATATCTAGGAGTTAATTAGGGGGTTACTTAGGGTTGATTCATAGTGCAAGAGGCTTCATAGTTTTATCTAAGAGGTTATTTGGAATAAGGAATATCAAAACTCTACATAATGGAGTTACATAAGGTCAATTTAAAGGGCTACAATATAAATTGACTTCTATATAAATTAGATAGTTGAATAAATGGAGAGAAAAGAAAAAAAATTAGTCAAGAATAGATGCCCAACTATGTTGTATGGTAATCGGGCCACTTTATTAGATTACTAAAAATGTTATTTGGAAAATCACGAATTATGATTGAGTGATGTTCAAATGTGATAAAAAGTAAATGCAAATTGTTATGCAAGAGGTTCATATGATTTTTTGCTAATAAAGCACATTGAAGTTGATGGAGTTTCTTGCAGGACAAGGAGTAATTAAAGCAAGTGGGTGAAAACAAGCTAAAGTAGACAACTTAGTGCTCTATGTTAAAATAAAAATACTAGTCATTAAAAAAATTTTGATATATTAAAAATATAAAAATTATTTTATAGAATGATCAATATGATGATAAATTTTAATTTTATGATTATAATGTTGAGAAATCTCATTTAAAATAGATTTAGGTAAATTTTCAAAAATGCATCTACTTGCAGAAGGTTTCTTATTTTACAAAATGTGTTACAAATAGGTGAAATATTGATTTTTGAAAAATATTTAATTAGTGAAAATTTTAAATATATTTATGTATTGTCAAATTATGCATGCTATAATCATAATATGTCAAATTTTCAATGTGAAATAAATTTGAACAACATATTGACTAGTCATTTTCAATTAAATGTATTTTTTAATCTATTTTTATGATACCAAACTTGTTCAATTTTGTATGTACCTTATTATAAACTAAATGTAGTAATTATATTTTTAAATACTTTAAATTTACTTTCTTTTTTAATGCAAAAAATTGTTTCATTTTTAAATTGGATTTAGGCAAATTAAATTTTTTCTACTTCAGCTTTTGACACCCAAGTGGGTTTTCAAAGTAAAAAATAAAATGGAAACATTGATAGGTATAAAACAACTTGGAATAATGATAGCAAAAAGGTTTTTCCAAATATCAAGAATTGATTACATGGATTTAGGCACATGTAACTAAATTTGATTCAATATTTTATATAAAAAGTGTTAAAGACATGGAATTGATACAAATTTTTTTTTAAAAACATTCCATGGAGATGGTCAAGATTTTATGGAATGGTTGCTTGGTTATTGGGGAAGGAAAGGAAAGTCTACAAGCTTGTCAAAACCTTGTAGAGTTTTAAGTAGGCTTAAACATAATGAAATGCAAAATCTAAACAATTTTTTATCAAGCTTGTGCTTATGACAAAAGACCCTTGTGTCTATATACTTGTATAAAAGGAGATAAACTATTCATGACCATATATGTGAATGAGTGAAAACATAGTAAAAGTAGACAACCAACCCAAGGTTAAAGTTTTTTTAATAAAACATTCATGTGGTTTCGATGTATCAAATAATTTCTGCAAAAATTTGATGAAACATATTACACAATGTGTTTATCATCCAGTTGATAAATAATTTTTTAATCTTCTAATCACTATTACAATATTCAAAATCCAATGAAAACATTTAGTGAACAAGGATGCATTTTATTATAATGAATGTTTTTCAATGTGAATCTTTTTTATATCATTATTTTTATTTATATGTTCTAGTGTCTTTAAGTGAATCATTGAAATGTATTTCATAACTTTTTTAATATTATACAGATTTTACACTAAATGCCATAATTTAATAATTATCAAACTAAATACTAGTAAACTACAAAAACAAATTCATAACACATCCTATTGTCATGAAAATTTACAAGCTAAGTTGCCTTTCCCTACAAAACAACAAACACTTAATCTTTAAGGAAATTTTTCAAATTATAAGTTTTTGGGCGCCAATAGCATATCCGAAATACATTTACATGTTGCCAAATTAAAACATATGAACTTAAATCTTTTGAAGAGCATGCCTTCAATCATCAATGTATGTCTTTCCATGCATTTTGAAAAGAAATGGTTTAGTATCACATAACAATAACCCCTAAACCAACATCAAGTTCCCATTGTTTTGTATTCATTTTATAATTATTTAAACATCTTCACAGAAATCATGAAAATGCAAATTCACAAATATATAAACATTATGCACTAAACCTCATTATATCTCAATGTTTAAGACTCATGTAATCATTTTTCAAAGTCATGAGGAATCGAAGACCGTGATTTTTTAAGTGGTCACCATAGTCCTCAGCTCTTTTTTTATTGTGTTTTCACTTGGATGATGTTTAGGTTGTTACAAGAACAAATTGAAATTGAAGTCGCTTGGCATGATAGCATATCTCAAGGTCGAAGTTGGAGAGGCTGATCGTTACATCAAATTGAATGTTACACGTAATAGAGAACTTGGACTACAACACAATTCACTAGAGCAAGCACATGTGCAAGAGATAGTCAAGAGATTTGGATCTGAGGATGCACATATTGTGGACCAAGCCTTTTTGATCCTTACACTTGACTAAACAAGTGCAAAAGATGATGAGCCACATAAGGAAGAATTGTTTGGTTATCAAGGGCCAGTTGGGTGTTTGATATATATAGCAATATGTACATGAGTGGACATTTTACATGTAGTGAGTTGTGCTCCTCAATTTTGTAGCAATCCACACCAAATTCATGTGTAAATATTTTCAATTGATGCATTTTTTATTACCTAAAGGCAACAACAAAGTTGTCCATTTACTATTCAGCTGGTGAAAAGAACAATATCCTCACAAGATATGTTGGTGCAAATTTTGCTAGTGATGTGGAAGATAGAAAGTCCAAAACTAGTTTTGTACCCATCCTGAATGCTGGAGTGGTTGTTTAAAAAGCAAAATTGCACTGTAGGATCCACAACAGAAGCTCCAAATGTTGTTGTTGCAGTTGCTGCATATGAGAAAGTGGCTACATAAACTACTTTCAAATGTAGGGTATTGTCAAATGGCTCCTACATTGCTACACCATGACAACTAGAGTTTGCAATTCGTTTTGTGCAAAACCCAAAATATCACAATAGGACTAATCATATTGATATACAATATCATATAATTGAAGATTTTTCAAAACACAAGGAGAGCACACTGGAATATGTTGGGACTAATCAGCAAGTGGCAGATCTTCTTATAAAGAGTTTGTACCAATGATAGAAAAGTTTAATTGCTTCAAAAGAATGCCACTGGTTGATTTGCAGAATTTATCAATGAGTGGGAAAAATAACAAAACCAATGAAGAACATTGAGTGATGCTATTCTACCACAGAGTGGAAATGTTAGAATTGATTTTTGAATATATTTTTACAGTGGTAAATAGAACATTTACTTAAACAAGAACAAAGAGCATTGCCGACAATTATGATTTTGAGTTAACTGGCTCTTTTCTGGATATTTTTAGATACAATTCTTGTTCTTTGCAATCAGATTTTGGAACTGTGCATGATGTTCTTAGTCTGAGCTCATATTGCATACAATACAGACAATCTTTTTCTAATAAATTTGCAATCTCTTTTTGTTGCAGTCAATGCATAAATTTTGAGCAAGCAAGTGTACACTCAGGAAATAATCTGAGTGTGTGCAGCTCCTGTAAAACAATCTCTGCTTGCTCATAACGATTGATCAGCACCCAAGATCTATAAATATATCCACCTGGGATGGATCCATGTACTACTGCAGCTGCTAATCCAAACATTCCAACTGCATAATTTGATTTTGGCGTTCAAAGAATAATTTAAATCTTTGTTGTCAGCAATGGCCGACATGATCTTTATGCCTTACAGTCCAGAAATTACAACTCCAAATTGGGGCCAGGATCTGTACATGTATCGGCTCGAGTCTAAGGTCCCCACAATAATTTATTATTTACAGTTAGGTGGGGAAGATCTGCAACTCGGCAGGCTTATCTTTTTGTCTCAAAGAATGTTGGGTGTGCAGAGAAATAATTCTACTTCAATGTGAAGAATCTAGAGATTGGATTCTAGCTCCAATTCAATACTGATCTTGAATATTGAGCTTTTCCAAAACTAACTACAATGAAAAATTGGAAGATCAGATCAGCTGCTGCAGCAACTGGCAACAAATTGCATATTGAGATTGCAGCTAGATCAGCTTCTCTGAAGTGCTAGTATACCATTTGGATCCACACGGCATTGCCAGGAGTGCCAGCTTGCATGGGGAAGAGCATGTAGTATTGAGGAGGAGCGACATTAGCATTGGGAGGAGCTGTCACAGTGACTGTGAACGTCGACGGGGCTGCTGCACCCGCACCCGCCTGCTGCACCGGCACTGGATCTGACACTTGGAGTATGAGCAATCTTTGGCCCTGAGAATAGGCATGCGTGGTGTATGGAGCACTTGCCATGTGAAGCTCAAATGGATCTTTCCTCGATGGAGCAGAAAATGTGACTGTGAACTCCTTGCCGTATGTGATTCTTACGGGAGCTGCTGTGATTTGAGGTCTTCGGAAGTCGTATCTGGAACAAACAAAGATCGCGGAAATATCAGTTTGTTTCTGCTGAATTGTACACAGCTGCATAGAGTACATCAAGATCAGCTGATGAGAGTCGAGACTTGCTGCAATCTTATGACCGATGAGTGGACAATCTGCATGCATCAGCGCTTACAAGAGAACCTACTTATACCTTTCGCTTAAGTACTGAGGTGAGAAAGCCTCCACGCGCAGCTCGGTGGGGAACACGCCGGTGAAAGTGTCGTACTGGTGAGTGTTGCTGCCAGCGACGAGGATGCGACCATCTGGACGAAGATTGGCCGTCGAGTGGTAGACGCGGGGGATAGTTGATGGAGCCAACACTTGGAAGCGATTAGCAGCAGGATGGAGGAAAGTTTGGTATCGCACGGGATTCAAGGCAGGATTGGACGCCTTACCCCATCCCGCGGTTCCGTTTTGAGCTCCATTGATGAGCAAGACGTCTCCGGTTGGCAACAAAACCATATCACCCATCACGCGTCTGAAGGGCATTGTCTCCATCAACCACTGCGGCTCAAAATTGGAGCTTCCCGCGCCCCGAGTCGTCGTTGTCGTCACCTCCAATCTTCCACAAGTTTGAGAAGCTGGCAAATTGAACCCATTGGGATTGTCGAAAGCCCCAGCTTGACCACCTCCGCAGATCAGAACGCTTGCAGTGCTGTACCCATCCTCAAAGCTCAAAGGCAACAAGACTGACGAACCTGACAAAGGATAGTTGCGTGGCTCGCCGGGAATCGTTGGAAACTGTTGCACCACTTTGCCGGTGGTGTAGTCCAGAAGTATGGAGTCTCTGTTGGCAAAGATGAACAAGTGGCCGTTGGGAAGCAAGTGCACAAAGGGATAGTAGTTGTCGTTTTCCCCGTCATTCGTTTCTACCAGAAGCTGCAACGGGAATGCACCTTCACCGGGGAATCGTTTAGGAACGAACTCGTAAGTAAAGACTCCGCGTCCTCCTACAATAATCTGGCGTGATCCTTCCGGCAACAATTGGTTGGTTGAGTACCAGCGTCCATCTGTGAGCGTTTCAATGGTAGACTCGACCCAGTCGCAGTCACCAGAAGCAGGACACGGCGCAAGAGTGCGGATCTTGGTAAAGCCGTTTGAATCACCCCCTGTCTGCACCATGGTACCATTAGCGAAGAACTGACCAGAGGAACACCAAGTGTCTGTGAGAATATCCAAAGGCCGAACTGTGTTGGACCCGAGATCAAACATCACAGAACGCGCAGTGCAATCGTGCTCCAATGGGTTGATTCTACACTCGTGACCCTTCGGCAACGCGATTTGCGACGGCCCAACAAGAGTACGATCCAGAAAGATGGCGGTGTTGAAATGGGTGATGGCCGTATGCATAGACGCAATGCCGGCATTCTTCAATAGAAGCTCCCAACTGCCTGGCAATGGAGTATCTTGGATGCTGCCGCTGACACCTACAGCTGGTCCTAATACTAATATAGTCACAGAAAACAAAAGCAAACTCATTGCTAATGAGACCACCTGTGCGTCCTTTCCCCCAATTAGACGACGACGACGACGTTGTTGTTCCAGTGGTGAAATCTTCATAATAGGTCACAAACAAGTTGAATAAAGCCTAAACCACCTGCGAATCTGAATCGCACAAGCAAATTAGGTGTTTCCTGATCAAATATCAATGGGATTCTCAAGCTCAGTACTAGATTGTAATTCACACTAGTTGTAGCAGCTACGTGCAGATCATTTAACAGGTGATGTTCACAGATGACGATCTAGTAGCTCTGCTTAGAATTCCGATATTGCAGCAGCTGCAAGTACCAGCTGATAGGTACCACTATCTAGTCCTGCAATCTAGCGTGTCGAGACCTGATGGGTACACCGACACAGTTTGGCTGAGCTTATGAATCTAACAACTTTCGCAAACGTACTTAGAAGTCGATGAATACTCTAGTGAATGTAGCTGGACTTGCGCTTCCTGGATCAGATGCAATTGGGATTACAGTGTGATGGGTGGGGGAGAGACGGGGAGCTTAGTTTTAAAGGCGAAGAAGCACGAATGGGTCAGACGCTAGCTGCAACAGTTCAGCACTAGAATCCGTCGAACGGGACATCGCGAATGGGTCAAGCTGCAACAGTCCAGTAGGATGCGTCGAAAGGGACGACGCGTCATTCAACTGGTACGCGGAAGAGATGAGTTGTCGCGGCAGTCTGGACGCGCGTTCATAACTGGACCAAAGAGAGCGAGGAGGTTTATTACGTCCAAAAACGGATTTGGGAGTTGCTTCTAGGAAACGCGTAGGCTAGCATGGTTTGCAAAACTCATGTGGAAAATAACTAGTTCTCAAAAGGCCACAGTGAACCAGCACCTACCAGCGCCCCATCCACTGGATGAAAGTTCTGACACAGTTGTGGATGAACCTCAACTCAGTTAATAATATCTGTTTGTTTTCATCTTGGTGACTCATTCTCTAAGAAGTAGGTCCTATAAATGGTTACATAGGTAGGAAAATAGGGGACTATGTACTGGGTAATTAGATGGTTTAGACATCGGCAAGGGCTGTTTGTATTACCTACTTATTTACAACCTGCTTGTAGGCTGTTGGGTGGAGGTGTGTAGTAAAGCAGGCACGGAGGTAAAACCCACCATGGTTAGATAGTGAACGAGAATCCAACAGAAAAAACTGTCTCCTGACTGTTTGCCATCCATCCTTCATAGTGCGCTACTGGGTGCTGCTGGTTCACTGTGGCCGTTCTAGAAGGGCTTTGTACTGCACTAGTTAGTCAAAAATGAACTGAACTCAGGATTGTTGCCAAAATCAAAGAAAGTGTTGCCTTTCATGTGAAGCTTGTTTTTTTGTTTTGGCCTGTCTCTGATTGCTACCTCAAACAACGTGCTTTTTCTCCTGAACTAGGGCAGACAGGACTTCAAAATTGTGGCACTACTTTTCTACTACTCGCAATAACTACCCCAGTTTACAATGGGGGTACCTATTAATCCAGGGTTTTTTTTTTTTTTTTTGGGGTTCCCAATGTGTTCCCATTAGGTTCCCAATATATTCCCTGAGCTCTCAATGTGCTCCCTCACATGTTCCCAATAGCACCTCAATTTCTGTCCCAAATTGTTTGGCCATAGTTCAACTTCCATGTGTATAAGGAGGGCCAAAGGCAAGCATGAAAATGCATGCTTCTATCTTGTCGAGGGAAGCATGTTTAAGCTTCTATGTTGGAGAATGCCCCTGTTCCAAAAAAATTGGTGATGGGCCAATCAAATGGCTCCTTCTTGGAAGAAGGGAAAACATAAATGAAAAACAACTATGGGTGCAACCCTTCACTAATTAATAGAAGCATTAAGGACCCTTTTCCAATTTGACATTTTTTACTACCAATAAATGTTGTGGAGGTACCAGGAATGAGTACTTGTATTGAAACACCTCCAAGTCAACAAAAGTACAAGGCAAATTAGAACACAAGTAGACACAAGTTACAACCCAAAGAAAAAAACAAAAGCAAACAATCAACAAAAATCACACAAAGACCTTATGTAAAGAGGACTCATGGTTGCGAGCGCCCACATACTTGAAAATAAAGGTTGAAACCATTCCTAGAATTATTTAGGACCAAACAATTTTATAAAAACTCATACAACATACCCAAAGGCCCATGAGAAAAAATATATGATGAATGAGCCAAAGCAAAAAAAAAAAAAAAAACCTCCCAATCTAAAATAACTTTCACCTCAAAATGAAAATAATTGACCCCAAAAAAAAATCAACCGAGTGAATGGAGAAGATGAAGGACACATGTAGTCTTGTAAGATGCGGCTGTAGGTGTGCTCAGAACTAATACACATACGGCTCGAATGTACTCCCCTACGGGAACAAGGGCTTGTGCACAATCTAAGTGTATTGATAGAGGTGGGGTAAGATCTACCACCAAATCACCCACCAATTATATAAGGCTAGTTCTTTGAGTTGAGCTAAATTTAACAAGTTAGCTACTATTTTCAAAATGGCTAAAAAATGTGTTAAATTTTTTTTCTAGTCATCAAATTTCGACTTTAAAATTTATTTTTTTTTAAAAGCCAGATTTCTGTATTGGGTTCTAGTATGTTAGGCAAAACCATTAAGGACACTTAAACTTTTTGATTTTCATGTCTTGTGTATAGCCAAATTTGGGTTAAATGTCTTATGGATGATGGCCAGTTCAGCTACATCACAAAAATGAGAAAAAAACACTGCTCATGATCACATTGAACTCTTCAAAAACCAGAGAATGGGTTCTGATGCATTAACTGCCACTCTAAAAATAAACGGTGCTTAGCTGATTCTTTCAGAAAATTGTTCATTGTTAGATTTTTTAAAATAAATAACCAAAACCAGATGTTGTTTAATTTTATTTCTTTTCAAAGAAACTTGAAACGGTGCTTCTTTGATATAAAAATTTCAAGTCCCTGAGCCCATGTGTCCAGCCCCCTGAATCGGGGTCTCTTTGTGCCTTTTTCTTTGCAATGAATTCTTTCATTTGAGGGCTACATTAACACCCACACACTTTTCACTTTACAATTTTGTCAGGAGTTCACTACGGGTAGTAGGATCACCATGTTGGATCCTGGCCTATACAATCATTTTTATTTTCCCTAGTGTGTCAGCATGCTTTTGTGGAAGCCTGGTTGTTTGAATCTCAGTTGAATATTTTAAACCAGTGTTGGGCAGTTGTTTACTTTTATGAAGATTCGCTCCAGTTCTGATTTTGATATAAACTAGAAATGTCTCAGTTCCAGTTCCACAAACAAATGGAATCCAAATTTTGGTTTCAGGTCCAAATCTTCAAAACCATTGATTTCTGTTTTCATTTTGAAAATCAGAGCCAGTTGGAGTCTGGTTCTTACTAACCCAGACTGGAACCAACAGTTAACTTCCAGTTAATCTCTAATTAAACCCTGGTTCCAGTCACTTTTGTTCAAAAAACCATGTATCTCAGTTCCAGTTCCACATATAAATAAAATTCGGAAGCTGGTTCCAGGTCCAGTTTTTTTACATTAAAAAAAATCTGATTATGGTTCTGAAATTTAGACCCCAATCTGATTCAGTTTTTATTATTTGGAACCAGTGGTTCTTACTCACCAAAATGGAGAACCAACTACTGCTTATATTAACCCTACAAATCCAAAATTCAACATTGCAATATCATATCAAGGCTCCAGAGTCCACTATCTTACAATTTCACATGGAACTGGTTTGGGTGTCCTATTTAGACATTTCTCATGTTGATTCATAGCTGCAACATGCTTCTAGTTCTGCATGGGTTGAAGTCAATTTCATCTGTAATGTGGGAGAGAATACCAGTTCTCCCCCCCCCCACAGACTGTGCGGAAAACTGGTTACAATCTGGAATAAGCCTTGGTAAAACCCATTACCACCTAACAGAATGGTGGCTCACTCCTGGATGTGCCTGTTCCTCGATGGACCTGGCCCTACCCCTAATACATTTGGTGACTACATTGAGGTGCTTGAAGATTTTCTAGGCACTTCAAGTCAAACGTCAAATATTTTACTAATATTACACTCCACTTCACTGTAAAGTGCATCTCACCGTGTTGCATGTTTCCCTCTTGGGAGATCCATGCTGGCCATTTGCTCCAGAACAGCAAAATTGTGAGAAATGTTGAATTAGCTTATACTAGTGGGTGCCTGTGGCCGAAGGCCACTGTGAAGTCATGGAGTACTTTACCATAGAAGCTGCCAGGGGCATATAGCTAGTGCGTGCGTGCGTCCGTCCGACGCGACGGTTCCACGTTTTAATCCGCTAGCGGAATCGGCTCGGACCGTCTGACGGTTCCGCGTTTTAATCCGCCGGCAGAACCGGCATCTGCCCGTCTGTCTGTCCGTCGATCCGTTCTTCCGTCTGTCCGTTCGTCCGTCTGTCCGGACATATTTGCTTTTTTTTTTTTATCTTTTTTTTTTTTGGATTTGTTTTTCCAGATCTTCTCCCCTTCTCTTAACAAAAAGAAAAAAAAAATTGAAAAAAAATCGGCAAAAAAATCTAAAGCTAGTGGGTGGCCATGGCCGAAGGCCACTGTGAAGTCCGCCCTGCCCTGCCGTTCCCCCCTGCCCTGCCCTGTCTGGCCGCCCTGCCCCTTGCCCCTGCCCAAGGCCACTATGAATTCCAAAAAAAAAAGACCAAATCTTACCAAATAAATTCCATTAAATCCTGCTCATCAAGCTCTTTTTAACAACAGCAAGACACATTCCATTTTCAGTGAAGAAATCATTCAATATTCAAGAACTTTTGCACCAGAAGTCCAGACGTCATGGAACCAAGCCAATGCAGCCCTCCTTCTCGAGAGCTTTCCAAAGAGACCAAGAACTCAATCTGGAGCATCCCGGTTATGGAATACCAAAAAGTCCAGCATTCGTCGTCTATATCGCTTACCGCAAGAAAGATTCCACTACCGCGGGGAAGATGCCCTTTCTTGCGTGCGGTCCACGGTTGGTCACACAGGAGCTCGAAGGAGCTCGATGGAGAGTGATGGAGAGCGCAGGGTTTCGGACCCTGTGCATCTGGAGCACGCGGTTGATGAACGCGGGCTCAAAGCGGCCGCGCACGATGTGACCTCGCGCTCGTTCACTCCACTCCTCATAACGCAAACACCCACCATACGTCCTGATTAGCCCTTGCTCAAAAGATTGCAGAAACAGTAGTTCGGCAAATGAAAGAGAAGTGATGTTTCTGCAATCTTCGGAGGAAGGGCCAGGTCACGATTCTCCTCTTTGATGCTTGCAATGACCTCTCGCAGACCCTCGATCGCTTCTTTATCGTGCATCGACTTATGTTCCAGATTATAAGATTCTATTCTTAGGCCACAAGCCCATGTGCAACTTTGTTCCAGATTATAAGATTCTATTATTAGGCCACAAGCCCATGTGCAACTCTGTTACAGATTATAAGATTCTATTATTAGGCCACAAGCCCATGTGCAAGTCCAGGAGTGAAGCCCATGTGCCACTGTGAAGTCATGGAGTAGTTTACCATAGAAGTTGTCAGGGGCATACACATGCCCGTTTTCCAAACCTCGGTTTCTTTAAACCAAGAAGGACACACAAAGGCTCAAAGCAGCCTTTTTTTTTTCTTTTTTTCTAAAAACTTTTTTGTTTCAAAAATTCGTTGAAAAGTCCCCATGAAAACATACATGGTGAAGCGAGCTTTTATCTTTTATATTTTTTATTTTTATGTGTTTTTTGTTTTTATTTTTTGTTTATTTTTCACTTTTATATTTTTGTTTATTTGGATGCAAGTTTGAAGTTTGGAGAAAGAAGGCACACCTCATTCTTTTTCAAGTAAGGTTTTTCTTCATTATTATATTTTTTCAAAAAAAAGATAAAAAAAGAAGCAAATATGTAGCTTTAGATTTTTTTGCCGATTTTTTTTGAAAAAAATTTTTTTTTTCTTTTTGTTAAGAGAAGGGGAGAAAAATCTGGAAAACAAATCCAACAAAAAAAGATTAAAAAAAAAAAAGCAAATACGTCTGGACAGACGAACGAACGGATCAACGGACAGATAGATGGGCAGATGCCGGTTCTGCCGGCGGATTAAAACGCGGAACCGTCAGACGGTCCAGGCCGATTCCGCCGGTGGATTAAAACGTGGAACCGTCGCGTCGGACGAACGCACGCACGCACGCACTAAGTGCCTTTATATATAAGACTAGTGGTGCCCGTGACCTTCGGACACTGTGAAGTCCCTCGATTTCTTTAAACCAAGAAGGACACACAAAGGCGCAAAGCAGCCTTTTTTTTTCTTTTTTTTTTAAAAATTTTTGTTTCAAAAATTCGTTGAAAAGTCCCCATGAAAACATACATGGTGAAGCGAGCTTTTATCTTTTTTATTTTTTATTTTTATGTGTTTTTTGTTTTGATTTTGTGTTTATTTTTCACTTTTATATTTTTGTTTATTTGGATGCAAGTTTGAAGTTTGGAGAAAGAAGACACACCTCATTCTTTTTCAAGTAAGGTTTTTCTTCATTATTATAAGTTTTATTTTTTCTTATTTTTTCAAAAAAACAGATAAAAAAAGAAGCAAATATGTAGCCTTAGATTTTTCTGCCGATTTCTTTTTTTTTTAATTTTGTTTTTTAATTTTTGTTAATTTAAGAGACGGGGAGAAAAATCTGGAAAAACAAATCCAAAAAAAAAAAAGCAAATACGTCCGGATAGACGGACGAATGGACAGACGGACGGACAGACGAGCAGAGGCCGGTTCTGCCAGCGAATTAAAACGCGGAACGGTCCAACTTTCCGGGCCTGTTTCGCCGGCTGATTAAAACACAGAATCGTCGCGTCAGACGGACGCACGGACGCATGGACTAAGTGAATTAATATATAAGATTAGCTTATGTTATTTAGTACTAAGTTTTTTACCAATTTCAGTGCCTGATGAGTCCTGACAGATCAAATTACAAATTACAACATGAACTCTTACTAATTCAAATGAATTAATATTTTCTTTCCCCCAAAACCTAATTAGCTTAATCATGGTGGTCTGTTGTCTATGTATCTTCTCCTTCTTTTGTAGTTAGCAAGGTTCTGAGTAAGCTAATAACCCTTATCTGTGTGCAGACATGATTAAAAACACTAAACCCAGACACAAGGATTCCTCTAAAAAACAAAACCCTCACCCAACCAACACTGGAACCCAATATCAATGTTGTTGCAAGCCATTAATTACCATTAGCTTCACTAGTGGGTGCCCGTGGCCGAAGGCCACTGTGAAGTCCCCCGTGGGTCCCCGTGACCTTCGGCCACTGTGAAGTTTTATAAGTTTTTTTTTTTCTTATTTTTTACTCTTTATTTGGTTTATTGATTTTTGGAAATTTTATTTCTTTTAAAATTATTTTATTATATTTCCCTTTCCTTGTTTCCATTTGGTTTATGTTTGTTTCATGTTTTTATTTTTTTTATTCTTATTTTGTCTATCTTCATTTTTTTTATTTTACGTATAAATTTATTTATTTATTTTGTTTCTATTTTCTTTTTCAAAAAGATTAAAATATGTTCTATAATGAAAATAATTCTATTGTCCAGTGGGCGGGTGTCTGCCGCTGTCCTGCCCTGCCCTGCGCTGCTAGAAGATAACGACCTAGGTAACCACCTCTGCCCTGCCCTGCGCTGCTAGAAGATAACGACCTAGGTAACCGCCTCTGCCCTGCCCTACCCTGCAAGACAGACAGACAGAACTGTAACTCTACACCACCAGCACTACAACCTACCTACCTACCAAATGTTAGGCCGGTTCTACCAGTGAATTAAAATGCAGAATTATCGTGTCAGACAGACGCACGCACGCAGACTATGTGAATTTCAATATAAGATTGAAAGACTGACCATTGCATGCTCAACATTAGCTTATATTGGAAAACTCCCATTGCATGCTCAACATTAGCTTATATTGGAAAACTACCATTGCATGCTCATCATGTGAGATACGCAAGTCTAGTAATCTTTGTTTTGAGACTTGTTCATGGACCTAGAATGAGGAACTTTTGTGACTTTTATCAAATTTCCTGTTGACCACATTCTGTTAAAATGTCAACAAAACACCAACATACCAGATGTGATGACACCAGGTACAAGTAAAACCCACTGCGGGGCCCAAGCTTCTCTTTAGTTATGTCCCAGTTTCTGCCAAGATTGTCCCTGAAAGCCAAACATATGGGTCACTTGAACCTCTTCACTCTTCACCTCCCTCCATGTCAAACTAGTGGGTAACCCGTGGCTATGCCACTCTAGCCACCCCAAACGCTCTGTTAAGCTTTATTGTTTGCACGATCATGTTATAACACCTCTGTGTAAACAACATTGCGAGTATACACACCGGCAGGTGCATCTTCATGAGCATTCTCCCACCCATCTGTAACTAGCACTTTCACGCCCTCGGAGCACCCAATGCGCGACATGGCCACATACAACTGGCAATGTGTAAATACAGGTTTGGGCAGGGAAATGCCGACCATTTTTAATGTCTGCCCTTGCGCCTTATTGATGGTCATGGCAAATGCAGGGCGCACAGGGAACTGGCGTCAGCGCAGAGTGAAAGGCATTCGTTCTGTGTCTGAAAGTGTGATACTTAGCCGTGGAATGAACACTCGTTGGCCCTTTGCAGGACCTGTTGCCACCTCTGCTTCAATGACATGCTGCATGAAATGAATGACAATGAGCTTAGTACCATTAGCCAGGCCGTTGGTCATGTTGCGTAGTAATATGATGGGACAACCCTCCTGCAAGTGCAGTTCATGGGGTGGTACGCCCGGTAAACTGAGTGTGTTCAAAAACTCAGTGGGATAAATGCCATGTTGCTCCCCATGCATCACAGAATCAGCGTTGTAATACACACGGTGCTGTGCGGGCAAGCCATTGTGCTTTGTGAATGCATATGTGTCATTGATGAGTTTATTGAGTGCATCCACATTTTCGTTCAAAGGTGTAAGAATTGCACGCTCAATGATGTATGCAGATCTTGCAGCATACTCAACAATAGATGATAGAGCGCCATACACTTCTTCAATAAAATCTGCAAAGAAAAAATCCCCCACAAATAATATTATGTCCAGACTCTTTGGAATAATTGGTATCATGGCAATGGTATCACAGCACATGCAAAAAATGTTCAGAACCCAAAATTATGTCAGGCCCATTTCAAAAGAAACAATTAAATAAAGCCTTTACCCTGCAAAATCACATCCACTCCAGATGATCCTGGAAAGCATTGTCGAATCGATCCACAAAAGCTATATCCTTGTAACTTTCCTATAACTTTCTCTTTACTCAAATTTCCATGCACTTTGTTGATTCCAAGAGACAGCCACTCTTCCACCCACCCATTAATCTCCTCCTATTATTTGTGCATTACATTCATTTCCATCTGCAACAATTCCCATTCGCCATTGTTTCATAAATTCTCTCATAAATTCTCAGCAATTTCCCATGTATTTTTCTTCTCTGCCCAGAGAGAGAGAACTCCCATTCAATAACTCCTGTCATAACTTCTCAGCATGGACAATGCACTGGCCCCAGTGAAAACTTGTCCTTCAGGATACATGCATTGCTGATTCCGCCTCTTGGTAAACGCACGACGCGGCAAGAGGCACAAACGATTTTTTGTGGGGGATTTTTTGTTTGCAGAATCCGATTGTCCGGGCCGATTTCCGATCTTGGAATCCGACTGTCTGGGCCTTGGTTTTCACGCACAACGCGGCAAGAGGCACAAACGATTTTTTGTGGGGGATTTTTTGTTTGCAGAATCCGACTGTCCGGGCCAATTTCCAGTCTCGGAATCCGACTGTCCGGGCCTTGGTTTTCACGCACGACGCGACAAAAGGCACAAACGATTTTTTGTGGGGGATTTTTAGTTTGCAGAATCCGACTGTCCGGGCCGGCTTCCGGTCTCGAAATCCGACTGTCCGGGCCGATTCCGCCTATCAATTAAAACGCGGAACCGTCGTCGGACGCACAGACAGACGCACACACATGTTGTAATTATATATAAGATTAGTTTCACAAAGAAACAGAAACCATCCACCCATAAGCAAAATACACTGGATCTTTTAGAGATTGAACATTCAAAAGAATATTTTCTAGTCCTTCCTGAAGGGAAAACTATGAGAAGCTCTGGTGGAAAACAATTGCGTCCATATAGCCTGGTAAGAAATCAAGCGACAGTAGAGTTATCCATAATGTACTTGAAGACTGGGGGTAGTGGGCCCTTGTTTTGTGAAACTGGGGATGAAATGAGAAGTCAGGATGAAAACTGTACAGAAATAAAAACCGACCAAACTTGTGTTTTCACCTAAATTGGACCTCCTGGAAGTTTCACCCCTAGTTTTCAATTTGCCTTCCCTGCCTTCACTGCTGCTCATTTTTTTTTATTAAATCAAAGGCTTGTCAAAATATGACCTGCAAATCTTCTAAACCGATGATACCCAGTTTCATGAAATGGTACCCAATTTCACTCACTTTATGGCTACACTCAAATTCAAATTGTGAATGAAACAAGGACTACAGAATCGAACTAAGGCCCAAAGACATTTTGCTCACTTTAGGCTACTCACAAATTGTGTATGAACAGGAATTAGAGTGTCAAACAGAGGGTCAAAAGACATTTTGCTCACTCTAGGACTACCTTCAAATTGTGGATAAAATAGGAACTTGAGGGTCCAATTAGGGCCCAACAACAGAGTGATTTTTTATAATAACTCCATTTTCATACTTACTATCCTTGCATTTTTTGCAACTAGCACAACCAAAGACTTTTTAGTCCTCTCACAAGTCATCAGAAAAACATTTGTTGCAATTTGGGTATGAAAAGTTGTCAATGACACATTATGGAAATATTTCTGCACACTGTATATGAATTATCAAACCTATACCCAGTGAAGTGGGAGTGAGCAAATCTTGAAATTGAATGAATAAATCAAATCTTGCACAATGAATAAATATTGTAAGATGTGATTATGTGCTTTTGCAATGCTAACAAAAACAAACTTTATATCATTGAGCATTGTTCCTTTTTTCCCCCCTTACTGGGTGGGTGGTTCTTTTAATGGAGTTTGCAAGGGTTTCATCACTACATTAACTACTTAGCGAACATATTTAGTTAACTTGATATTTGTGCAACCACAACATCTTGCCCTCTGGATAAGGGAAGATTGCAAGCAAAGAAAAAAAATCAGTTATGTCCAGTGCATATCTAGTGAATAAAGCATCAATTGGGTTTGGTAGTTATTTACTGTATTCTTGGCCATAATATAAATATGTAAAAATTGAAATTTTACATTAAACCGGACACAAACTTACAGGATTTTTAGATTTTCATCTTGTTTTATTTTCCAACTAATGCTTTTATTTTTATTTTCCACTTTTGTGATGTTGCTCAAGTGACAATTGTCCATAAGTACATTTTGCCAAATTCGGCAATAGTTAGATTTCTTTTTTAAAAAGTTGCTTGGGTATATTATTATTTTTATTGTTACCATTATTTAGCAATTTTTTTTAGACTTGTTTTATTACAAGTTTATGTCTAAGTATTTAGAAATGAAAATTTTCAATTATTTTTTTTCAAAATTAAACAGTAAAAGTGATGATTTCATAATAATGAGATCAATGAATTTATTGTTCTCTGGATTTATCCAGAATCTATGGCTTCAAGCTATGTATATTTGTGTGCCCTAATTTTTTAGATACAAAAAGACACATCTTGAACTATTAGGTGTGAAAAGACATGAATTTATCCTGACCATCCCCCCAATGGTATCTTTCTCACACCTTTGTAGACTCATACAGCCATGCCTCGATTTCCATGAATTGCCGATTGTTGCCTTCAAAGGCAAGAGTCATCGTCCTGAATTTCTACTAAAACTGACAAAAGAGGTGGGGAATTTTGCATTGCAATTGGTGGGTGCACTGATGTTGTATGACCTAGTCGTTGCAACCAGAGATGGGAGACTGAAGGAAGAATGGGAGGCATGGCAAAAGTCAGGAAGGCATTCTGAGATGCGAGGGATCAGGGCAAACCTGTCGGCATACAAGTATAGGGGTGGTTTTACAAAAAGCTTTCGACATTTGTTCTGTCACTATAGTCTGTGGCCAGACGGACTGTGGAAAGAGTACACAGGTGCATGCATGCCTCTCTCGGTTGTACACTTCATCTCACAATGTCAAGAGGAGGATCTATCTGTCCTATTTCACAACATGGTCCTTTGTGTTCACACTATGCAATTGGGAAATTGTGGGTGTGATTAGGCCATAGTTAGCATGAGTAATTTTCTTTGTGATTTTGTTCCCTATCTGCATATGTTCACAATGGCGCATACCTTGTTCGCTCTACAGGTACCACAGTATGTCCTTGAGGACTACATTGAAATGGGCAAGGGTGCCGAGTGTAACATAATTTGCAGTCAATCGAGGAGATTGTCTGCCATTGGGTCGGCTGATCATGTATCAAAGGAGCGTAGCCAAGCTGCTACCGACACTGTGGGTTTGTTTCATCATTGGGCTTTCTCAATTTCAATCCATGGATGTCAGTAGCTGCATGTCTTCTTATAGATCCAACTCTCCTACTGGGCATGATCTTTTGTGGACTGCTGTCATGTGCTGCAGGCATTTGCTTCTGGGTTTCATTTCATCAAAATTAGAAATGCAGGGGATTGATTTAGATTTTTTGCAAATGGGTGTGGTGGACTATTGTGCAGAGTCTTGTGGTTTTAGATACAAACATACTTCTGGTTCACACTGCTGTAGAGTGAGAAGCAATATTGAAGTTCTTTTGTTTGTAGGTGGGTTACTCTGTCAGATTGGGCAGCTGTTGCATTGCACCAGGCTGCTTTTTTGTACTACGAGTATCTTACTGTGCCGCTTGTTATCAGACCTGGATTTGGTTGGTGTGACCCATGTCGTAGTTGATGAGGTGCATGAATGCACCCTAGAGGGTGACCTTCTGCTTCTCCTTCTCCACTGGTTTTTGCAAAGGTAGTGCAGCAAACCCGAAGCAGTCTCATGAATGTAATGGGTCTTGAACTGTGTGAGCCCTTTTGTTTGCACAAAACTCAGCAGTCTCTTATGTTATTTTAGAGACTCATGCCCACAAGAGGATGCAAGAATGCCAAGTTTGTACATATCTAGTATTAGCATTCTGAGATTAACAAACCTTAGTGTGATGTTTGCTTGCACATATCTGATGGCTTCCAAGCTGCTCAACAAAGGTGAGCTGAGTTATGTTGGTTGTGTTTGATGTGACTTGCCAGGAGTAACAACACTCTTCATGTGATTCTCATATTGGCAACAGTGGATGCCGGTCTCTTTGCTAACTACTTCAGGCAGGGCCTAGGGTACAGCCCTCCTGTGAGGACAATTCCTGGTTTCAGGTTTCCTGTACGTGAGCTTTATCTAGAAGATGCACTAGAGTTGACAGGTTACAAAGTGGGATGCAACTCACACTATGCCACCAGAAAAGAAGCTACCCCAACAGAAGATGTCTCTCAGTCAGCTGGACTTGTCAGCCAGGGGATCTCATCACTCATGTGAGAAAGAGACGACTAGGAATCAGGGCTTGATGATCATGATGATTCTACAACTGCAACCAATGACTTGTACACCACTCAGCAATCCCTGAGTGTGGTTAATGAGAGTATCATCAACTTTGAGCTAATTGAGACATTGATTTGTTCAATTTTGCAACTGGAGTTAGAGGGGAGAGGGGAAGGCCTTGGCATCAAGTAGTGGGCAAGCCCAGAAGGCTGGTGCCATTCTTGTCTTCCTCCCTGGCATGATGGAGATTCGTAGACTGCAATCACATTTGCAATCCTCCTCTCAAATTGCAGCTTGTGGGCTTGGTGGTCTTTGGGTATTGGCATTGCATGGATCATTATCTGGTGAAGAGCAGAAACGTGTGTTTTTGAAGCCACCGTCTGGTGTCCACAAGATTGTTCTTGCCACAAACATTGCCGAAACCAGTATCACCATTGATGATGTGTGTGAGCTCCTCTCCCTTGCACACAGATGCAATAAATTGTGTCAATTTTTGCTTCAGTTGCCATATTCCCTCTCAGTACTACGAGTTCTCTGGCTTGTGGTGATGTGGGGAAGTTCAGTTCATAATACTGGGCTCATGAACTGCAGCTCATGAGATCAAAAAGAGGAATTTTGACTGGATGCTGGCTCACACAACAGGAGAGCGGGTGATAGCTCAACATGAATGCTTGTCCAATGCAGATTTGTTTAGTGGAAGTGTTTCTGACAGTTGTGTTTGATGTGTGTCTCTTACTATATAGGTATGTCATTGACAGCGGCTGTCACAAGGAGATGAGATATGACCATAACAGGGGTATGTCTTGCTTGGAGGACTCTTGGATTTCCAAGGCAAATGCACAGCAGAGGCAGGGGTGTGAAGGAAGGGTTCACCCTGGCTGCTGTTTGCAGCTATTTAACAGAGAACAGTTCCAAAAGTTGGATGAACAACAACTCCCAGAAATGCTTTGGGTTTCTTTGGAGGGCTTGTGTCTCAGGGTGAGGCACTTGCCAACCTGTGGAGTACCTTTTTCCCAATTCCCATTACCACTAATCCTCTTGTAAAAAATTTCCATGGTTGGAGGGTTCTTTTCTTGTTCAGAAATGCAACTTTCTTGAAGAAGTGTTGTGGATTCGGTCTATGTTGGTCTCAGTCTGGTTCAGACAGCACAGTTAGTGCTCGATCACAAGAGGGAGGTCAAAGTCAGAAGTGATGCTCATCCTCTTGTTGTTGGATGTTGATGGTAGGTGAAATTCCTTCTTCCTGGGAAAGTGGAAAAGGTGGTCTTTCAGATGCTGACACCACCCTCCATTGATGCTGTAAGAACAGCCCTCAAGAGTTTGTAAGACTTGAATGTGATTGATAAGGCAAAGACACTCACCCCCTTAGGCCTGCACTTGGCTAGGATGCCTGTTGATGCACAGGTGGGCAAGTTGTCGATCTTTGCTTGCATGCTCAAGTATCTGGATCCTATCCTTACTATAGCTGCTTCGCTAAGTGCACGATCACCTTTGTCTCACCAATGGAAAGATGCAAGGAAGCTGCTGGGGCTTGGCTGAAATTTGCTGGTAATAGCAAGTGTGACCACATGGTTGTGGTGGTTGCATACAATGGATGGTTGAATGCAAGACAAGATGGGTGGGATGCAGAAAGCAATTATCTCTCAGGGAACTTCTTGTTGAGGGAGGTGCAAATTCTGGCAGACCTTGGTTTTGTGCCAGGATTTGAAGACAGAGAACATGGAAAGGGTCAAAGTGTAGAAGATTCTCTTAGAACAAATGCAAACAGTGTTCGGGTTGTGAAAGCTTTGATCTGTGCAGGCTTCTATCCCAACATTGTGCGTGTCCATTTCAATAGGATGTTGGAGCTATGAGAATTGAGTTGCCCCCTGCCCTGTAGTGTGCAATCATCATAGAGAGCTTGTTCATATTGGAGTAGAAATGCGGCATCATCAACTATGGCTCTGCAACTGCTGTCAAAAGATCCAAGGCATCTTGTGTAATGATGTCCTCTGGTTTTGGCAATGATGCAATCTCATTAACCATGAAGAGCTAGATGAGTCAAGAGAGAAATGTGAGGGAAAATCCATGATTAGCTTGGAGTCTAAGAGTAGATCCAATGCACATTTTTTGGAGCCAGGAAGTCATGGAGCTAGGTCCTTTACAATATCACTCTTTGAATGGGATCATAGTCATCATCACTGATTGAAGTCTCTGAGCCTGCCTGTGGTGTGATGCTTGTGGTGCAGAGTCAATCATGGACAGAACCTTTGAGGTTTTTACTTCGAAAGGAGCTAACCATTACAGATGTGGTAGAGCTCAGAAGAATCATACTCCTAAAGGTCAATCCATTTCTTTCTGTTTTCCTACTTTGGCTTGCATGCATCTAGATGGTCTCATATTTGCACTCAACAAAAAAAATTTACCCATGGATCCTCCCAGGAATCCTTTCTGCATGTAGGCATCGGCTCAAGATTGTCTTTATTAGTCAAGATATGTTGTGCCACATCCTACATCAAGGGCAGCAAACTCCTTTGCATTTCTTTGTTATCATACTCATGAAGAACAGAATGGTACATCCATTACCTAGGGTAAAGTGGGGAACAACAATTCAGAAGAACTTGCAATAATTGTTTAATCGTCAACTTTTATGTCCTCAACTCCTCTGTCCTGTGTTGAATTCACAAAAAAATGCAGAAAGCAAGCTCCCATAGCTAGATGCTAAGGAAGGCCAATTTCTTCAAATGGAGGACTACAACTCTAACAGACACTGGAGTTTATGATTCAAGTATATATTCCACCAGCATCAATTGTTGGTTTTGTCTGACACCAGCTTCCTTCCCTCCAGTGAATATAACAAAGGTTAAACTATCTTTGCTCAAAAGTTTGGGTCAGTTCCTTTCCAAGTGAATTGATTACTATCCAATTTCAGTTTCTTGACAATCAAACAAAACCCATTTGCACTGTGATTTTGTCTATGAAGAACCATTTGTGAAAGCCTGCAAGGATGATGAGTAATGAAAAATAGTGTTGGCATGTCATTCTCTGTGACAATGGATGGTGCCCAAATAACAAGAGTCGAATGTACATGTGTTGGGGAGCACACGTATGAAGTTCAAACCCAACACTTAGAAACCTTGTGAGTAATATTCACAAGTTTATGTACCACACTTTCTTATTTGTCTATTTTGGTTTGTCTGGATCTGATATAAATGGTTATACCTTTGAAGTGTTTTTGTGAAGTGTTTCCAATATGTCAATGTCTGGCCTGACTAGACCCATATTCACCCCACTTGATACATAGTATTTGTTCCTGCAGAGTTGGATGGAAGAGTTGAAAACCTTGATGCAGAGTTGACATCTTTCTATTAATGAAGGTTTTGTTTTGTTTTGTTTGTCACATTGAGATCTCCCATGATGCCCATCACTATGCAAGTGGTAGTGTTGGAAAGCCTTGGATGAGTTGGGAGAGGTCCACTAAGGTGGTTTTGTAATGTCCTAATGTTGATGAGTAGGGGTGTACCAAGGTGGTTTTGTAATGTTTAGACCCATGAAAAATGCCCAAACTAATAACAATGTTTCCAAATGAAAATCTCTCGCTCTCATGAGCCAAAAGCAACAATAGCCTAATTTCTACTCTTGCGTTGGACTTTTTTTTACACGTGTATGGGATGATGATGACTCTATATTTGTCTTTATCTCACATTGTAGATTTTTCTTTTGAGTACATCCCAATGTCGTGATTTTTGTGGTTGAGTCCTCAACCACATGTAAATGGGATGACTAAACAAAAACTTTATTTCTAATTGTTTAGATTTGGCTTTGGAGTGATGGAGATGGTTGTTGTTGACTATAGATGATCATCAATTCCCATATGCTTTTGGTTTCTATCATTCACAAGATAGGATTTTACTAGTTTTGTGGTTTTTCCTAGTTTGTGACAATGCATGGTGTTTACAATGACAATGGCTCAATCTTCGTACAATCTACTAGGTTTGGTCATCCTTCCAAACAACCTTCCAATCCATGTACCCTCTTGGGATGGTTTGACCTACAATTGGAGCTAATGATCAATTCCATGGTCCTCAAGCATACTAGTACCCAAATCACTTGTATTAGTAGCAACCTATGTCTCCAACTAATCAATATTTTGCCTTCACCTCCAACAATTGAAGGGGTAGGGGAACTTCCAACACCAAGAGGAATAGAGGAACCAAACCCTCCTATATGAGTCATTAGGTCAACCAGACTATTTACAAACAAGAATGTTGGCAGTCCAAGGCTTGATTCCTTATAATTCCTGACACTACAACAAAAGGTGTCCATGTACACCAAATGATTTCACTGGATTTTGAGTGAATTCATTGGTCTAATGAATAGGGACTAGTGAATTGCACCCACATTATGTAGTACAAAAAAGTAACCAAAATTTCAAAATTCACATGCCTAATGTGCAAATCATGACAACCATTATGTTATGGAATGTGTTAGATACAAATTTTATACCACCAAATTGTTGCATGTGAGGAAGTTTTGGTTCACCTTATCAAGTCCACCCCAAACTTGAGAGGCAAGATGATCTCTAATCCTTATTGGGCACATTTCGTAATACGAATTAAGGATCTTTGAGTTGAAGTTTAATATTTAGTGGGTTAAGCCACTATTAGGCCTTTAAAATGGGGTTCACTTGTTAAAAGAAGGTATGAATGTACCCTCATTTCTACACTATGGTTTGTTTCCTTTGGGCCATTATCAATTATGATCATAGACTTTTGTCCAATATTGCTAGTGCCTATTCAAGTGCATTCAAATGTTGAATTATTATTTTATCTTAATGTGTTAAATTTATTGATTCCTCATTTAAATTGATTCTTTTTTGCATGTATTATTACAAACATTAAATTTTTATTGTGTATTTTCACACATCCTTTTAGTGGGCAAGTAAGTACCATTTTTATTTATTTTTGGGGTTGCAAAATGAAATTTGTTATTAGGTTATTGATACCAAAAAACTAGCATTTGGGTTTGTAATAATATTAATAAAATTTCAAAAATCACAATGTTTTTAAAATTGATTGCATGATTGATTATTACAAGTTAGATTAATCAATTGATAAATGAATTTTATTTATTACTGATGAATAAAATTTGAACACACTATTGCCTATGTTTTCCCATTCACTTGAATACGATGTTGCTTGTTGTTTTTCTCTTAATAGGTTATTGATCAATTTTTTCCATTGTGTGTCTTTTGTTCATATGGAAACAAGTTGTTCATTGCCATATTATGCAATAAAACCTATTTTGAAATATGATATAATGATGTTATTGAAAATTGTTATAAGTCGCCAAAATTTTGAAATAATAATTTGTTACAATACAATAATTTATTATAATGTTTGTTTTAATATGTTAAATTGCCCATAATATGTAATTAAATTGACTCTTAAAATATGGTAAAATTCAAGGCTTTATATGAATTATGAATGGAAAAAAAAAAAATCGCACATTACATTATGAATGGAAAATAAATAGATTAAAAAGTTCCAAAAATAGGTCATGAAGTAAACATAATTCTGAAAAACGAATATTAGTTCTTTTTTTGTAGGTATAAATTATTGCAAAAATAATGAATTATGTAAAATCAAGTAAAGTAAATGAAGGTGAATAATCAATTGATCATACTAAATATTGAGTGGTAGTATTGTAATTTTATTTAAGAGAAAATATACTAAATTTTTACTCTTCTGCAACTTAATTTGAATGTTAGAACTGAAATTTTTATTAAATAGATTATGATTATTTTTGTATCCTCTAGGTGGCCATTAAAATCTAGCAAGCTAGATTTTCAATTAGAAGTACATTGATATGAATTAATAAAAAATATTCAGCTAACCCAAGATAGACTTTTTTTCTGAAGTTTTACAAATATTGTTATGTTAGCAACCTATTGGCTACTATTTTACCAATAGTTTCCACTACTATGCCACTAGGTATTTCATGTGTACCACTATAGAGCCACTACAATGCCATTATGTTTGACATTTGGGCCATTAGGTGGCCACTATTGGGCCACTAAGTAAGTACTACCTATTCATTATGCATATAAAGCATGAATTTGCAGGGGTCAAACTTGATCACAATTATCCATAAACTTTATTAAAATATTTATATTGGATGTAAATTAAGGTTTTCAAGCTTATACACCTATAATGTTTCTAATTTACATGAGCAAGTGTGAAATTGATAATAGCTAATTCTTTTGCCGATAGCTCCTTGGCACCCACAAGGGTTGCATCTTGTGGCATTGGTGGGTGTGTCATGGGTGTGTTTAAACATGGCACACCATCATTAATGCCACTCAAAGTAGCACAAGTATCCATCATGATGCGAGATGATCAAGAATTTTTAATTTTGCAAAGTTGTTGATAACATGAGTTTACATCAAGAAGATATCAAAACAAATTTTGGAGTGGAGCCAATACAATTTGGGAGAACTTGAAGGAAGGAGTTTGGACTTTGAAGATTATGGAACACAAATACATATCAAGACCTTCAAACAAAAATTTGGTATGTAATCATGTACTCAATACCATACAAAATATTATACGAAATGTACATACATAAACTTCAAACTTATGTATCATATAAAAGCTCGTGTAATATTCAAAACATACATACATATGTAAGGTCCATCTTGTTCAGCCCTAACCTTAATATTAAAAACCCAGGGAAGGAAATACTTTAACCCTAACTCTATAAACCTAATGAAGGAAAAAAATCATTTCTTGAAGCGAATTATTTGTGTAACCCCAATAAAACATTGAATGTTGCCTTGAAAGATGGTGGACGGTCTTTCTTAAATTGCAATTGAGAAATTAAACAAGAACAATTTCCAAATGTTGAAATTTAGGTTTATGAGTTTTATGATGGGGAAAGCCTATTGGGAGTTCATAATCAGTGATGAGAAAGAACCTCCTTTCCTAAAAAACCCCACACAACAACAAATTCAAGCCAACAAAACTTGGCATCAAAATGTTAAGAAAATCTTATATTGGTTTTCCTATGAATGTGTGCAATTTATAATTGTGCATATGCAAGATGTAAAATCACCCAAGCAAGCTTGAAATACATTGGTGAAGATGTGAAACACCAATACACAAGCTTACAAAATGCAGCTCAAATAAAAGTTGCATAATTTACAAAACAAAAAGATGAACATCAACGATTATTCTATAAATGTGAAAAAACTTATGTTTTTGCATCTATAGGAGCCCCTATAATTAATGAAGATCTAGTGGCTATGATCTTGATGCAATTAAATGGGTGGAGGCCAAAACATTAAGGACAAACACTATAGCAATAACAACAAAGTTTTTGTATGAATGCATTCTTACTAAGTTTAGGTGTCCACTAACTATAATCACATATCAAGGGGTGCATTTTATAAATGATGTTATAAAACAAACATATCAGTTTTATTAAAACATGTCAATTCCACTACTTATTACACATAGGAAAATGGTTAGGCATAATCCACTAACAAGGTTTTTGGAACATCATTGATTAAGTTGGTTAATGAGAATAAATTAGATTGGGATGACCATTTACCCATAGTCTTATTGTTTTGTAGAACAACATACAAGGTAGCTAAAAGGTATACACCATACCAACTTGTTTATGGGTTAGATCCTTTAATGCCTACAAAATACATTCTACCAATAATTGGTAGTAACCACAAAAAAAATAATCCAATGGTTTTAACAAGTAGGGCGTCAAAGTTAGAGAAGATGCAAGAAGACATATTGCAATATGAAGTGAATTTAGGAATTCAACATTAGAACAGGGCTTTGTGGAGTCACATACAAAAATACAAAATTCAAATTTTATGATTTTGTTTTGTGGTTTCCAAGGGGGAATAAGTCACATTTGGGGAAGTTCATTAAAAAATGGTTCGGACTATACAAAGTACATTACATGTTGCTTAACAATATAGTATTATTGGTGACACTAACTAACTTTGAACCTAATCCTATGTTGGAAAATATATACAAGTTAAAACTATACCAATTTACTACATTTGAGGTGCAAAATTTTGAGGTATAGAAACCAATTTATTGGGAGGAACTACATACCATAAATCAACCATGGAGAAGAGTCTAGGAAGACAATGATCCGAATGAAGATGAAGATGACAAAGGAGCACCATGACTACCATGGATTAACAATGAAAAACTAGTGATCAAAACCATTAATAAATTTAATGATTTGCCAATAGAATTAGTTGACTCAATAATTAAATGGTTGACTCTACTATTTAGGTGGAACATATTTCAACACACATGGCGGAAACAATGATGGATGACAATGGTATATGGACGAATGAAGAAGATTAAAGTGCATCCAAACCATTAAGGGATAGTAATTGCTTCACATGGATGTAAAGGAACAAGGCCATCAAGAAATGAACAAGGTGCTTAAAAAAAGTGAACATTTAATGCAAAAATGGCGGGTTGCCTTAAACAAAAAAATGGGAGGAGGGAATGAAAGTTGAACTTTTTCGCATTTGAAGTTGTTCCAAAAGGATTTTGTGTTTTGCAATTTGTGTTGTAGTATGAGCGAATGAACTTGTAAAGATCCAAGATTCTAATGATGAAAACGAAAAAAGTGTTGGTGTAGTCCATAAATTCATTGAAGCAACAATAGAAGTTGGTGAAACCTCCAAAATCACACAAAAGGAGGTTTAGCCATAGGAGGTAGGTCACAACAATTCATGTTTTCATCATCATTTCAATCAAGTTTGGAAAATTTACTAGTATTTGTACCAAAAGATAGAAAAAACCTTTGATGAAAGATGGACTAGGAGACTTTAGCAGAGAGAGGAATTAAGATTCCAAATGAAAACAAATCTTCTTTTATTCTAACCCAATAAAGTTATTTTAAGCAGGTGGAAAGATTGGAGATGTGGAAGAAGATGGGAGGGGTAGAAGAATCCTAGGCTAGTAAGGTGGGGTTGGTCACATTGCTGGCCATTGACTAGAAGGAACCTGATCATGACGCATTGGTAGAATTCTTGAATAGATTTGTGATCAAAGGATTAAAGATCTATTTTGGTAGGAGAAATATAATGTATTTCATTAGTAAACAATTGATAGCTAATGCATTCAATGTTTGTTAGAGTGGTTATAATAAAAATCCCAAAAGACAGGTAATCAAAACATTAACAAAAGAATCGTTGTTCAAACATGACATCAAACCTCCATATACCAATGCAGACTAATGGGAAAAATTAAAAAGTGTGAACTACAATGATATATGTGATTTACTAAAGGGAAAAGGTAAATTACATGAACAATAAAAATGCCCTAACATTCATGAAAGTAAAGGAGGGAATTAAGGTAGATTGGGCATAGATTTTGTTCAATAATCTATGTAGTGAATTAAATAGATGGACAAATATGCAAGAGAAAATGCAAGCAAGTGAAAGCATGAAGAAAAAAAAGAATTATATCATTCAACATTAGTTCTGGAAAAATTCTTTAGGTATCTTTTTTAGGAGGATTTAGAGGGTACATAAAAAAATACAACATATATTTAGTAAAAGTCCAAGATGTCTTAGGAGGAGTCACATCAAGTTTTGGACAGTAGTAGGGGAATAACAAGGGGATCTCCAAGATCTATGCGGGAAAAAAAAGCACATTTGAGGTTGGAGAAGGCTCAAAGCAACGAAAGAAGTCAAGAGAGGATGTTAAAACTCATAAAGTCATGTGTGGAAATACCAAACACTATCGGAATTCCTATTTGTTTTTACTAGAAATATTGGTAAAAAAACCCATCTTGGACAAGTCATTTTGAACTTATCCATTGTGACTGGGCCATGTACTTTTTGACCAAGCCTAAGTTGGCATTTTTTACTAGTCATTTTGACTGGTACTTTTGATTAGTCAATATAACAATCAAATGATTTTTTGACTCTTCAACCACCATTTTGACTAGGCAAATGCCATGTGGCATTTAAATAATGGCCACCCAAGTTAAACCACGTGGCATCTAAACATTGGCCAACTAGGCTATGCCACATGACATTTAAACATTGGGCATCTAGGTTATGCTTCATGGCATTTAAACATTGGCCATCTAGGCTATGCCACATGGCATTTAAACATTGGCCATTTAGGCTATGCCACATGGATGGAACCTAAATAACCTAGGTTAGACCTAAAATTAAATACCTACTCCTAAGGTCCTTATGTTTAGGAACCTACAACCTAAACTCCTAGGTTTAGGTCGAGGAGCTTATAACTAGCAACTAGGTATAGAAGCCTAAAGTAGGCTAGGGCAACTAAGCTATGACCTTTACTAGGCTTAAATGTACACCACCTAGATTAAGCCTACACCTATATGACCTAGGTAGGAAAATCCTATTTCATTTTGAATTTGGCCTTTAAAGTTGAGCCTTTTCAATTGGCTCATCCCAAGTGGCCGTCCTTTTTTAAGTATTTTTTCATGTTTTGGATGCTTATGGTGCATTTATTTATATTGTTCATCATTTGGAAAGGATGACAAACAATATGGGACAAACTTTTGGGAAGGATAAACATTTTCATGTCTACACAACACTAGAACCTTTTAATTTGCACAACATTAGATGTTTTTGGAATGTGTGTGGAAGGGTATATAGAAGAATTGAAGGGATAAATTAGTAAGTCATTAGCAGTTTAGGCATTACGAAGTTGTAGACTTGCACCTGGAAATTCTTTTGCAAATCAATGGAATGCAAAGAATCTAGGTCTACCATATTTTGTCAAATATCTTGCCATTATATATGTCATTTATTAAAGGGAAAAAGTATAATATTTTGGCAACAAAAATGCTATTACATTGGTGAGAGCAAAAAAAGGGTAGAACGTAGATTGGACACAAATTATATTCAATAGTTTGTGTAGTGAGCTAGATAGGTGGTATAAATATGTTAAGGATAGTAAGGGGGATAAAAAAGATACATGTCAATCTACTTGGGTATTGGCAAGAATCTTTTAATATTTGTTTATGCATCAAAAGGACAATCCACAAAAACCACCAGTCAAGGTTAAAAAAACTAGGGAGGAGATGCATATAACACTAGAGAACAAAAACAAATTACAACACATTCTCCAAAAAATGTTCTCAAGAGGAAGAATAGAGTTGAGGAAGGAGGAGCCTCAAGCTTAGGAGTGAAGAAGGAACATGAAAGCACAAATTTGAAGGCACAAAAAATGATGAGGGGCAAAGTGGAACCATTTGTAATACCAACAATGGTAAGGGCATAGTCACCAATGGTACATGTAGTTAGATAGTCTATAGCAGTACCATAGATGACATCTCCACATGAAAAACAATCGAGGGACCAAGGGCAAGAGATACCATAGATGACATCGGCACAGGAGAGACAATTGTAGGAGCAGAACCGGGGAGTTAAAAGGGAACATAAGGTTTCTAGAAGGTGAGGAGCATATGCACTTTGAAGGGGATGTATGTGAAGTTGGTTGGAAACCACTTCAAGTTATAAACATTTTCAACATTTACAACAACATTTGTAGCAAGAACAACAACAAACACATGAAGGTTTATAAGCTATTAAATTGCAGACAGAGAGAATGGCAACATAACTTGCTTTTGAAGAATTTAGACTAGTAGAACTACATGTACCACCTACACTAGTAGAAATCAACCAAAATGTAACCACTCCATTTATGATTACATGCAACTTATAGTTGTTTGTGACTAGATTTAGAAATATTTGCAACTACAAGACCAAATTTCAACTATTTTGGTCATTCTCACAACTATGATGCAATTATTAGAAATTTCATCCTATTGGTGGATCGATTTTACATTTATTTTCAGCCATTAATAGGTTGATATGTCCCATTAGTCGCAATATTCACCAAATTAGTTGCATCCTAAAGGTATTCTACATTGACAAAGGGGTGTATTTTAATGTATGTACTATATATATATATAACATGCATACGTATGTATATTGTTCATATAATGAATCTCAAATTTTATATTTCAACTCTGAAAATTTTGCATTTAGAGTTTATTAATTTGGATTCTCAAAATTAATAATTCTAGTATGAAATTATTAGTCGAGTATAAAATGGACATTTCAATTTTGAATATTGTATTTGAATATGAAAATTGAATTTCAATTTTGGAAATTGTTATTTAAATTCAAAAAAATTATCTGATCTAAAAATTGATATTTGAATTCTAAATTATTTTTTTCAAATCTAAAAATTAATATCTCAATTCAAAAAACTTTATTGAGTCTCAAAGTCGACATTTTGATTTTAAATATTTTTATTTGAACTTGAAATTTGATATTTGAATTTTAAAGTTTTAAATTTCAATTTTAAGAAATTATTTGACTTGAGGGTTGAAAGTTGAATTCCAAATTATTATTTTGGATTGCTGAAATTAATTTTTTAATTCAAAAAATTATTAATTGAGTCTTACGATGGACATTTTAATTTTGAATATTATTATTTGAATCTGAAAATTAACATTTCAATTCTGAAATTTGTTATTTAACTTCAAAAAGACTTATTTTGTTGCAACCCCACTTTGGCCAAGTGTGCGGGTGAAGCCCAACACTTCCAAAGTTGGGGATTTGGAGTCCTCGACTCTCGAATGTTTAGAGTTCAACAGCAGGACCCAAAACACCTTGCATTGAGGTGTTTTTGATGTCATTGAAAAGGTCTTGAAGCGTAGATATCGAAAATGGCCTCGCATTGGTCATTTGGACATCTGCAGCCCAAGTTATGGGCAAAAGAAGGACCGGGAGTCAAATTGGTAGTTTGACTCCCGACCACTAAAAGTCAGGAATTGACCTATTTCCGACCTCCGAATTGAGAGTGTGATACGTCGTTGGAAATATCTCGACGAGGGCTACAAGTTTGGTTTAGACTTCATTGCGATCTGACTTTTCACTCGAGAATTATGAGCTCCCAAAGTCCTAGGACTCCAACCGGGACAATTTTGGGACAATTTCGAAACTCCAACTTGGGAGTCCCGGCAAAAAAAACCATTTGGATGTAGTCTCGGCGGGGCGTCGCAGAGAATACTATATGGGGGAAGGTGGTGGCTTCCCCCGAGTCCGGGCCGTGGTGTGTCTTGTGGTCCAAAGTGCCCGTGGCTTGTCCCCAACACCCAAGGGTGTCCCGGAATGTGAACTAACCACTTGGTGGTTTGTTTTGATGCATATTCAAGCTTGATCTACTAAACCCTCTTCTTAGTCTATCCCGGGACTTTTAGCACGCCCCTCCACCCCTCTATAGTGTTGGAAATCGGGAGCGCCTTCCGAGTTCCAACTTTCCGCAACTACACTTTGGTGGACCCTCAAGTGGGTTCACCCCGGGAGTTGGGAGTGCGTCATATTTGATCTAAATTTTGATATTTGAGTTCTAAATTACTATTTTGGAATCTTAAATTATATTTTAATTCATAAAATTATTGATTGAGTTTTAAGGGTTTTTTCTATTAGTGTTATCCATAATAAATCACTTTTATAAATAATTATAAATGATTATATTTATTAAATCTAAATTACACTAAATAATTATTTTTATAACATATATTTGTATATTATTTAATTTATATTTTTATATTAAAAGAAATTAATTAATGTAATTAATGTGACATTACTTTAAAATTATTACAATTATTTCATATAAGAATTAATTAGTATGTACATAATTATTTTCTAATTGAACATAATTATCAAATTTTGTAATTTATAACTTCAAACCTGAATTAAAAGTTTGGAAACATTATAATGTAGTTGAAATAATTATTTTACTAATTTTAATTTCATGAATTATTGTATAATATTATTATTATTAAAAAAATTGTGATTCATCATCTATATTAAATATTTTATAATAATTATGAAAATTAATGTTATGTTTAACAAATTATTGTATTTATAGTTAATAATTAATAAGAGAAAAAAATTACTTGACCTATAATAATTTTTATAACAATAAATCTAATTATACAATAAATAATTTAATTAGTTGAATAATACTTTTTAAAAAATTCATGTAAGAATTTATTTTCTAATAGCAATTGTTAATTCAATACTTATAATTTTAACATAAATATTTAAAATATTTAATCTTTAAATTATAATCATTAAATTATTTTTACATTAATTATATTATATATAATTCGAGAAGATTTTTAAAAGTAATTAAATATTTTTAAATATTTTAGTTATTTAATTATTTATGAGTTATGCATTGATAACTTTGAGTGATTAGATATTTAGTTTGTTAAATATTAAGATTTTATTGCTTATGTAAATAGTTGGTAATGAATACTAAATATTTGTAGTGTATACTTTATAATTTAAATATGTGTAAATTTAATCATTATTAATTAAATGATTATCTAATCATGTAGTACTTGAATTGTGTAAAAATCTAAAAACTAAGAAAGTAAGGCATGAAGAAAGTTTTGGAATTACAAATTAATTTGTGAGAAAATTGCAACTTCAAAATTTATCCCATATTGTTTGTTTTTCATTACTATTTTGAACACTATATAAACAAAAGGGTGTGGTCCTCTAATTTCACATTAAAAAATTTGTGCACATTGGATGAGCCAATGGAAAGGTTCAACCCACAACAAAAAAACAAATTATGCACATTTCTAAAGTATTTACCTTCCCAACCTACATATATACCTAGCTAAGTAGATACCTAGTTTGACCTACCCACCTAGGTCGACCTATGTACCTACCTATATGAGTAGGTATTTAACCTAGGAAGGTAGAACCTACCTATTTATTTATTTTCTTAAATAGGTAAGTTGGTACGTATCCTAGGTTTGTATGCACCTGTTTATATACCTACCTAGGTACCTACCAACCTAATATTATTATTTTTATTAATTTTTAATAAAATTTCACATGGCATACTCACATTGGGCCACGTGTCGTAATATAATATCATCCAAGTATTTGAATTGAACATCTTAGATTATTTCCAAAAAAAATTAATAATAATAATAATATTATTATTATTATTAAAACACATGGCAACACATCATTTGCCTTCAATTGTGACCAAAATAGTTGCATCTTAATCACATGTGACAATATGTATACAATAGAGTCAAAGGATGAAATGTATTTGTTGACTTTTTTTTCATACAATATCCTTTGTCATTTGTGACTAATTTATCACATGCGACTTGTTTTAGGCAACTAAAAGGATTTTAGTTGCAAAATGTCTCTTACGACTAAAATTTAGTCACAAAGACTAGTTGAAAATACATATTTTACTTCTAATGCTAGTAGGCCAGAATTTGCAAAAGGATTCCCATTTGAATTTCAATTTGGGGAGAAGAATTGTATAGGAGCTGGGATCATCTGCAAAAGGATCTGGAAATCTTACGACACAAACAAGTACACCAAAGTTTATGGAGGAGGTAGCTATAGAAGTAATGAAAGTGATAAGGTAGTTGAGTTATTTCAGACCATGGCAATTGTGAGTATGAATATGGGGAATTTGATTATAAAGGTAAACATTTTGAATAATAGATTAATTATGGGGGAGAAGTAGAAGGAAGTGTTACAAGAGGAATTAAATAAGGAAAAAAAATTCCAAAAGGGGTATAAGCATAATGTGGAAATATGGAGGAAGAATAAGATAGAAGCTAAGTAGAAAAATAAAGTGATCACTAAGAAACTTTAGGATGAGAATGAAGAGCTCAAGGGTAGCACAACACAACTGAAGGCACAAGATGAAGAACTTTAGAATTTAAAGTAGAAGGCTAAAATGTAGGAAACCATAAAGAGGAAATGGACAAAAACACAATTTATTCATAAGAAACAACAAGAGGTTTTGGATAGTTAAGTGAAAGCACTAACTAAATAATAGAAGAAGGAGAATGTTTTGACATATTTGGAATTGATAAATTTGAATAATGTATCTTTGTTGCAATTTAAGGAGCTTAGAAGAAAGATAGCAGAGGTAGAAAAATAATAATTAATGGAGGACAAGGAGTATTAAAAAACTCTACAACACCTACAAGCACAATTGGAGACGGCACAAGAATAAAGGAAGAGTTTGGATCTAACTAGTATTAATAAAAGACTAGAGGATTATGAACAAATGTTGCAGTATTATACATTGATGAGGATGAGAGGAATGGTAGGAGGTTGCAAAGGAATATTTTACAAAGGAGTTTGAGAAAAATATGGCTCAACATAGAGCTGATGAAAGAATTCAGAAGTACAAGTTGGAAGCTTATCAAAAAAAAAGTTCCATATTTCATTTGTGGCAGTCCAACAAGTACAAAGGTATGAGGCTAGGATGAAGAGACAGAAGTAGGGCTTAGTGGGACAACTCAAGAGGAGGAAATACAGATTAAAGAATCACAATACCTCAAAAGTGGAATAGTTCATGAGGAGGAGGTACAACCAAAGATACCACAAGACCTTAGACGAGGGGGTTAGGAAGAAAAAAAACCAAAAGGAATTTAGGAACATGAAAAGGTGGAGGTTATTCTAGCTCTAGAAGAAGAAATATCTAAGATACATAATTTGGACATAGAACCACAAACTAAATTAATGGGGGAGGAGATCGAAATTGTAGAGCAAAATGTAGATATAGAACTAGTGGTTTTTATGTAGATTAAGATTATAACACTATGGTAGAGGAAATAGATGTTTACAAGGATATAAAATGTTATCATTTCATTTCATTTTACAAGGATTTCGAAGATGGAATCCAAAGTACAAAGGGGGTAATGTTAAGGGAGTAAGCTGAATATGTGATTCATGATGAATAAGGCAATTAGGGTAGGGGCTCATTAGGGAACTTTGTTAGTTTGAATTGGGAATTTTTATTGTTTTGGATCACAATGATGTGACTTGGGATGGTTCACAAGGGGGAAAGTTTTGGAGAACAAGGAGGAGGAGAGGAAGATGATACAAGGAGGTTTTTTTGGAGAAAAGTAGGAAGAGCTAGAGGTACTTGCAGTAGAAAACCACAAACTTTGTTTTGATATAACATAGATTTTCAGTGTTGTTTTGGGATTTTTTTTAAACAAAACATGGGATTACATTGTAATTTGGATTCATGTTTTTAGTAGTACAGAAAAGCGCATACTTCTACATAGAATTCTATGTTCATTTTTGTGTGAATTTTTCGTAATGTTAGATTATGATGAAATGAATTGTAATCTTGTTTTTGGAGTTTTTTGTGATGTATTCTGAAGTGCAGATTCTAGTTATATGCAATAACCATGAATATGATGTTGAAATGAATTGTAATCTTGTTTTTGGAGTTTTTTGTGATGTATTATGAAGTGCAGATTCTAGTTATATGCAATAACCATGAATATGATGTTGAAATGAATTGTAATGTTAAGTTTGTTTAGACTTAAAACAGAAATAATGAACTTAGGCATGTGAAATGTAAATATGTTGTTACAATAATGTGAAATATTTTGTAGGAATTTAAATTTCACTTCTACCAATCCTTTCTGATTAATATGTAGTTGTAAAGGCTAGTTGCAAAACCCAAAATGTGGTGTGTGTGTGTGTATAATCAAGGGGATCTTGCCATGAAAATCCACCTCAAGATAATTTAATTTGATGTTTTGAACATGGATACCAATATTGGGTTGTGACAATAACTAGGTGACATGTTAACTAGAAACCATGACAAAGTACAAAATATAATGTAAAAGTTTAAATCTTGCCATGTTTCATTTTTGCATAAAGTGTGATCCGTCATGATTTATGTTCACCCACACTATAAAGTTCATTGCCTAATTGCATATTTGTCCATGTGTAATGCCTACTACAAGACAATAACAATTAATTGTTAATATTAGTCTAGTGTTATGAATCGTGCCAACAATTCTTCATGAAAACTAGAAGATTGTTGGTCAACATTTTGATTACTTCCTTAACATATAGTGTATGCAGTATTTTCCATGATGATGGAGGCAAATGTTGTAAATCCAATAGAAGTGCTTGCAAGGAGAGAATTTATGACCTTGCTTGCTAGGCTTCATTGAGTTCCAATATAGATAAGTGCAATTCGATTCTTGACAAATGCAAACCACATATGAGCCCTCTTGTTTGCACATGGCAAGCTTTGTGACATAAAGGTTTTTTAAATTCATCAAATGTTAGCACCAACATTCAATAATTCTACACTATCTTGTCATTTTTTCTTGTCGTTGTTTTTAAGATGTCGTCTAACCTTAATTCCTTTTCATTTTTTTTCATGCCCCCTTGGAGTAGGAATCTTTTTCAAATGGGTTACATGCCCATTCGTTTTCAATAACCATATGGGTGTTTGGATATATAGTTAGCAAATCAAAACTTGCATGTGTGAGATCTTTAACTTCCAATTGAATAAGCATGTCCCCATTGCAACCAACCAAATTTTGGATGAACAAGTCTAAGGTGTTGCAAATCTTTGAATACATAAGACTTCACCTCCATGAATGCTTGTTCCTTCTCCTTCCATGTCATCTATCTATAAAGTTCTTATCGTACAACGATGTTCTTCATTTGCAAAATTTGTATTGTCATTTTTTCCATGGTTTGATTTATTTTTCTTATTCATGCAAACCATAGTTCCTTTTCCCTTTCCAAGCCTTCCACCTTATGTTCATATTCTATTAATGTTTTTTAATATGCATGGTTTGCCTCATTCCATGCCTCTTTCTTTTTTAGCTCTTGACATACATGTTGTAAAACTTTCCATTCCACCATCCTCTTCTTCAATTCCTTATTTTTTATGGTGAGCTCCAGCATCTTCGTGCATTGACTCTTTCCTCCATCTTTGTCTTTTATTTTTTCCAATTTGTTGTTTTTTTTTGTACTCCTCATGTCCTTCCTACTCCTACTTTATTTGCTTCATCAATTCCTACTTCCCCCTTCCATTGTGGTCAACTTAATGTTTAAAGATCGAATTTCCAAGTCCGAATTACCCATCTTCAAACTTATAATTGCCATGGCTTGAAACATTTCAATAGTTTTATTACCCTTTAACACCTCCTTTGCTAGTTTTGAACTACATATTTAGGGGTCAAATTTTGTGGGGTCTCTTCTTTAAAAAAATCTTCTAATGAAATTCCCTTGCCCTTCATCTATAAGCCCAGATCCATATCCAACTTCTACCCTTGTGCTGATCCCGATCTACTATGTGGTAGTACTATAGCATGTGGTTTAAAATCATTGAAAGTTGGTCATAATATAACCATCTATGGTTCTTAAGATGGATGTGGTTATTATTGTTCCATGTGTGGTTATGTGAGTTGTACCTCCATTGGAACTTCCTCATGGACCTCGACGTAAACATGAAAATCATACAAATTGTCCATTGCATCATATTGCATATGTTCATGTTGCTCATGTAGTGTTGTTGCCACTTGAGGTGATCTATTCCTTTTTTATTTAGTCTTCCTTTCTTGCTCCTATTTTGAGCTATGATCTTTGTGGTTTGGATGGGATATGTTTGGTTACCACTCTTGGAGCTATAATTCCTATTGGTTTCACTACTAGAATTCCTATTGTTTCGAACTAACCAAGTTGACTAAATGGGTTTTTTTTATTAAAAGACATATATTTTTTACTAGAGGCCAAGGGCTTGAATGATGATGGGTATCTTTTTGACTAATCAATTTGACTAGAATGATTGATTTGACAATTAGTCAAACTGAACATCTAGTCAAATTAGCAAGTGCCGAGTCAATAAGGACACCTATTATATTCAATCAATAAGGCTTAGTCAAAGTGGCCAATGGCCTAGTCAAAAGGCCCAATTACAAATTATAATACTAGTTGGGTATCTTGGGGACTACATTTAATATTTTGACTATGTTTGACCAATTTGCAAAAAGTTAAAAAATGTAAAAGTTATTTAATCATAACTAAATAAATCATGACCAAATTAATTATGATTAAATTAATTATATATATGGTTTATCTAACTATGGTTATGATTATATTGAAATTATTATGGCCCAACTACCTATGAAAAAACTAATTAATATTAAAACTTATCATAATTAATCTAACCATGGTCAAATTAACAATAGTTGGTTTACCCTTAGTAAGTTTAGCTATGATAATTAATTTAGCATAATTAATTTAACCATTACTAATTGGGCCATTGTTGGTTTTGCCATTATGAATTTAACCATGGTTACTATAAGCATAATTAAATTACCTATGTTTATTTTTAAAATATTATTATTTTAGCCTAATAAATTTAACCATAATCAATAGGCCCATAATTAATTTTAAAATATTTTTTAATTTCCATGGTTGGTTTTGCCATAATTATTTGATTCATGTTTATTTTAGTCAAAATTATTTTTTGCCATAAAATATTTTTTCATTACTTAGTTTAACCATATTAAGTTTATTAGTTGTTGTTAGTTTAGCCGAATTTATTTACTCATGGCTAGTTTAACCATTTTTAGTTTAACCATTTAAAAATTTCCATAATTATTTGAATCATTTTAATTTTAGCCATAATTATTTCATTCATGTTCATTTTTGTCAAAATTAATGTTTCTATAATTGGTTTTACCATAAAATATTTATTCATTAGTTAATTTAACCACATTAACTTTATTAATAGTTATTTTAGCCAGATTTATTTACTCATGGTTAGTTTAACAATTTCTAATTTAGCCATGGTTAAACTTGTCATGATTATTTCATTCATGTTTATTCTAGCCATAATTCATTTTTGCATAATTGGTTTTTCCATAAAATATTTATTTGTTAGTTTAGCCACATTAACTTTATTAGTGGTTAGTTTAACCATTTTTAATTTAGACATGGTTAATTTTGCCATAAATATTGTAACCATTTTGATTTTAGCCATAATTAATTTCTACATGGTTGGTTTAACCATAAAATATTTATTCATTAGTTTAGCCATATTAATTTTATTCATGGTTAATTTAGCCATGGTTGGTTTAACCATAAATTATTTATTCTTTAATTAGTTTGGCCATATTTATTTTACTCGTGGTTAATTCAGTCAATTCTAGTTTAGTCATAAAATATTTATTCATTGGTTAGTTTGGCCATATTTAGTTTACTTCTTATTAATTTAGCCATATTTATTTTATTCAAGGTTGGTTTCACCATATTTATTTAGATAGAGTTAATTGAACCACAATTAGTTTAGTCATGGTTATTTTTCCATAATTATTTTTAATTATGGTTGTTTAACCATTATTAATCTAATAATCAATAAAATTTCCAATATTACTTTAGTTGTGGTTGATTTAAATATTATTTTTACCAATCTTTTTTTTTGTTATAATTAATTTTTCCTAAGTTAAATTAGCCACCTATTTAATTTATGTACTATAAGTATGTGGCTAAGTAATTTTAATATAATTAATTTATATGTAGGTGTATTTATATGTACATACCCTACCATACTCCACCTATTTACCTATATTTTAACCTATAGGTAACCTAGTTATATAAGGTAGAGTAGGCCATTTATATACCTATGATAAATTATTAGTTGATCAAATAGTTATTTACCTAAAATACACTAATGATGTGTAATTAAATAGGTAAATATTAGTTATTACAAATACATTGTTTATAATATATAATGAATTAGGTCAAATTTGTAAGGATTAATTATAATTTGGTTGTAATTATTAATTATAACTAAATAATTAGACATTAATTATTATTATTTTAAAATTTTAACTTAATTAACATATATATTTACCTACCTCTTTATTTATTTATTTACTTAATTTATGCATCTTACATAGTTACTTAGTTGTTTGTTGATTACATACACCATATACTTATGCCCAAGTAAATATCTACGTCCTTGATCAAGAATGTGTTCAAAAATTCCAACATTACACTGGGCATTGATGCTTCCCACCCCATCACAAACAAAGGAACAAGCCTTGCTTTAGAAGTCCAGTTTTCTTCCATAGTAATATCTTTCTAGTTCTCCATTTGCTCTATATGTTTGTCATAGTTTCATTTCATCTGTGTCCACATGAAACGCTTAGGATCTAGAATTTTAATACCTTTCTCTAGAAGTGTAACTTTGTCTAAGATTACAACGTCTTCTCTTCACTAGCGTTTCCGCTTCACAGTGCTCCATTTCCATCAACCTTTGTTGTGTTTTTGCCATTGTCTACATCTTTGTGGTTTACAGTACTTTCAACTGCACTTATGTGAATAGTTGTTCTTCCTGCACAACAATGTTTTTTTCCCTTACATCCTTCTGCACTATTTGTGCCTCCACAAAACGATGTTCCTAAGCTTCGTCTTCTTATAATTTTTCAATGCACACTAGATCTATTGATGTAGCTCGTGGTTTTGTTTGTTCTTTTACACACTAACATCATTTGCTTTTGTGCAAAAACTCAATTGTAGATGTTCCAATTATATCTATGTCTTGAATTATCATATGTGCAAACTATATCCTCTCGTTATACGCTTTCCCTTTTGCACATTCCAAAGATGATGATGAATGCGACGATGACTTTATAGCCAACAATTGAATATTCAACATTCTTATCTTTTGCTCTTTTCAACTCCTCTTCCAATTCTATTCTTCTCAACAATTCCGCTTCCTCCTCTTGCCTTCATCTGTGTTCACTCCTTTGAGATTATTTTCCCTTGTTATTTGTTGTAGTTTTTCAATTGTATTCTATGCTCATATTGTTGTGAATTCCAAGACTTGGAAAATGTGCACAACTTCTAGCAACAAATGCAAATTGCTTTTGACGAATACCTCGTTTTTTCTTGTCCTTGAACATCTTGCCGATCATATTCATTTTTTCATATGCTCATTGTCTTTTAATTAACACATGAACTTCAAAATTAATACGACCTATCACTACAAGTTTATGTGTCCCTTATACAATCACATGGAAACATTTAATATCATCATTATGAATGAATGTTGTAGATTTCATTTTCTGATTACTTTACATCCGTAATCACCTTACATTATTTGTACTAACTCCACTTTGTTTGCCTTGTACACCTTTTGTTGATAGTGCCCATTTATATGATGATTGTGAAAACACTTTTGGTGATTGTACCAATTTTTTTGCTAATTATGCCCATAACTTTGATGATTGTGCAATTACTGCTAACGACAAAGAGAATACTACTATTGGTTTAGCTAATACACCTGACATATCATCTATAGATTTTTGCATCCCAAATCCCACACTGATGTAATTATTGTTTTTTTGTAGATTGAAAAAAAAGATTGCGTTCATTGCTAGATTTGTGATCTATTATTTATTTTCATCATTTTTCATATGTGGTTTTTGTATTTGACATTCTTCATCATCCTCTTTTGTGTTAGAATTCGCCTCCTAAACTCCACCTACACTTCATTCCCAATAGATTGTCATATGTTTTTTTTTTTTCTAAACTTTAGTTTTCATGTATGTATAAGGTTTGAGCTTATTCACATTGACCAACAAAAGGTTAGTTTCAAACTTCTCAATAGTCACCAATAACATTATGTTATTTAACAACACATAATGTACTATGTACAGTCCAAACCATTGCATAATAAACTTCCTTAGGTGTGACTTATTGCCCTTTGGAAACCACATAATATAATCACCAAAACTAAACTACTTTTCTAGATTCTTTTGTTGACTCCATAATGCTCTATTCCACTATTGAATTCCTACAATTTTTGCAACTTGCATTCTAGTTTCTTGCAATTTTTCGAATTTTGTAATTCTACTCGTTAAAATTCTCGCTAGACTATTGTTTCTCTCATCTCCACCAACAACTAAAACAATGTACTTTGGGCATTATTGAATGTAATCCATACATTAATTGATATGGTGTATACCATGTTGCTACTTTGTATGCAATTCTATAGGAAAATAACACTATAGATAAATGTTCATCCCAATCTGTTATATTTTCATTAATTAACTTGGTCAACAATGTCGCAAGTACCTTGTTAGTAGACTCAACATGCCCATTCCCCTAAGGATAATAAGTTGTAGAACTCACATGTTTCACCAAAAATTGATCTGTCAAATACTTGATGGCATCATTAATAAAATGAACTCTTTGATATGTGATTATAATCAAAGGACATCCAAACAGGGGTTAAAATGCACTCATACAAAAATTTTGTTATGATTGTTGTTGTATTAGTTCTTAATGTTTTTGCTTCCACCCACTTAGTAGCATAGTATGTGGCAACAAAAATATATTTGTTCCTTGTATATCCCCATGTTAGTTTAATTGGCCCCACAAAATTAAATCCCCATTTCATAAATGGTTCCTCTAGAAAACTTGTGACCAACTTTGCAAAACTTTGAGTTACCAATCTTCATGTTCTTTGACGTGCATCACAAGATTTACAGTAATCATGCATGTCCTTGTACATAGTTGGCCACCAATATCCAGCATCCAATATCTTCTTCTGCATTATTTTTGTTGCAAAATGCCCTCATGAAAGTCCTTCATGCAATTCTTTCATCACCATTTGTACTTCTATTGTTGTCAAACATCATCATAGTCTATTGTCTTGGTCCATTTGATAAAATTCACCATTCTTTAGTGTAAACTACTCTACTCCCTTGACCAACCTCTATTTCTATTGCATTGATAATGTGTCCTCAATTTATTCTATTTTTAAAAATTCTTTTACCTCATTCAACCACTTAGGCCTTGTATAAAAGAAACTTGCATTTGTGGTTTGATCGGGCACACTTGTGGGTTTTGTACTATTTGATAATCTTGACAATGCATCTACTATTACATGAGTTTTACTTAGCTTATACACTATTGTGAAATCATATTCAAGGAAAAATAACAACCATTTAGCTATTTTCCTTGAAACCTATGGTTTGTTGACCAAATAGACCAATGCCATATGATCTACATAAAAGACAAACTTATGCAAAGAAAAAACCATTGTTAAATCTTCTCTTTCTATTGTGTTATAATTTTATTCTACTCTATTCAAAAGCCTAGAAGCATACACTATTGGTTGATCACTCTTCCTTGTTATGTTTTGAGACAAACATAGCCCCCACAACTAACAAGGACACATCTATATGAACATGAAATTCCACTTGCCACTTTGGTGGTATCAGTATTGATGTTTTAATATACTTTTGTTTAATCAATTCCTAGGCCTTTTGACATTCCTTTGTCCAAAGAAAAGTCTTTTTCTTTATGGTTAATTTAGTGATAGGTGCCATAATCGTAGTAATTGTTTTTATAAAACATATGTAAAACTATGCCATCCCATTGAATACTTGAATTTGTTGGGGATTCTTAGGTGGTGGCATGTTTATGATTACTTGTATTTTTTTTGGATATGATAGTTTCCCTTCCTCGGAAACAATAAAACCCAAAATCATCCCTAAAAATATCATAGATGTAGAATTGTCTAGATTCAGACTAATGCCATATTCTTTACACTTTTGAAAACATAATATGAGTTTCTACAAATGACTTTCCATGTCACTATACACCGTAAAGTCATCTAGAAATATCTTCATAAAATTGTCCAAATACTCTTTGAATGTTTTGGTCATGGCTTTTTGATATGTTGGAGGTCCATTTTTAACTCCAAATGGCATCAACCTCCATATAAAAGCCCCCAGTCCGTAACAAATGCAGTCTTGTATATATCCTCTGGAACTGTTTTCACTAACATATTTTTTTCATTTCATAATAACAAGTCTTCCATCTACACTAATTATGCATTTTCAAGATTTTCATTTCGTTTAGTGATGATTTGGTTAAGTAACACCAAAAAATTTGTTGGCAATAACAACAACAATCCATACATTAGTTCAGAAGGGCTATGTTTGTGTTGCAATTTTGTAAGCAATCCAATAGGCCCACAAGGTATTGGATAACATGACATCCTAATTTGTTGAAGTAGCATTGATTAATTTAATTAAGATCTACCATTAGTAGAAATCTTGTCATTTGTAACCATTCCCTATGCAATTAAATGTCGCCTATAATTACAAATGGATGCCTATGCAACTAGTTTTCAAATTTGGATGGATTTTGGTTTTCCTTTCAACTAACACTATGCCAAAATGTAGAAATATAATTACATATATGACTATATTTGTAGTCATAAAGGACATTTACAACTACCATGACTATAGTGCATACGGATTCATCGCAAAGGCCATTAATCATTTTTTGGTCATAGTCGTAAATGCCATAGTCATCAATTGTAGTCATAATGGCATGTGCCTTTTACGACTATTTATATTTATTATTAATATTATTTTAAAATTGGAGTGTCAAAAAGGTTCGACCTATCTTCCTAGGTAGGTAGGAAACCGGGACCTATTTATTTGTGTAAGTAGGCAAATAGGTAGGAAAGGGGAAATGTAGATGAAATGAATAGCCAAAAACAAATTCATTTACTTTGCAATTTTCATTTAATAGGTTAAACATTTTTTCACTCATCCCAAATTGGCATATGCATTTCAATGTGATAAATCAAGTGAAAACATGTTCTTTATATAGCTTGTGAGATGAGGTTCAAAGACAAAACATACAAATTAAACCTTTTACTTGCACTTCAGTTCTAAATTGAAATGCAACTAAACCATTTCCAAAAGCCAACTTTAATTAGTAATATCTGTATCATATTATATCCAAATGAAGTGATTTAAACTTCATTCTAGAAGGTTCTCCATAATCTACACCCAAAATATGATTAAAATTATTTTAAAAATACTTGAATTGCAAAACATTGCATGTAAATCTTGCATTTCAATACATTTCAACAATGATGTCTTGAAAACATTTTCTTTCTTTAACCATCATTATCTTTCTCATACTTTGTCCAAATGAAAGAAAAATTTAAATATATGAATTAAAAAAATTACATTGTACATTTTAATTATGAAACTTCATATGAATAGTTCATAAAATATGATGTATCAACATATAATAATGTTATTTTCAAAACGATACAACGTTACATAGTGTATTTATGAAATGCAATACATTTAAATATGGTATATTAAATACATACATGTTAATTTTTATATTATAAATATGAGCTTGATTATGTAATTATAAAATATAAAATTATTTTAACATATGAATATTTAAGGAAATGAAAATTTTATTATAAATTATAAATAACTTTTACATTATATATCAATGATCTTATATGAAAAAAAATTTGCATCCAAAAGAATAAATTTCATGGATGAATATTATGTTTCGCATTTTTATGAAATGAATCCCACAATAAAATACTATAGTTAAAAACTTTATATATAACATGTATACATAATTTTATATGATATGTATGTTATATCTTATATACATTTGATATATGATATATGATATATTTTTATTTTTAAAATAATGGATTTTGATTTTGTGTTGTTGTAAACATCCTTTAGCATTTTATTAAACAAATGAAAAAGAAAGAATATGACTTATTTTTTAGAATAAAAATACAAATTTATTTAAATAATATATAATTTGGATTTAAAACTGATGATATCTATACAAAAAACTCACAATAAATTATATCATTGACTGATATAATAAATACATTGAAATAATTATATATATAAATATTCTACTTTAGTTTTCAATATCATAGATTATATTATTGTAAATCGTATTTTAATAAGTAATGAAATATATATATACATGATTACAAATAATATGCTAGTTGATAATTTTAAAAATATTCTAAAAATAGTTTTTAGTATTCCAAAGAATTAATATTAATTATTAATAAATTTTAGAAAATAGAAATTAACATTTCCCAATTTTTTTAAAAATTTGAAATTTAATATTTACTTATATCATTTGGTTTCAAAATAATGGAAGATGTTGATTAATTATAAAATAATTTATATCATAGAAGTATAGGTCAAATTTCAAAATGTATATGTATTATATATTTTTTGATGTTACAAAAAGTAACTATATTATTTAATCAATAAACCTTAATAATAAGTATTTAAAGATTATTAAATGATTTTTAATGTGAAATTTAATTTGATGTAATTTACAAATAGAGATAATAAGGATTACAAATAATTTGAAACTTAATCATTACATGTTTTAAATAAAATTCTAAATAATGACTTAATTCTGATGTTTAAATATGATGATTCTTGAATATGAAATGTCAACTATGAAAAATTATTTTGAATAGGAATATTGGAAATTTTAATATATTTTGGTCATATAGTACATCAATATTCTAAATTAAATATCAAGAAAATACTAAATGAAATCATGTAATTAATTTTAGATGATCATAGGTAATTAAACATGTAATATAAATGAATAAACTTAAAGTAGATAAGTAGTTAGTTGGATAGTTACTTAAATGTAGGTAAATTACTTATTTACATAATTCGATTATAAAAAGATAGTTACATTTTAAATTAACTATTTACTTACATATATATATCTTGTTTTTTTTAGCAATGAATGTTAGCAAAATATTTTAATTATAAACCTAGTTTGCCTATAATGGAAAAAGGTGTTTGAAAGTTTAAAGCGCTAAAATTTTAATATTTAATAATATACATATTCATTACATTTATTCAAATAATATTTCAAATTCATGATCAAGGTGACTATAGTTGCTAGTTGTAGTCGCACACATACTAAAATTCATGATTATAGTCCATAACTTAATAATGTAATCATATTTTTCGTAGAAAAGTTTGATAGTCATAGAAGACATGTCTTATGTGACTATACAACTAAGGTGAATACATAGTCACAAAATGTTTTAGTCATGGATTTCACATTTTGGCATAGTGTAGGTTGTGACTATGACCTATTTCATCTTTCCAATAGGTTGATTTTCATGATGTTTTTCTATTTTTTACAACATCCTGTATACATTAATTGTAGATGGGACTAAGATAGTCACATTATAGTTGCATAAGGTATGTATGCTACCTTGTAGTTACATATATATATTATTTAATAATACATACGTACCTATATGTATATACGTACCTACTTATTAAGTACCTACTTACCAAATACCTACCTATAAATATTTATCTACCTATTACATACCTATGTACATACCACCTACCCACCTACTAACCATCTACTTACCTACTACGTACTTACATATGTACCACCTACCTACCTACTACATACATACATACCTACTTATTTACTAGGTACATATTACACCCTATTTACCTACCAATTATGTACATATCTACCTACTTACTTATTAGGTATATACACTCTACCTACCTATTATCACTACAAGAAATATTGTATTATGTAACCATCCAATTTGCAACATGTGATTATCCATTATTTGCAACTATATTTTATAATTTATACATTAATAACCATCTTTTTAATATTTTTACTATTTTTGTGATTATGGTGTGATTACTAAATTGTACATCCTTCCATATTGACTAACTTCTTTAGTTTTTCATCCAAGAATAGGCCCTTATGTTTATTTAGTCACAAATTTTTGTGATGTGCCTATACATTTTATGTACACTAAGGCATTTTGGACAACATTAATAATAAATTTGAACATGTAGTCAAGATACATGAAACATATATTAAAATTTATTTATCATATTTAAATACATTTAGTTTATATTCAATACATATTACTTCATTTTATTTCATATTATGAGCATATTAAAAAAAAGAACTTCATCTTGATTTTATATTATGGTTTGTTTACAATTATACCATGTTTATTTTAATGTATAATTGAATTAAAGTGGTGAAGTTATATTAAGATGGCATAATCTTAACGTCAAACCTATATTCATTTTTCATAAAGTAATAATATCGGCAAATTGATTGAATTATGTAAAACATGGAATAATAATTTTAAAAATAAAACTGATTTTTTATGAGTTAATATTTTATATTTTAAATATGTTATATAATTTAATACTGAATAATCAATAAATAGTTTACCAAATGTTAATAAATGATTTAATTTGTTTATTTAACTAACTAAAAACTTCAGTGGATAATATTCAATATTTACTGATTTATTTGATAAAATTTTTATTCCAAGTTATTAATCAAGCTACAAACTATAAATAAATATTAAATAATTTAATTATTAACTAATTAAATTTCATTTAATTACCTAACCATTAATATTTCCTAATCAAAAGTTTTGGTAAATAACAAATTAACATTAATTAATTAATAGTTATGAAGATTATAAAGATATGAATTAAAATTTCATACATTCAATTATTTAGTTATTAATCATGATTAAAATAATGGCATTTTGTTTTTGAGTAAGTTTTTTAGTCTGCCAATTTTTTTTGAAATTTGGTGACAAGTTTTAAGTCTTGGTGTAGGCATATGAAGTTAAATTGGTTTTTTTAGCCATTTCGGATACAAGCTTTTCAATCACCGGCCCCTAGATCAGTAGAAGCCATTAAATTGAGGCCTTTAAGTAGCGAAGCACATAATGAAGCTCAGTTCTTTTTATCTTCCCCAAGGTGGCTTCCATTTGCTTACCAAAGTGTTATTAACTATTAGCTGGTAAAAGTGTCAATTTATTTCTTAGAAATCATTGATAATAAATAGGGTCACAGCATGCATCAAGATCTTGGTGTAGATGTAGTAGATCTGATGTACATAAATTGAGTTCCTATTTAGTTTATAAGTGCAAAATTAATAATTAATGTTGATTAATCAGTTTATGATTTATTAAAAGTTAATTAATACCTCAATAGGTAATTCAATTAATATTCATTTTGTTTTTCATAATTCTTATTTACTATTCAACATTTACAGTAAATATATTTTAAAATGGTTAATTCATAGTTATGTAGATTATAAAATATTAATTAAGAATCTCACTAATTCAATTATCTAGTTATTATAAACGAAGGGGCCGTGGTGTATGGTAACGCCCCCCTCTTTATTCCTTTCACTTTTTCCCCCATCTTCCCCTTCACTTTCAGTCTATTTCACCATTGTTCTTCATACCTCTTCTCTCATCTCTAGAGAGTTTCAATTTTGTCAATTCAAAGTAAGCTAATCTTTCATCTCTTCTAAAAAATCCATTCATTTTAACCTTCCATTTTCTAACTACTTTCCGCTTTTCTATTTCCTTCTTCTTCTTCTTACTATGAAGAGAGAAAATAGGCAAAGGTCTAGGGAAGACACGCACTCAATGTTGACAACATTTGCAAAGGAATTCTTGCAGATGTAGAAGCAATTACAATATAGTGCAAAGAAACCTTCTCACATGTTTGAATTTTTTTTTTTTTTTTTGTTTTTAGAACTTGCAACTTCCTAGGTTTAAGAACCTCTTGGAATCTTGCAATTTGTTTTGTTGACAAAGCCCTTGTTGTAAATGAATTTCCTTTCTACAAAGTTTTCCTACAACTTCTTATTTGATTCATGCATAATTTTCCTATAAGTTTAAATATCCTTGTCACAAAGCTCTTTTTAGGTTTTGCATAGTTTGGAAAGTCGATTCCAATGTCCTTAGAATTGTAAAGAATTCATAGAATTATAGATCTACATCACATTGCAATCAAATTTTCATTTAATTTTTTTTTATGGCCTTGTTTTTCGATTTTGGATAGTTAAATGTGCTTATCTAATTCGAAAGAACCCATAGAAGTGAGGGGAATTATTTTTGACTTAAAACCAATTGGAGTTCAATTCTATCAAACTGCTTTTGGACGAGGGTTTAATGGCTTAGGGTTTGATCCTAAAGTGAATACTCCATTTGGGATAGTTGAAACAATCAGGAATTTTAAGTCCTTGGGACAAAGATCATGTGAAAGTTAATCACATGACCTTTTTATTTTCTTCAACATCCTTTTAATCTATGTACCTTGCACTGAAGATGTCTAATGTTGTATGCAAAACTATTGCATAGTAGCTAAACATGAGACAAACATGTTTCTTCTAATGGCAGAAACAACATATGTCCTTGATTTCCCCATCCTAAGCAACTATTTTTGGCCCTAGTGGAATTCAAAGGATGGATGTTTAGTTGTTTGGATAATTGGACGGGAGTGAATTGCATTAGAGAAGGCATGCAAAAAGGCAAGAAAAACAGACAAGAACAATGTTGTTTCCAATTTAGCCTTCCCCCTATCAAGGTTCTATGTCCCCGCCTTAATTTCCACCTACATCTTTCCCATCCTTCCAACAATTGGTCTTAATGCAATCACATTCGACCCTTGTAGGACTTGATGGGGTCAAAGTTGATACACTTCTACGAGTTCTACATGAATATGTCGAGCAAGATAAGGGGAAAAAACTTGTTCTTGGAGCATTTAGATCTCCTGTTCCCGTAAATGCAAAGGATGTGAAGGTGAGTCCTTTGCACATGATTTTTGATTTGAAAAGGGTCCTTGTTGGGAAGGATTATTTCAAAATTAATCGTTTCTTGCCTCCATTATTTAATTTAGTTCAAGGTCCTACCTTATTAGGCAACAATATATCTAGGCCAACTCTAAAAGAATTCCTTCTTAAGTGTTTAGAACAATTTACTACGTACATATGGATGTTTGTTCCACTTGTCAAGATGAATGCCCACTTGAGAAAACTAGTAGAAAAGATGGGTATTAAGATCACACCACAAAGCTTATGGGTCAAGACCTATGCAAGATTAACAAGCACTTTTTCCAATTTTCCATCAAAGCAGGCCATTATTGTGTTGATTGTCTCATTTATGATAGATTCATTAAAACCTTTTTGATTTCTTCCTTCGGTATTTTAATACACCTTGGGAATAAATTGTTGGTAGATGATACACTTTATAAAATTTGCCTAAATCCACCTTTTAATGCCATCTTTAATGAGTCTTCTAAGTACATGCCAAAAGAGGATAATTATCTAATGAACACTCTTCTCTTGTACTTATAGTTCTTTCATAACTTTGGGCTTAGTGTCCCACCTTTGTGGAGCTCTATCCTTTTGGCGCCATTAAAAGTAATAAGGAAGGTGATCTCAGATTCTGGACATTGTTCAAAAAATACACCATGGTTCATTTTGCTAGTTTATGTAGAAATCATTTTACATCTTTAAGAAGTAGTCCAAATATTTTATTTTGTTGCAATTTTGTTTAAATTATTGGTGTGCTGTTTTTTGAGGAGGTGGAAAATAAGGAATCACCAAATTCACATCCGGTCATTTTCCATCTTGGATTGAAAGAATTTTTGGAAAAATGCCATATTTAATTCCAAATATATATTTGGTTTGCAACCCAACATCACAATATATATAATTATTTGGATCAAACTTGACACAAAACACAAATATCTATACATGCTTTTAGAATGCTTGATCAAAAGTTTTGCATGTGAAATTTGCATTTCTTATGAGATAAATTCAACAAGCCCATTTTCCACAAGAACATTGATATTTTAATTTCTACTTATTCTTTCTTTCATGTTCGCAACATGTGGCTTATAAATAATACACCACACTAAAAAATGTTTAGCAATCCATTTAGTCTTGGAGTCTTTTGACAGCTTATGTGGGGGGGGGGGAGGGGGGGGATCATTAATTGTTAGGGTTTATTTTCCGTCGTTTGGATAGGTTGTGGTGGGATTACATGGATTAATCATATGTTATTTAACTTTATTGTTTGCCATATTTAATTGTATAATAATCAAATATTAAATTATTTTAAATTATCTAACATTTCCTTCTTCAAACATTTGAACATTTTTACATTGCTTTTTGGTTGTGTATATTATTAGGAAATGACCTTCAATTTTACCTTTGTTGATTAATGAGTTTTTCAGTTTAACAAGTTCCCTTTCACTTTCAATTAGTTGTTATCAAACATATCTTTCATTTCACGTTTGATCAATGCTGCAAAAACTTCTCATGAGATATAATAATTGTACGTATTGTTAGTTCTTTTGTTAACGCATAATTCGATGACATGATTTCAATTTTTTAATTTCTGTCCTTCACTCTTGCTTTTGCAATATTACAAAGCATGCAATTTATTGTGATAATGTACGAAAACACTGTGGTAGATGTTCAAAATATAACCTTGTTCTTATATAATTTAGCTTCATTTCGTCTATTTCAGATTCACAAATACACCATTTTAAAAATTGTAATTCTTAAAGTATTGAAACACAATAACATTGATTTAGCAGACATTTAAAGGATGCTCCAATTATATCGACATTGAGAATTTCACTTGCGAAGTATACAAATGTCTGCACTAATCAACTGAAAATGGTTGACGTTAAGAGTATAATTATCACAATTGTTATCGTTATAAACCAGACAAATGTCACTCATTCATAAGAAAGCTTTTGATCAAGAGAAGGGATGGAGCCAATTTCCAAGCAACAACTAAAATCATATATATGAAATGCATACATTACAGCTGGAACTCTGATGACATTCTTACAAAAAAACCAGGCAAATGAACCTGTAATAAAGGCCCAAGAAAATTACATAACCACCATGCGGAAACAAGCTTAGGACATCCTTCCATCACGCTGCCGTAATAGCTCTTTCACAGCTGCTTTGAATAGCTTTCCACCTGGCTGCACTCACCGGTCAAGTTTTCACCTACTTCATGAGTTCGGATAGCTGGGAGCAAAATTGACCAATGGACAGTGACTATAACTGTGGCAAGAAACGAAAGTAGAAGTCAGTCTCCAACGAGATTGCTGCGATTAATGGCCGTTGACAACCCAATTTAGGACACTGTTGCACGATCGAATCTACCGTGACAAACACAAACAATGCCTACTGTCCGCTGCATATGAAACTGCAATCCAATTGATGCTTAGATCCAATCTTCACGAACATGAAGATCCAATTACCCTGAACCTAAACCGCTGCACTATACAAGTGGTGTCCCTACGACCGCACATTCCTGGTAATCATTCAGAGTCCGGATAGCCTCTATCAAGGAATCAACAAAGCAAGGTAACACGCACTAAACGATTCCTCGAGCACATTGCAACAGCCAGCATCGATAGATGTAGTGGGTAAGATAGACTATAGCACGGAGTTGGAAAGCAAGGACAATGCTTGAACGGAAGTTTGATAAATGATTCAGCTAACGGAAAGATCCATTTCTGCTGGCGGCAGAATTCTCTTCAGAAGCAGCAACCATGTGCACCTCCGTGGCCACCATTCTTCAAACACTTTCCACTGTTATCAGGGCCTGTCAGGCAGGCAACCCGAGGCCCGGAAGAAGACAACAACGCTAGACATTGGGAGTGCCCATCACGACCCGTCAACACATATAATAATAAGTGTTGACAAGCCGTTATAGGCATTCCCACCGCCTTACGTCAAAACAACGGACCAAACACCCGTTCTCAAGTGGCATATCTTCCAAATCTGCATGCTCATTCAAGTCCATGGACTCACAAACTTGATTCACAGATGTCAAAAAAGACTAGCAAAAACACTCATGTAGATTAATAAACTCTCGACGCTACTTCTACCCAATACCAACTTCCGAGGCACAAGCAGATGTATTGAGTTCAAGTTGCACAAGGTGTTGTGATCGCAGCAGCATAACATGAAATACAAACAAAGTATGCAGAGGACGAAAAAGAATGCAGAACGTGAGAATGCGGCACACAGACAATGACATGCGACACCAAATGATGAGGAAGGGGAGCTAGAAGTAGCGTATAAATAGCAATTGGTGGCGCTTCTCTAGTGCGTCCAGCAAAGGGAAATAGGGACTAGGCAAGGCGGGGCGGATAGATACAGAACTGTGGCCTTGGGAGTACTTACTTTATTACGTAACAAAAACATTACCTACGCTGCTGCTGGATCACGGCCCGTTATTTATGGACCGTGCCAGGCACAGAAAGTACTACAACTACTAATTGAGTAAACTAAATTTATTCTTGAGTCCCATGGACTCTGTGGAACTAAGTTAACTCCTGAGGAAATGGGTGAGTACCCAGGCAGGACCTCATCAGCATTTTTTTATAAATTGGCGAAATTCAAAATTCAGAAGTCAAGTGGGGTTTTTTCAATCGCTGGAAGTGAAAAAAAGTTATAATAAATATCTCCAAATTTATGTGATTTGGTTCTCAGTGTAACCAAAATATAGAAGGATGATAAAAGAATTTCCATTTCATATTTGGTTTATATGGAGATTTGGCTAAATCTTCCTAGGGATGATTGCCACTTTTTGTACATCTTCCTATGGATGATAGCCAATTTGGCTACAAACAAAAATTCCTAAAAAAAAACTCTGAACCTCACAGGAGGAGCTGGGAGTTTTATGCAACGGAAGGAAAATCCATGCAAAATAAAGCTTATTATTGCAACTGGGTTTCGCTAATTTGCACTTACTGAACAGGGACAGAGTGCAACAGCACGCACTAGTGCACCATGAAGATGGATGGGTAGTGAGTGCTCAGGCTGCAAGGGTCTTCTTCTGGGTTCCAGTTCCCTAAGCTAACCATGGTGGTTAGCTCAGTTGGTCTTTTTACCACCTACCTACTAAGAACCTGCCACTTCCTGCTAGCAGGTTCTTACTAGGAAGGTAGTAAAAGCAGCCTTTACCTATGTATTAACCATCTACTTACCTGGTTGTCACCTATATAAAGGACCTACTTCTTACAAAATAGGTGGTAATTTAGGCATATAAGTTAGTGGATGGTGGCACTGATGGGTGCTGCTTCAATCTGGCCCTGAAAATGGATGAGGGATCATTTACGGTCGGGACAACAATAATGTTGTGAATTGCTTTTAGTGTCTTTGCTGCTGAAACATGATGAACAATGTTTACTGATGAGAGAGAGATTAGGTGTGCCATTTATAACATGATGTTATAAAATTGTCCAAGAATTATCATTTGCACTTAAAACATGAGAGTTGGTAAGTGATGATTGATGACTTTGCCATTAGAACCTTGTGCTTAGGGTGTTTCCAATTTGATTCTTCCCAAATCCCAATATGTCCCCCCTGAGTTTTTTTCTGTTTTTTTTTTTGGGTGTAGATTTCATCTGTTGGTAAGTTTGGTGGCTTGAAGGAATCCCTTCACATGACTTGGAATCTTGTTCCTTTGAATTACCCTCTCAACCTATCATCACTTAAGAGATCATTTCCCTTCTCTTCAGTCTCTGTGGTTCCCAAGGTTGTCCCTAGTGATGTCTTGAAAGCCCCAATATTTTGCCATATTTTATCTCACCACTTTAAGGTTTGCAAGCAACCAATAACAAGCAGCTAGGAGTCCAATGCTTACTATGGAATGACAGATGGCCGTATTGGTCCTTGGAGGAAGTACTTGGTAGATCCATTGATGAGCAACTGCAGCTTCAATGTAAAATCATCATGGTGCCAACAACTGCTGATCTCTTTTAGAAGAGCCCAGTTATGGCTGCTGAGTATTGTGAAGAGGCAACACCATTGTGAAAGGATTATGCAACTCACACCCACCAGTGCATCATCCACCAGAACCCCGTTATGGGTTTGGGATGAATCACAACTGAGTTCCATCTTGGGAATCTATCCTGTAGACCATCCTACTTCTCACACCGAGGTAACAACCTATGGAGATGAGTATGTATCATAAGTAGGTAAGGCAATTGGTGCATAACTGTGGGACACCAAAAAATCTTTCCTATTAACAGACCATCCATCCTGCATAGTCCGCTGATGGGTGCTGTTGGTTTGCTGTAGTCAGTGCACCAGCCATTGGAAACCTGTTATAAGCTTCAACCTTGGTAACCTATCCACAAACAACTGTCATTTTATTTCTCTGTGTTCATTGAGGGATCTTCCCCATGAGAAGAACCCTAGGCCGGTATGCCAGGGGGGTATCCTCCTATTTCTATATGTTCCCATGTTCTCACAAAAAGAGAGTCAATTATGTGTGCCGAGGTTCTCATACTCATCAGTTCTCCTGAGTTTCAAGAACACCTTCACCTCAGGGGAACCCACTCTGACACAAACCCCTCCGCCCCCTTACAACTTTAAACCCACCTAATTCTCCTTTCCCCTACATATGTAAATTACCTTCGCAAGTAGGTAAGTAACACAGATAAGTTGATGTTTAATGTGAGTAGTTACAATGTAGGGAAGTTTGTAGGTAAGGCACTATGACTACTACTAACTAGCTATATGGATGTGGATGGTTAGCACATTTTCTATCACCATTGGTTAGCTTATATGGGGGGCAGGAACACAATGGGAAAGTGTTTCCTATCCACACATCATCCATGCTGAATTGTGCACTAATGGTTGCTGATTCACTCTGGCCATTGTGCAAGGCAAATCACCTACTGGTTCACCCATTGTATCCTTTCTAATTGCCAGCAAGTATGACAATAGAAAAGACCTGCAGGTGAACTGTTCAGTGATTTGCCTTGAATTTCTAAATTCCAATGTGTAGACAATATATCTTGGAAGTAAAACAGCTTGATTAGCTTCCATCTTGGATTTCTGGGTGTTTTTCTCTTTTGTTTTGGGGAGTACCAAGTACCTTTTTCTGTGAACTCATAGCATGCCTTAGTACATGGGAGTCCTCTGATTTTTATTTTTCTTGTGGCCAAAACCATCATGGATTGAACGCCCAACAACACCTCCCCTCCTCCCGCCCCCCATGGGTGCCACTCATTAGAAGTCATGAAAAGTACCTAAAGTACCACCAACTAAAACAGAACTTCCCAAGCTGGATTTTATTTTATTTGCTTCTCCTTTCAATGTGTGTGGCTAGGTACAACGGTTACCTTATCAATACCTGTGTCCTCAATATTTCAGCTTAAGTGATTCCATTTGAACTTCCATTCTTTATTTGCATGGAAAGACATTTTGAAGCAAATTACATCCTATGACATATGGAGTGTACAGGCTTTTTCTTGAATTTGTGAGGTAGGTGGTATGGTGATAACCCACAAAAGGACTTAACCAAATTTGGCTATAAGTCAGTCAGGAAAGTAGGAAATTTTAGGAATCGTGTTGTATTTTGGTGACATGCCAGACATTATTGTCTAAATTTGGCAACTTCAGAGCAGCTTTTTCATTTTTTTGAAATGCCTCGCATTGTTCACAATTTTGAGGTACATATTGCAAAATACCCTAGGAGCATGGGTTCCTGTTAGTAGGCCTATTTAAGAAGATCTTGGATCTCCAAAGCAGTTTTGTTTGTCTTTTAATTTTTTGCTTGTCTAATCAAAGTTATGGTAACCAAACACAATTTGAGGCTTATTGGATACCCAGTGACTACTAATGAAAACCTAATTACTTTTCAAATTGAGATTCTAACATAATGTGAAAAAAAGTGCACCATTTATAGCTCTTCTTGTACAAAATTATTAGCAAATCCTCTTGTGCTTGGGAAATCATCTCCAAGATCCTAAGTTGAACTTAAAAGACAAGACCCGTGTGAGTAGCAACAAAACCAAAACTTTGGTCACAGTGAACCAGCACCCACCAGTGCACCATCCACTGGATGCCCATTGTTACTCAGTTGTAGATGAACCTAAACTGAGTTAATATTTGGTTTCACCTTGGTAACCGGTTCTGTAGGTAATTAGGTCACTATTTGGTAAGTAGATGGTTTATACATATGAAAGGGCTGTTTTTCCTAGTACCTACCTACTAACAACCCACAAGCAGGTTGTCAGTAGGTAGGTAGGAAAAAAAAGCAACTGAGCTTACCACCATGGTTAGAAACTAAGAAACTGGAACAGAACAGGAAGCTATTTTAGATCATTTCTCACCCATCCTTCATGGTAAACTGGTGGGTGTGGGTTCAATGTGACCCAAAACTTCTGCATTTTTACATTGCTGAAAAAGCTATACCAATGTTGGGCAGGTACCCACTTTGGTGTGTAAGAATCGTTAATTTTGATTCTGATGAGTGCAAAACAAATTGGAATTGGGTCTGATTTTTGGAACCAGAAAAGGAACTGAACCAGATTTTTTATTTTTTTGAGAACAGGACCTGGAACCAAAACGGGAATCGAGGTTCCAGTTTTGATTCTTATTAACTTTTAGGTTAACTGGTTTAGTTCTGTTCCCAGGTCCACACCTAAAAGTTAATCAGAATTAGACACGAACTGGGTCTGAGTTTCAAACCAGAACTATATATATTTTTAACGAACTGGACTTGGATTTGGGGTTCCATTTATTTGTGGAACACAAATCAAGAGAGTTCCAATTTATCTTTTAGAACCAGAACTGAAGGTGCTTCATAAAAGTAAAGAACCACCCCAAACACAGGTCTGTAATCTGTACCTCCCAATTCAGCAGGTTTTCAGGCAGTTTAAATGGCTGATTTCTGCCACTTACATGCCTATGATACTTGAGGCGTTCTCAGGTGTGCATTCTACCTCCTACTTTGTCACCTTACTAAGGTGACACTGATCACACATTCTCTAGGACAGAACCAGTCAGGCAGAACAGAGGCAGAGTGCTTGAGGCAGAGTGCTTTCTGAATGACATTTTGTAAATGTTCAACTATTTGCCACCCGGCTCACTAGCAATGCTTTCTATTGGAAGCAACAGGGTACGAGAGTTGTGCCAAAGAGGGGCAACCTATTCACAACTGTTGACCATGTTCTGACATGCAACAAAACAACCTCGAACATAAAACTGACACTGACTACAGTTATGAGACATTTGATACTGTTTACTCGTTTTGGAAGGAGGGACAAACCTCAGCTTTATGGGTTGTGGAGCCTTCTGCCTCTTATTACTTGGGTCCTTGCATGTGTCTTATGTCAAGCAAGTTGCAACTTTGGATTCAACATCAAAGACCTTTCAAAAAAACAACAAAAATCCAAAAAAGATTGATGGCTGGAATCCTCAAAGAGAAGACAAAAAGGGGAGGCCAAAGAACGGCCAAAAGATACACAAGCCACACCAACAAAGAAAAAGGGAAAAAGTTAGTCCTTCTCATGTTAGGAGACAATTTCACCCACGGCCCTCTAATGTTGCATGGATGCAAATCATGAAATCTAATAGTAATAATGAGAGGTCTAAAACAAGCATCACCTACCAACACAATCTTTCTTTCTATAACAGAAGCTAAAGCATGTTGAAAAGCAATACTAACATGCTACGTGAAAAATTAAATGCAAATAGACAAGATTAAATGACCTCTTGAATGTCTATTGTGAAAAAGACAAACACACTCCTTGATGACACAATACGTATTTCATTTGGGTGCATTGTGCACCTCCATGGCCATTGGAATAAAGTGATGCCTCTCATGAATCTCTTTAGACTTGCAAATCTTAATAATGACACCAAATTTTACAATTTCACTTATTGGTTGACACTTGGAATCATTGTCTTTTACATTGAATTAATAATCATCACATCAACTATGAAAACCTAGTCCTTTCAAATCATATAAAATGAAGTTCGTAATAAAACTTTTAACATAGGGTTTGCGCATACCACTGCTATCTCGATACAACATGCCCTCAAAAAAAAATTATGTCCTAAAACTACTGACAGTATGATTCCTATTGAATTTCATTGTGATTAACATAACACACCTAGTAACATCTTTGATAAACGGTTGTGCATCTTTTTTTATTCAAGTTCAAAAACATATTAAATGTGAGTTGAGTTTTATGCCGACTAACACCCTAGAAATAAGCCATTACCCTATAGCTTAACCAACCATGTGTCATCTAGATGACAATTCATAATTTTCCAAACAAGAAGATTATATTCCATAATGTTTCAAACTATAAATTATGTTTTATAATCTTCCAAACTAGAGGATGACATTTTTTTTTAAAAAATTAATATTCTTTTTTCACATTCTTCATACGTTCTCATGTTCCAACAACATTCTCATGATGTTCTGCCCATGTTGTTCCCTTGTCATTCCCATTTGGTCCCCAGTGATTCCCATAGTCATTTCATGGTGCCTCCTAATCATTCACTAAAGTGTTAGCTTAATGTAATAGGCTCACGACTCCACATTATGGAATACCCTCCTGACTGCCCATCGTGCTGAGTTCATCACCCGTTTCTCCCTACCATGAAAACCTGCCCTAATTCTTGTATTCTGATGACCGTTGCGAGGAGGAAGAACTCAGCAACGATCTTGCAAGATCTTACGAAATGAAAGAACTGTTCCACCGTGGAAGGCAACATCCTATGAAAATTAGGGCAGGTTTTTACACTGCAGAAGGGTACGGCAGTTGGCTTTTCCTTGATTTTTGCTGCACCCATCAGTCTGGTTACCATTCTTGTGCATTCGCACCTCGAAACGAGGAAGGACCTCAGGCCCTACCCTTCTACGATGTAATACACAATGGGCAGCTGCTTAGTGGTTCATTGTGAATAATCATGTCCAGCTGCAGTAGTTGCCAGCCACGATGATTGATGGTTGAACTTAATACTACAACAATGAATTAAATTAACGCTATCAAAGCGTTGTACGAGCCTCATGCTTTTGCTAAACAAATTCGTAATGGACATGTAACCGTCACTCACATTCTTCAATGATCACCAAATTCTAAAACCTAATCTTTACTCCTTTTCTGTACCTTTTTCTGTGGGCAATAAAAGCTTCTGTCAATTTCTGCAGCACACAAATTACTAAGCAACAATAAAACTAACTGGGTGTGTAAGTAAAAACCCACCCCAACACCCACCATCCCACACTTCTCTATAACCCCTTATTACTTCACTTACACTTTGGTTCCGGAGGTGTCATAAGGAGAGTCAATACACAGAAAAATTCTGACGACATTCTTGCATGTGAGAAGCCAAGCTCCCCCCTCCCCCAAGCAATGAGACATTGAACCTCAACTGACAAAAAGTACAATTGTGAAGTGAGAGCTAGGACAGCCTTAATTAACACTCTTAATGGAAGGAATGCTCTTAATTTATTAGCACGAAAAATTAGGTGACATGAGAGTAGGATTAACTCTCAAGGAACTGGGAAGGACACAAATGGGGATTTCTTCTGTTACTTATTTTGGCCATAGTGAACCAGCACCCTGCAGCACACCATTTAAGTTTGTTGGTATATGGATCGACAAGAAAACATTTTCTCATTCTATTCCTGTCCCATAGCTAGCCATGTCGGTTAGCAATGTATTAACCACCCACATGTATCTATCAGTGTCGGCTGGGTACCTCAAATACCTTGGGCATCTCAGTCTGATCTCCTCAGGGTATCATCATGAGTGATACCCTAAACTGAAAACCAACCTACCAGTTCTCACTTCTGTTGAGAACCATCTTCTTTAAATAATAATAATCTGAAAAGCGGGTAATGTTTGACCCCTTACTTGGGTCAGGGTCTTGGGGTTTAGCTGCCATGAAATATTAGGGTTAGGTTGGAGGCACAACATTCCAATAGCTCCTTCCTGCAAACCCTAAACTTTTGGATAAAACAATTGTCTCTCTTTGCTCATCCTCTTGCACTTTTTGCAGTTTGAGCTTTGGATTTTTTGTATTTCTGCACGTTGATTTACATGTTCTGCATTTATATTGTGGATTTGTACGTTTAATTAGAGTTTTTTTTCTCTTTGTGTTTCATTGTCTTTGCTTTGCTTTCATGCCTTGCCATGTGCTCTACCTTCACTCCTTGTTGTGTTGTTGTGCCTAGCTATTCACTATTGCACCTTGCGACTTTGTCTTGTTATTCGTCGTCACACCTTGTTGCTTTGCCTTGCTATTCGTCGTCACACCTTGTTGTTCGCCATGCCTTGCTATTCACCGTTGCGCTTGTTGCTCACCTTTGCCCCTTCCTATTTGTTGTCAAGCCTAACTACTTGTCTTTACACCTTGTTGTTCTTCTTTTTCAAGTGCCTCTTGCCCCTCCCCCCCCCCTTGCATTGTTGCTTTGCTACCTTGTTGCTTGCCTTCACTCCTTGTTGCTATGTCTTTTTATGTCAATTGGTATTCCTTCCCCACTCTCTTGTGCAAGTGGAGGAGCTTGGAACAACGTCAACAAGCTAAGGTAAAAAAATATTTCCAAATTTTTTGATTTTTTTCTTTCATTTATATTTTGTTTGTATTTATTTTGTTTGCCATTTTTAAAATTTTAATTCTTTTTAGTTTAATTTATTTAGTTTTCATATATCTAAATTTTTGTTTTGTTTGTTTGTGTAAGATTAAAATTCAAGCCTTTGATAAATAATTACTCTTAAACCTAAACCTTTTTTCCCATCATGAGATGAGAGAGAAAAGTGAGTGATTTTAAATATTTTTTCTACACCTTAAACCCCATTGTTTATAAATGTATTTAAAAACCTTTAAAGCCATTTTCTTGTAAATGCATTTTTTCTTTCTTTCTTTTGATTGGGAATGTTGTTAAAACTTGTTGTGTCTATTGAAAAATAATATATTTTGCATTATCTTTGGACATAGTTTTGTGAAAATTACCAATGAACATATTTTTGCAAATGAGAATATGATAAGTGGTAATAATGAAACAATTGAAATTTGTATGAATGATGTAATTTTGTAAGACAAGCTTGAGGAAAACCCCAAGTGTCCAAATAGATAAAAATATTAATCTAGAAAATGATAGTGAAAAAGTAATGAAAGGAAAATTGAAAAAAATGCATGCTAAAAAAAAGAATTATAAGCAACATGGAAAAACCTTTTTATATTGAAGTTTTTATTATGTGAATGATAATGAAGTTGATTTGGAAATCACACAAATAATGTGTTGCATACTTTGTTACCAAAATCTAGTAATTGGAATCAATCCAAGAATTCAAGCAAAGGAAGGATTGATTTCTTATTACAAAACCAATGGAATAACTTCTCTTTAAAAACATGTGGATGCAGATCATTTTTTTATTGCACAAAGGTTTGAAGAAGAAATGAACAATATATTGTAAGGTATTGAAGAAAAACAACCATCGAAGAAAATAGCAAATCCATTTTGAAGGTTAATTTAATTTTTATTTTTTTTGTCAAGGATTCTTTTAGAAAAGAAGATGTGCCATAAAAAAAAAAATTAGAGGACTTTGGTTTGTTAGTTGTCAAAACAATTTACCTATCCAATTTGTGGAAAGTATTTGGCTATTGAGTTTTATGTATTTGTCCAAAATTAAATTTCCCTTCCAAAAGGCAATTTTTCACAAGACATATCGCCAAGGTTAGTGGAGAAGACAAATCAACTATATGTTGTTCTTGTTTGGCAAAATGTCATTTTATAGCAACTAACTTTGACCTTCGGATGTCTAAAGGAGCTTCTAGTGTGTTTGCATTGGTGATTTATTTTTTGAGCACTGATTGGCAACCAAAGCATGTGACTATTAACTTATTTGAGGCAACAAAAATATTAAAGCAAACCTTGGCCAAAAATTTGACAAAATTGATGGACAAGTATGGTTTAAGAAAAAGAATTATTGCTTATGTCAAAGATGAAGGATTTAATCTCAATTCAATGACTATTATGTTGAAGTCTATTGTAAGTTGTGAATCTTTGAAGTTAAAAGAAACCTTTCAAGGCACTTGCTTTGGACATGCTTTTTCAAAAACATGTTAACATGGAATTGCAAAAGAAAAAGTCTATAGAAATCTAAAATTTATTTCCATCAAGTTTGTTCAAGTAGATTTGCAAAAGTGCATCACTTAGCCTAAGAAGTTTGGAAAGGGTAGAAGGGAATGGAATAAGGTTTGAATTGAAACTAGAATTCGAACCAAAAAATTGAACACTATAATCAAAATAAGCAAGTTTACTCAATATTGTTTCAATTCTTTATAATTTTTATGGTTAAAAATTTGATAGGATAATTAATCAAATTATTATCGGTTGTTTTACAAGTTTTATAGTAAAATCATTATGTTTCAAGAGGCTTTATAGTTTCGATTTACCATTGTGTTCAATTACAACAAACAAATTTTATGAAAGTCACTAATTGAGTGCTTCCACGTTTACCATGGCAAACTACTTGAATTATTGTTAATTGTCTTTGCCTAATTGTTTCTACCTATGTTTTTAACCGATTGCATGGACATTGGTTTCATAGTGATGCTTTACATTCTCCCATTTCCATGAGTTTGAAACTTAAGGAAGAAAATCAAGTTGTTCCTTTAGTTGAAAGCTTGATGGATGATGATTCCATTGTTAATGATGATTTTATTTTTTTGGTCTCTAACATTAGAAAGGAGGTAATCAATGTGTTTGATTTTTTCCTCTCATTCATAAGGGTTTATGATAAGAGAAAAGCCCATAACATGATCTCTTTGATGCTAGACCCTAAATATAAAAACCTTTGTATAGTATCTTCATTTGTTGGAAAGGAATAAAATGTTGTTCTTGTTTTAAAATATGATAGGAAGTCCTTATATTTTATGTCATGAACATTTGCATCCTTTGGTGAGGTTAGATAGGAATTTTGTTGACCAAGATATTTGTTATCATGATTGCAGTTTCAATATATTTGAACAAACTACAAGCACAAATGAACCAGTAAAAGAACTTGTTAAGAGGGTATTACTAATTTTTAGGAGGTATCAATTGAATGTTAAGGACATTAAATGTCTTTTTCAATGGTGGCAGAAACATGAAACAATGTTTTTTATAGTTGGATTTTCAGCTCGATAGATTTTAGGGATTGTTGAATTTTAAATAGAAACAAAAAGCATATTTTCTTCAGCTAGAATTCTTCTTAACTTAGGAGATGTCATTTGCAAATTTTGAAAAAATTTAAAAATTGATTTTTGTCAACAGAAATCGGTCTAATGAATCTAAAATATGATGTAAATCTCCATATAATTTAGTAGAACTCTTTGAAAGGGATATAAACTTTAAAAAGTAGTTTGAAAAGTTTGAAAGGGAATTTGAAAAGGATGAAGTATTTGAAGTGTAAAAGTTCAATAAATAAATGGTCGGTTATTTTAGAAATTATTTTTGTAATATTGATTATAATTTTTCTAAAAATAAATCAAATCAATTATTATATAATTTTATTTTAAAATATTTAATACCCAATTTACGAGAACCAGCAAGAGATAATTAACTATTTTCAAATTAATGAAAATTGGGACTATGAAAACCGGTTAGTTTTTTTTAAAAAAATGTTGATGCCCTTGTTAAACCTAGAAAGTTTATAATTTTTTATTTTGAGAGAACTAGACCCTTTTGTAAATTACTTTGTAAGAACCAAACCCAATGGGTATCATAAAATTGTGATACCCAAGGATAGGTATATACATGGCAACTCAATTGTGGTTCATCACAACTAGGTCATAATTGGTTTTCCAACCAATGGTGTTGGCTGCTGGGTCACATAATCCATGTTTTTTTAACTTTCTTTTCTTGGGATTCAATGGTTAGTGTATTTTCTGTTGACACATTGTGTTGTTTTTCCACAATAAATTGGGAGTTTTGGGAAATTTTCTAGATATATATACCTTTAAATTTGCTACTTTTTGGGGAAAGAATCACCAAATGTTGAACAACAAAACATTGAAAAGAGAAACATTAGTGACTAGAGATGCAAAACATACAAGATTTGAGAGTAAATAAACAAGGTGATGAACCCTCACAATGAAGACACAAAGAATAGACAAAATACTCACAATGACGAGCAAAAAATATACTTGGACTAGTTGTCACTTCAACATTTTAAAAAAATTGGCCAATTTGTTTTCAAGAATGCAAAATTATTTGTCTTTTTTGAGGTGCATGATTGTCAAATTTCACATGAAAATACAATTAATGAAATTGCTATATTCTACATCAAGTTCCAGTAGGTAGCCAAGAATATAAAAGGATGCTTAAATAGAAAATTTAAAATTGTTGGTTTCTTTCTGTAGTGAATCTTGTCCATTTTTTCCCAAAAAACCATTGTTAACTAAATGGAAGTTTTGAACACACATTCTCTAGCAATCTTGGAAACACTTGTTTTTTTCAGTTTTTCCAGGTTTAAAAAAAAGTTCAAGGACATTTCTTTTTGCTGAAAGTACATATCTATCTTTGAAGGAAGGTTGTTTGTTTGTTTTGTTTGTCATGTTGAGATCTCTCAAACCATGTTACTTCTTCTTGTTGCACTATTGGTATCAATGTAAAGTTTTGTATATGAGTAGGAGAGCATGAAAATAGTTTCATAATGTTTTGACCTATGGTGAAAAAGTTTGAAAATAATAAAAAAAATTCAATAAAATTTATAGGGGAATTTGGAAGCACTCTTGGTATTATTGAAAAGCCCTCAATGATTAGTATTTAATGAAGGTGATTTGGGAATTTTTAGACTTAAGGTGCAAGAGATATCGATTTTGAGCATTTTATGTTGTTAAAAATTCAATTGAATTATGAAAAATGGTTTCGAAAGGAAAAATAGTTGAGTAACCATTTTGCACTTTGACCAATGGCAAAAGCTACTTAATTTTATAATTAAAAAACAAGTTTATGTGTCAAATGTTCCCAAATGTCCTATGTGTATAGATTGTCCCATTACCTTAAGTTCGTTCATTGTTCTACTTCTCAAGATTGTTAATAAATTGGTTAACTTCCCCAAATTGTCTCATTATCTAACTTCGTCAAATTCATTTGTTGTTCAATTTCCTTACATTCATCCATTACCAATGAGCCCAAGTTCATTCATTGGCTCTATCTCTTAGATGTCCGACTTTCCCAAGTATATTCATTTGTCCCATTGAAATCCAATTTCCTTAAGTTCATGGATTGTCTCAGTTGCCCAAAGTAGGGGGATGGGCTTAACGGAATCTGGATACCTTAGTACCTTGACCAATTTGACACTAATTATATTATTTTCAGAAATGTTGAAAATTTCAAAATTTATTTCTTCCAAATCAAAAAATATGGTGAAGGATAATAGTGAATATTTTGGAAGATTTTAATTGTTGAAATGAAAATTTCAAAATTAATTAATTATTCGACGGACATGTGTTCAAATGGCCAAGGTACTATGATACATGTCAGACAGAAAAGTAGAAAATTTTCTGAAACCTTGTATTGGCAACTTGCAAGAACCTATAGTCTAAAATGATGATTTAAAAATATGGTGAATTTGGAGGATTTTTTTTCTCAGAAAATCCTTTGTAGAAATAGAAGGGCCTTATTTTTTTGCTGGCTACCAAGTGGTGAAACTTTGCCACAAAAAATAAAAAGCTGGAACCAAGCCTTCTTATTCTGTCTTTTTGTTCCTATGATGCAAGTGTCCTTGGCAAGCTTTTTCTTCATTTCAATTATGTGATGTAGCCAGACGGGCTATCATTCACAAAACGGAGTTAACCAAATTTGGCCACAGGGTACAGAGGAAAGTAAGAAATTTTAAGGACTGCTATATTTTGGTGACATGCTGGAACCTATTGTCCAAATATGGTGATTTCAAAAATTTATTCCTTGAACCTCTTTGCAATGAATTTTTTCATTTGTGTCTTTTGAAAAAAATACAAAACAATTATTCCGCAAAGTTCATAAACTTTGGCACATTTTTTTCACAAAAATCCTTTGAGAGAGTCATACTGAATGTTTTTTGGTTGCAGAGTAACGATCGTTTCCTCACCCAAAATAAACAAGGCATCACAAACACGCTGGCCCTGCCAATGAATAAGATGTTGTACATCTACCTACTGTATCCACACTCTGAACACCAAAACAAATCAGTTCCAATCTAAACAAGGTCTAAACACTTTCACCAAAGAAACAGGTTTTCATAATGTAAAACTTCCAAAAGTTGGATCCAATGTGATAGTCCGACCCAATAAACTAAAACTAAACTAAACTAAACTAAACTGCTCCTTCATAATGTTTCACAGGGTTGGTTTCAGGGAGCTCACATCAATTTGCTTGCTATCTTTTCTATGCAACCACAGCATTGAAATTGATTGCATGGAAACCCAGTCCATGCAACAGCTTATGATTGGTCCCCGGGTACAATCAGAAGTTATATACACTTTGAGCTCAAGCTGGTATGATTTCAAGCCTTTCAACAACAAAGTTCATCCGCATGTCACTAGGTCATAAACTGATGGAAAGGAGATCACAACATATTAAAAAACCAATATCTTCTTCTTCAACTTTCTTTGTCAGGTACTGGAGCTTCACCTCGTGATGGTATGAAACTTCTTGCAATCATGTGCCAAATGTATTATTACCTTCTGTTGCACTAGCAGATTACTTCCAACCAACACCCACCATGCACAATGGATGATGATATGTGAACTGCAAACACTTTTTCATTGTATTCCTGTCCAATACATAAACCTACCTAGTAGCCAGCCAGAGTGAACCAGCACCCACCAATGCACCGGTTGTGAAAAACCCATTATGGGTTTTATTCTGTGAAACACAACTGAAGATTGGTTCTGGGTTGATTTAGAAGGCAAAAAAAGAAAAACTCCCCTCCTTGAATTTGTTTTCCTCCTCTTCCTATCTACTGACTTTACCTATCTTTGACCCCTCCTACCTACTAACCCACTAACCTTAACTTATTTACTAACCAAACTAGCAACACCTCCCCCTTTCTTTTTCCTCCTTTTTCTTCTTTCTTCTATTTTTCTCTTCTTCCTTGTTTTTGTTTTTGCTTTAATTCTTTGCTTGCTTGTTTTTTTTTTACCATTTGTTCATGGGCAGCAACAAGCTCTATTTTATTTTATATTATTGTCTACCATCTTCAATTTTTGTCATCTCTACTGGCTACCATCATCTAGAAAGGTACTCCCTTTTCTTTTTCCTAGGATTTGATTTTTTATCCCATTTTTTTGTGTGCTTGCGAAATGAAGAAGAAAAAAACACATAAGAGGAGGAAGAAGAAAATCAGAGAAGGAGATGAAGGAGGACAAAAAATCAAAGGAGGGAAAAAAAAAAGTCAGAGTAAAACAGAAGGAAAAAAAGAAGAGGAAGAAGAAGAAGATTGGATTTCATTTTGCATTTTCTTTTTTTTAAAACACTTGTGCAATGTTGCTTGGTGCGTGGTTTTTAAAAAAAAATCTCTTCCCTTCTGTAAAAAAACACAAGAGTGCTACATGGAGCTTGGTTGCAAGCCATTGATCATCCACCATTGTTGCCCTTGCCCATCATCACCTATCATGTTATTGCCCAATTATAGCGACATTGTCATGCCTATCACCATTACTTGTCACACCGTCAATTAATTACAACATGCAATTGCAAGTCATGCCAAGTATGCTTTGCCCATTTCCTTGTTTTTTGGTTTCTTTTGGTTTGTGAAACAAAAGAAAAAGTAAAAAAAGAAGGAAAACAAAGAAGGAGAAAAAACTCAAAAGAAGATTTCTTTATTTTCTTTACTTTCAGGTTTTATTCTGTTTTTTTAATTTTAAAAGAAGAATCTTTTTTCTTGTTTCCTTATTTATTTTTTATTTTGCTTTTCTTTTATATTTCTTTTTTGAAAGAATTTCCCCCCCATATTTCCATTTTTAATTCTAAAAGAACGTTTTTTTCCCTTTTTCCCCTAAAGTTCTAGAAGAAAATGAAAAAGAATTTTTTTTCCTTTATTTAATTTTTTTTCCAGGTTAGAAAAAAGACCTTTTTTCATGTTGTTTCAATTTTTAATTGTAGGAAGAAAAAGAATTTAAATTTTTTAAAGGTTTTAGGGTTTTTTTAAATAGTTATAATATTTTTGGCCTCTTTGGTTTTTTTGTTAGAGTGTAAGATTTGTGGTAGCATGGCTTGTGGGAAAAGGTGCCATTTACACCAAGTTGGGGAAAGAAGCTTAAAAGGAATTGTGATTAAAGTTCAAGAACATATTGTTTGATCAAATGCAACTTGAGTTAACCCGCAAATAAATGTTGGCTCCAATGATATACTTTAGTTAACATTGTTTATTTTTGTTGCAAATTTGAATGTGTTTTCACATTAAACCAATTAGTCGAACTCAACTAAACCAAATAATGGTTGGGGTGTACAAAAAAAAAATTGATAATATAGTTTTCATTTTAATTTATACATTTGTTAAACTTCTTTGTGAAGCATCATTTGTCTTGTGGTGTTTTTCACTTTCATGAAAAGATTTTTGAAATCAAAATTGATGATTTGGGTTTTATTTTTCAATTTCATGCTTGTGTTGTTCTCTCTTGTAAATTATTATAAAATTATAAGAAAAAAACCAATCCCAACCCCAACCTCCATCTTCTATTGTTGCATTATGCTTTCGCATTTACATTGCTAAAGTTCAAAATTCTTAAGCACTATTTACATAATGTTTTGAAAAATCCCCATGATGCAAGGAAAAATCTAAAATACTCACATATGACCACTTAATACACACAAGGTTTTTGGAATCATGTGTAATATTTCCATAAGGGTCATGAAAACATACATTAACATTTTAACAAAAAATTGCAATATTCACATATAAGACACAAAATAAATGTTGGTTTATTGGGCTTTTATCGTTCTTTTAAAGTCCAATGTGAGGGGATGTAGTATAGTATTGCACTTTGAGGTCATGTCTTCAACTAACAAATATTGAATTATATTTGGGTCATTTTCATTGAAACCCACAATAGTAAAAAACACCTTTTTTCAACCAGCTTGCTTTCAACTACATGTCATTTCGATCGCAGATTTTTAAATATTAAAAAATAATTTGGGGTTACCAAATAAATTAAGTTGATTTTTTTGGCAAACAATTGAAAATAAATATCAACTAAAGGGTCTATAATTGAATTATAATTGAAACGTCAATTAGGAAAATGACATAGCCTATAGTCATGCCTCCCAAGGTATTGTGTTAACTTCATAAATCTTGTGTTCAAATACTTTGGTGAATCACAAACCATGGAAATGGATGATAAATGCATGTTGATGTGAAGGAAATAAAAAAACACAAGAACAAAAGGCTAAAGGAAAAATGTGCATGTAATTTTCAAACAAGGAACAAAACAAGATTATGTGATTCAAAAATATAAACATAAAAAATAAAAAACAAAAACACAAGATGTATAAGACAAACGTGAATTTTTTTTTAATTATGCTAACATATGCAAACATGAACATGAAAAAAACATGACAAAACTATAGTGCAAAATTATGCTTTAAAATTGATGTCAAATAAACTGAAGGAAATGAGGGCCTTACTTCTATTTAACCTTTCTGGGGACTTAACTCAAGGAAGTTTTCAAAGAGACTTCTATGTGTGCATCAAGTAAAAAAACTTCTTGAGAACCTTCCTAGTTAAAAGTCGACTGTGAATTAATTAAAAGTTAATTCAGATTTAAATAGGAATCAACTAAAACTTAACTAAGACTTAATTAAAATTTAATTAAAAATTAACCAAGAATTAATTCATATTGAATTAAGAGTTAAATAAGATTTAACTGGGAAGTAATTGGGATTTAATTAAAGGTTAATTAGGACATAACTAAAAATAAACTAAAACTTAATTAAAAGCTAACTCGAATTTAATTAATAATTATGGATGAACATTTGGATGAATTCCATCCATTGGAAGATGGTGTTTAATGTTCACATTTGTCAAACCTAAACTAGGCTACCTAATTTAAGTCAAGTGCCCTAAGTATCATAAGTTGTAAAAATGAAAACTTGAACCCTTTAGCTTCACTTTGGGGTTCAAGTATTCATTCATGGCACTACCACGTCTTTTTATGTTAATTATACTTAACACAAAATTATAAAGATCAAAAGTTTTAACCTTGGCCACCTTAAGTTAACCTAGCTCAACCTACCTATTACTTACCAACTTAGCCTAAACTTGAACCTCCATAGGTTGAGTTAAAATGAACTAGTTTATTAACCCATACTACCTACTGACCTAACTTAGATTAACTTATACATTTTTAGGCTAAACTTTTTTTAATAATAATTATGTTACATTTAGTCACATCATAGTCGCATATAGTTGCACAAACTTGAAATGGTTACAAATTTGATAAAATATCTTATTATGATGTTACCTAGGTTGATTTGGTAAAAAACCTAAAGTTAAGAACCTAGGTAAACTTACATAGATAAACTTATTAGTAGGGTAACCTACTCTAAATATATTTAAACATACTAAATGTGATAAATTTATTATGTCTAGTTAAGTAACTTGCAAGGTAACTTATGTTACAAAATAGGTTTTTACTAAGTAGCTTACATACATAGGTTAATTTAATAGGTATGTTAACCTAAGCTAGTGTGTTAAATAGTTAAAAAGTCAACGAATTATGTGTCACATTTTTTGAAATGACTATTAATATTGTAGTCATAATTACAATTAACAATTGATTGTTTAGTACACATACACATGCATGTGAATTCATGACTTGAAAAACCTTATGGCACACAAAAATATGGCATGCCATTACAAATATTGATGTCATAAATTCAAGGGATAGAAAAATTTATGGTGTCACAAAAAATCATGGATTGCCATGAAAATTTGTGACACCTTGTTGCCAAATGACATGCCATGTCATCATCACATGGAAGGCCAAATCATCATTAATTACAAAGGACAACAATAATTTCAACTACTTAATAAATGAAGTTAATTCATTAAATTAATGACATGAATCATGATATGAAGTTAGTGTCACAAATCATGAAGTGTTGTGACTACTAGTCAACCTCATTGCCATGTGGCATGCCAGGCACAAACAAAATAAAACAAACTAACATCATTACTTTAGAAAATGACTACATGTTTTTTTGTCCAAAAGAATCTTTTTCATACGAATGAATTTTTGAATTGTATTTTTTGCAAATTATTATGAAAAATGAATATAATTGTTTAGGTAGATGACATGTTTTTTATTTTTTATTTTTGAGTAAATATGAATAATTGAAAATTTGTTTATTCCTTCTAAATTTATATGTGATTAAAAACTTTTGAAGTTTTAAAATTTTGGATCAATTTTGGAAAGTCTTTTCAAATTTTGAAAGTTTTAGAATTTCACATATTTTAAGGTATGAATGCTTTTTGAATGTGGTTAACATGTTTTTATCTTCTTAATTTTTTCCCATCACTTTTATTTTATTATATGAATCCTTTTGATAGTACTTTGCAAATTTGATTCAATTTGATGCAATAGGTGTTCACTTTCAAAGGTCTTAAATCAAAATTTAAACGTAAAATTTTATCAAATGGTTTTTGGTTTGAATTTTTTGACATTCATTTGAATGAAAAAAAATCAACTTGCCATGATTGCCATGGTTTTGAATGGTAAAACATAAATATTTCTCCAATCTTGATTTTTGGGGCCCATTTAAACAACCTTTTTTGCTCGTGTTATTGTGACTATACGCTACCATGTCAACATTACACAACATAAGTTGTCATTATGCACCAAAAGTTGCAAGAATGAATGGAATTTTGTTATTATCTAATTTTGGATGATTGAAAATACATCTTAAAAATTTGATATTTGTGTAAAAACCATCAAGTCATGATATTAGCTATGATAATGCCATGTGCCACCACAATGTCATTTACAACTATGCAATTATTAACATGAAATTGTAGTTACAATTGTAATTTTAAAAAAAATTGTTTTATTAACCGGTTGTAAAACCCAAGATGGGTTGTTGTGTAATCAACATGTTCAATGCTCATCAAAGTTGTAAATCTTTGATGCAACAAACTTGTGATGTAAAATTCATCAAAGGTTTAATAATTTTCAAATAAATGATTGTGCACAACAAAATGCATGACGACATTTTTTCAAATTGTAATTTACCATTGTTTAATCTAGCCATTCTTGGGCTCCCCAATATAACATCACACTTGTAGTTCACTATTGTGGATTTTGAATGATAAATTAACACTTGTTGATGACTTGTACCACTTTGCATAACATTGCTAACATCCATTGTTATGTTAAATGCCACATAGTTTTAATGTTATTGGGTGCGTTTTAGATAAAAGGAGTGAAATGTGCCTTGTCAATCCTTACCAAGGGCTCAAGGGAAAATGGTGCTAATGTGGCTAGTAATTAAAAAAAATTAAATGGACAAGGCGAGAATTTTTCATAATCCAAAAATGGAATGCATAGGGTGTGCTTGTGCCATTAAACACATCCAATCTTATAGACAACACACCATTCAAGCCAGGATGTCTTGTGTTCATCAAACCTTTGCATTGTTTGACTTTGGTTGTATGGAACTTTAATTTATCTTGCAAATTAATCAAATGCACTTGTGGTTGTGTGATTTTAGTTTAGTTTTTTGATTTGTGCAAAGATAGATTTGCTTGTCCTTGCCTATCGTACACAATGAAAGAAGAGAAGGAGAAAAAAACAAAGTCCAAGGAAAAGGGAATCCCAAAGTTTCCTCCATGGGAATTTGTAGACTATAGTTTGCAAACAAAGGATTATTTTGTGACTAAGAAGGAATTGAATTAAAACATGAGGATGAACCTTTGTATATATAACAAGTGAGCATGTCATTTAGTTAAACATAGGTGAGGTTTTTAGTCCATTAAAGCAACTGAAGTACAACAACACGAACCCATTTTTGTGTTTAGACACCGGATGACATTAGAAGACACCTTAAAACACCTTGTGAAGTTCATTTTTTAAAAAGTTTTTGAAATGTTCATAGGTGACAATAGAACACTTGGAATGCAAAAAGATAAAGGTGGGAGAAAACCTCATTGGCCATAAGTTCATGATGGTAGATTATAAGCACTAAGCTTTGCAAGCTTGGGAGGTATTCTTCTTTGGTGAATTGAAGCTAGAAAATATGACACATGAAATTTTTGCAATTGAAGAAGAGATGAATCTATGATCCATATGAAGTAGTTGTTATAGATCGTTTATCACTACTTGTGGTTTTGTTGCCGTCCATTTTGGCAATTGTTGTGTTTGACATATTTGTTTCAACTTAATAGCTTGGTTTTTGTTCTCTTTTACATTCGCCATGGTAGTTAGGCTTCTTCAAATTGTGTCAATTCAAGTTTGTGTTTTTTTTTCTTACATTGGTCATGATAATTGTGAAGATGTTTTCATAAGCTATAACTTTTGTTTTGTAGGCAAAGGCTTGCAAACAAAAGATGGAAGTTCCAAGTATTCCAACGTAACTACTTGGAACTAAAAATTCCTTGCAACAAAATTTCACTAGGTTGGAATCTAAGTCCTTATTGCACTCATACTATGACTTGATTGTCAAAACGGCTAAGTTTAATGTATTAGACAATAAATAATTAGCAATGGAAGTAGAAAACCTCTTTTAGGATGTAGACGTTGAATTGTCAAAAGTGGCCAATGCCATAGTTGATGCAAGGTTTACAATTGATATGCTAGAATCAAAAGTGAGAAATGTAGATGTACAATTTCAAAAGATGAACATGATGGGTGGAGTTTCATTTTGGCCAAAGCTAATTTTGCATCTTCCTATGTCAAAAGACTACGGAAAACATTTATTCAATTTGACCCCTTGTGGTTATTATAATAGGGGCTATCATTGTAATGATTTTGCAACATGACCTTTTGCAAGCATGCATATCACCCCTTCTGCCTTGCTTAGGCAACAAAGTCTTCAAATAAATTTTTGTTTTGTGGTTCAACTTTGCATCCTAATTGGTGGAAGAGTTGGGGATTCCATGGTCAAGATGAGGAAATGCAAGCTTTGTATAACAAGTTGAATCTTGACAGTCTATAACAATCCATGAAAGAGCTGTTGAAACAATCAACAACAACACCAACCAGTTTAGGTAAAAACTTTGGATTTTCATCACTTGTACATTGAAGCAAGTTTTAGACTTTGTTTGAAGAATTGCAGTGAATTGAAATTGACCCTATTTATATTTAGGAATTTTTGTCATTTCTTGATGTTGAATCCTTGAGATCCTTCTTTTGAATCCCATCAATTTTACTAGTCTTTGAATATGAAAACTCACATGTTTAAGTGTTGTTTAGTCCTTGAAATTAAAACAAGTTGCAAAATTCCTAGGTCATGGCTTGGAGAGGTCTTTGCTTCTTTTCTTCAAGTTTTATTATTCCTTGTTGCTTTTACTTAACATGTGGATTCCTTATGATCTTGTTGTTTAGAGTTGTAAACAATCCATAAGTTTTGTTGTGTTAATTAAGTGTCCAAGCATAAGGCGCACTACAAAAGCACATGAATGTTAATTATAGTGCTTTTATGTGTTGTGTTTATTGCATTAGTAGCATAAGTAGTAATTAAGCACAATGAGTGCTTGTGGATAGTGCTTTAGTATAGGATAAGAAAAGTGAATGCTTATGAAGATGCTTCAATATTGGATAAGCATGCTAAATGTTTGTGAAGATGCTCAAGTATTTGAGTGGTTCACTCTCATTGCTTGCATACAAAGGAACCTTATTGCATTGGTCACTTGCCATAGTGACTCCTCTTATGAAAATTCCAAAAGGTAATAAGAAGGGGAAAAAAGAAGGTGCACTATTTTATTTTTACAAGATTCTCCTTGCTAAACCTACCATGATACCAACATCTTACATACCTCTTCCCTTGTTCCCTTGGTCTTGCAACATCACAAATAGAAAAGCCCAAACTTGCCTTTTAAAAACCCACTTTAGTGGAAAGTGTGTTAGAGCATTTCCAGCAGTGCTCAGACTGTGACCCTGCAAAATTATTCCTCACATCCAAGTTTAGTAGTTTAGCTTTTTGCAAACCCACCCATAAAACTAAACTGGGACTGCAAATTGGTTGAAGACTGCTAATAGCAAACCACCTGGACCAACCATTATGATCAGAAACAGGGAACAGCAGTCAGATCATAGTTATTGCGCTCTTCTTTGGTAGGTGTTAAGCTTTGCTATGTTAAGCTTTGCTATGCCTTTCCCCAGCCTCAACAAACCGTGCAAAAATGCTGGGCCAAAACCAGCATGTTTTGACTTTTCTTCATCAAATGTTAATATGCAGGGTCACATTCTGAGCACCAGTAGAGTTGCTCTTAGCCTGCTAAAGTAATGGAGACAGTTCCTACTACATGTACCAGAAAATGCACTTCACCATTCAGAGATTCTTGTCTCAGCTAATCAAAGGTATCAAGATATCCACTGCATGGTACACTTACTTTGTACTTATTGTAAATCTTCTTCAGTGTTGAAATCTCCAGCATTTTGATTGGAGTGCACAAACCTGTAAGAGATGCAAGTTAACATCTACTACCAGCAGGTGAGCTCCTATGTCAAGCAGCTTTGTTTGATCCCCCAACTTTGACATACTAGAGGCAAAAGGAAACCTTGCCTGATGACCAACAATCTCTCTTTGTTTTCCAGAATCATCAGGCATGCATGCAGTTGTAAACAGGTCTCACAGTGTCAATTTCTAAAAACCGTTACTGACATACAGTACCAATGCTCTTGAGAAAGGGATACAAGTTCTCACTATTGTTCCAGAGAGTATCAGAGATTGGCACTCACTTCACAAATAATCAGCAACAAATGTGAGAACAACAACCACCATGTGAAGAGACCTGCCATTCTAACTCTAGTGAGGATGACGAGAAGTGTCACTACACCCTGTGAAAGCATTGCTTAAATGAACATAGCCTAACAAAAAATAGTCAAATCCTCCACACAGCTCAACACCAAGTTCAGCCACCACACACAATGTGGATATCCTCCTTCCTATCTATAACAGAAACAGAGTATCTGGACATCATAGTGTAGCTGGAGAAATGCAAGATCCAGTCAGGCTGCAGGTACATGCAAAAAGTGGATTGAATGTGCAGTGATTCTCTATCATGTCTTGGGAGAAGACATGGCTGCAAATGCAAGGAATCTGCTACCAACAGTTGGGATAAAGGAGTTAATGCAATTTTCAAGAACAAAACAAAACCCAATTCCCATCCTGTCACCCCCAGGGTCCATCCAGCCTGGCTAAATCATGTGTCCTCCTGCACTTTCAGCTTTGACCTGCTGCATCTTCAGCTCTCACTCCCTCTCTCGGTTCTTCAGCAGCCTCTTCCTAGATTTTGATAGAATGAGAAGCCACAAAAAAGCTGTCATTCTTTTTACTAAAATGCTTCAAAATTGAAGGGAATTGTTAATCAGTGGACATCCAGAATTGTTCAAATAGACATATCTGTACAGCAGCATCTGCTTACCTGCATATCTGACGTCCAAAGTGTAAGGTTATCCCGAAGCAATTGCATGATAAGAGTGCTGTCCTTGTAAGATTCTTCCCCTAATGTGTCAAGCTCTGCAATAGCCTCATCGAATGCCTGTATTCCCAAGGAGTGTCCTGTTTTAACATGCCAGCTAAAGGGGCATCTTCTTGAAGAAGGAAAAAACACGAAGAGTTTCTGTTGCTATTACAAAGCTGGTCTGAAGAAAGAAACATGAGATTGCAAGACTAACCCCAACACAATTTTTTTTTTCCAACTTGCTCAAGGAACAGGAAAAAAAGGAGGTCTGAACAACACACCTGCTTTGCAAGAGTGCAGGCCCGGTCAGGTGAGTTCAGAATTTCATAGTAGAATACTGAGAAATTCAGTGCCAACCCCAATCTGATGGGGTGAGTGGGAGTCAATTCTGTAAGTGCAATATCCTGCATTTGAAGAAGAAGATCACAACTTTCCACAACCTTAAGTGCAACACCATAGCAGGCAGGGTTCACAGCCCATGTTCAGAAAGAACAGTTACATCATTTATCATGTCCCTTTGCATCTGATGTGCAAGCACAAAAAACGATAATGGAACTTACTTGAGCCGCCTTGTACGCCACTAATGTGCTCTCGGCTGCCTCTTTTCTCTCAGCGCCGGTCTTAAACTCTGCAAGGTATCGGTGGTAGTCTCCCTTCATCTTCAAGTAGAAAACCTTGGACTCCCCTGTGGTTGAGGTCGGAATGAGATGCGTATCAAGCAGCTTCAAAATACTGTCGCAGATGGCGCTCAACTCCTGCTCCACCTTGCTCCGGTATTCTTTGATGGCCACCACATGCTCTTCGTTCCCTTTACTCTCCTCCTTCTGTTCAATGGACGAAACGATCCTCCAAGAAGCCCTCCGGGCCCCGATCACATTCTTGTACGCCACAGAGAGCAGATTCCGCTCCTCCACAGTAAGCTCCCCAACGTCCGCGGTTTTCACCACCTTTTCCATGGCCTCGACCATCTCATCGTAACGCTCTGCCTGCTCCGCAAGCTTCGCCATATACACATTCTGTTCTCGACTCTCCACCGCCATTCTTCCTCACCACCTTAGCACGTAAGGGAAAGAAAAGAAAAGAAAGCAAGAGCCCCACCAAACACCACGAAGGCACGCAGATTACAACAGCCGAAGCTCAAGACGAAGAAGGAAGAAGACTCATAAAGCGCAGACAAAAAGAAGACACAGAAGGAGCAGCAGCATCAGCAGCAGAAATAGAGAAAATTTGCAAGAGGGAGAAGACGAGGGAGAAGAAGTAAAAAAAAGTCGAAAACCTTCGTGAAAACTGAAAATGGAAACCTAATTAACTATTATTTGTTAAAAACATGAACCTTGCAAATGGCCCTAGTAAAGTTAGTTGGGGGTTCATGGCCACCTTTTGCATGTGGTTGTCGGTTCAATTCTTCACTAACTTGCAGCCTTCTTTTTTGCTAACTATATCAAAAAGCTATATTAAAAATTGCACCTGCTAAAATCAAGTTCTTTTTGAGATTTTCAATAGCCAGAACTCGAAAAATAATAAAGAAATTTTGCGAGATTTCTGTACATGATTCAAGTATGTAGCAAAAAATATTGAAGGATGTTTGGAAAATTCTACTTTCATATTTAGCTTGTAACCAAATTTGGCTAAATCTTTCTTATGGATCATTGTTGCTTCGGATACATCACAAAATTGACCAAAAAAAAAAACACTCCCATTAGTCAATGGTAGACTAGGTAATTCAATGAGAACGTGCGAGTTAATATGAATAGTCCAGGTGTGTGGGCGTCAACACTATGGGTGATAACATAACGGACATGCTTGTAACCCTCCTCTCAATTGACAAGAATTCATAACCGTAGTGGCATTTGTCTAGATGATGTACACAAGAAAAAAGAAGAGCCAGAGGTTATATAGATGGGGAGCCTCCTCTGATCAATGTTTGAGGACCTTTTAATGGTAGGTTATGGACTACGGAGCTGCTGAAGAACACACCAGTGTTGTGCATGTAAATGGTTTACGACTTACACTCTGTGTAAGTGTATATCTTATAATGAAATTTATTGGCTCTTTCCCAAACTTGGGATAGGAGCATTGGGGAGGGGGAACTCATTTTCGATAGGTATAGAAGATGAAGAATCTAAAGAGGTGGAATGGATAAGCTTGTACAAGTGTGAGTTTTTCTTTTTGCAATGTTAGGTTAGGTTAAGTTGGTAGCTTGGGGTGGAATGGGAAGTGAGGTTTGGGATTTTCACTTCCTTAAGGGGTTTATTTTTTAAAGATTTGGAGAATGTTTTGGCTAGAGGGGTAATGATTTTTTCACATTGCAAAGGAGTTGTTTTCAGGGTGGGGTGAAAAGGGTTTACCTATTCATAGGGGTTGGAGGGTCAAACTTATCATTTCTATATAATCTCAAAAGTTATATTTGCAAAGGCTTCTATGTTTTGTATTGATGAAGTCACTTGAAATGCCTTGGTTATGATGGAATAGGAAGAATTATATAGAGTTTTTGTTGATCAAGGTTGAGTTAATTGCCTTAAGTGTTGTCCCCATGAAAATGACTTGGGATCAACCCCTAATTCAGAGGACCCTATAGAGTGATGAGAGTTTAAGTGAAGAGGAATTTCAATAAAAATGTTTGCAAGTTGTCTAAGCATTTAGAATTTCATGGCAAAAGCAACACAACCCTAGAGGAAGTTTTTCTTTTCCTAAAAATTCTAGAAGAATTATATAGTGAAATTTACAATGAAGTAGACTAGATTAAGTTTGCAATTTGATGTTGCATGGTAAGCCCCAGGTGTGGTGGGGGCAAATCAAGGTGCATCAAAAAACACACAATCAACCCCAAGTTGAAATTTGGATGGATTTTAGTAAGTTGTTCATGGCTTAATATATGCAAAAATATTATTTCATTAGAATGAAAGAGGAATTGATACAATTATGCCAAGAGCGGATTACCATAACCAAATACAAGCGTTAATTTGACGTACATATCTTCTACTTTTTCCCTTAGGTGGAATTGGACTGTATTTTTATTTTTATAAATGGGTTAGATGATCACATAAAGTGTATGGCCAAAATTTATAACCCTAAAATTGTGTTGGAAGCTTATCGATTGGACATAAACTTTGAGAACCAAGAGAAGACCAATAAGAAACCCTTTAAAAAAATAAAAGGTGACCCCAAAATGGACATTGAGATCTATGGAACTTAGGTTTGTAAAGGAAAATGAAAAAAAATCCAAAAGACTTGGAAGCTTAGACAATAGGTTGGACTACCCACAAGGGTACTTGAAAGTTAAGTGAGAAAGAACATGAGAAAAAATAAATAACAAAAAGACCATGTTTTACTTGTCATGAGGCTGGTCATTGTTGTTTCCAATGTCATAATCGTTCAACAAACAATAGCCCTTATGTTAACTACCCCAAAGGAGAATGAAGAAGGGGGTAATACTGGAATAAGAAACAAGGCATCACAAACATGCTGGCCCTGCCAATAGAAAAGATGTTGTACATTGCAAATATAACTCTAAACACCAAAAAAACAAGTTTCAATTTGAAGTTATATTTTTTGGTGTTTAGAGTTATATTTGCAAAGGTAGATGTTTGGTGCACTAATTAATTTTTTTGGCTTGGGAGCATCTATGATGTAATTTTGGGAATGTTGTGGCTAGATCCAATAGACGCTTGTGTGGCATCTAAATGTTGATTAGTTTGTGGCACCAAACTGGATGGTACATCTTTTGAAGTTACAAGTACACGAACCCTACCTAAGACCTTTTTGCTTTTGACAATTCAATTGAAAAAAATACATACATGCAATTGTTTTTGGTATACGTGTATGAATCGATCAAAAGTCATGGGAAGGAAAATGAATCAAATGGTTTGTTGGTTAATTTATTGGAAGAATATTTTAATATTTTTTCGATGGACTTACCAAGGATGTTACCAACTAGGGAAGTGGATTATGCCATTGACCTAGACCCTAATGCAAAACCAATCGTCAAACATCATATCATCATTCCTATATGGAAATCAAAAAATTAGAACAAGTAATGACCTTTTAGAAAAAGATACACAAAGCCTAATAAGTCCCTTTGGGGTGCCCCTATATATTTTTGTTGAAAATAAAGATGGCACCCTTAAATTTTGTGTGGATTATAGGGGTTTAAATAAGCTAACTTTCAAAAGTAAATATCACCTACCAAGGATAAATGATCCCCTATATAATTTTCATGGTGCTAAGCTATTTTCCAAAATAGATTTGAGAAGTTCCTATTGTCAAATTTGTGTGGAAAAAAAAATATATATATTACAAAAAACCAATTATGGGCATTATGAGTTCATTATATTGCCATTTGGGCTCACAAATGCCCCAACCACCTTTATGAGCTTTATGAACTCCTATTACTTGGGTAAATTTGTGCTTGTGTTCTTATATGATATGTTAATATATTCTAAATTCAAAGAAGAACACATGGAACACTAGAAGGCTATATTTGAAATCCTAAAAACCAATAAGTTATTTGTTAAAAAAAGAAAATGCAATTTTGGTGTTATCCAAATATACTACCTTGGACATGTAGTCCAAACAAATCTTACAATGCATGACACCTAAAGGTGACTTGTAAAAAAGTTTGGCAGCCAAATTTGGGCCAAAAATTTTAACATAAATCCGAGGAGTTTTTTGAATTTGGGTTAGGGGATGTAGGGTTAGGGTTATGGAGTGGCGTGGCCTCTGCTCCTTCTGGCAGCCCCGTGCATAGGCATGCACAAGCCCATATTATTTCGTCTTCACCCACATCCAATTCACAGACAATAGTGGCCACCATGGGGAGATTTAACAAACGACAGTAGCAGCTCAAGAGATTGGTTGAGGCCAGGCAGGCACGTCGCGACAAGGATGAGTTTGGACGCGAGGAGGAGGAGGAGGTGATTGTGTTCGACGGTGAGACGACCGTTGATGTTGACATTGACGCGCTTAGCAAAGACGTTGTTTGGCAGGAGGAAGAGCTTGAGTTTGAGGACGTGGAAAAGCCTAGTGAGGACGAAGTGGAGCAGGCGCAGGGAGGTTGGAGGAGTTGCGAGTCCAGTCGGAGAGCAAGTGGCCTGCCTGTTACATGGGGAACTCAAAACGCTCAAAGCACTGGCGTCGCCAGAAGCAGAGGAAGGCAGTTGTTAGGACCAAGAAGCTAACCTCGTTCTTTGCGCCTATTGCCAACAATGACAGTAGCAACGTAAATCCTTGTGGCCAAATATGGGCCGCCCCAACCAAATTTGGATGAAAGTCATCAATTTTGACCAACAATAATTCTGCCAAAAATAAAGATTTTGACAAATGGGTTGTGTAACTTTGTTTAGCATGTGAAGTACTGCATAAATACGCAGAGTTTTCGGGGTTACATGTTGTGTGGGAAGAATATTTAAGCTTGACGTTTGGGGTCGCCTTTACGTGTCATGCACTGTAGAAAGATCAAAGTTGTGGCTGAATGGCCAATATTTAAAGATAAAATAAAAGTGAAAAATTCCTAGGTTTGGCTAGTTATCATAGGTGATTTGTGAAGAATTTTGCCCAAATGGCAATGCTTCTAACTAATTTATTATTTAAAAAAATAGTTCCCAAAAAATTTAATAGAATCCACTATCGCAACCCCACTTTGGGTGACGTGGGAGGATGAAATTCCCACTCCCAAAGTTGGGGATTTGGGGTCTTCCGGGACTCCCGAATGTTTAGAGTTCGACAGCAGAAGCCAAAACACCTCGCATTGAATAATCTTGGTGTCATTGGAAAGGTCTTGAAATGTAGATGTCTAAAATGCCCTCGCATTGGTCATTTGGACATCTGCAGCCCAAGTTACGGGCAAAAGAAGGGCCGGAAGTCAAATTGGTAGTTTGACTCCCGACCACTAAAAGTCAGGAATCAACCTCTTCCCAACCTTCGAATTGAAAGTGCAACACGTCATTGAAAAGATCTCGACGAGGGCTACAACTTTGGTTCAGACCTCGTTGCAATCAGACTACACAGTCGAGAGTTATGAGCTTCCAAAGTCCCGAGACTCTAACCGAGACAATTTCGGGACAATTTCGGGACTCCAACTTGGGAGTCCTAGGAAAAAGAGCCATTTGGATGTAGCCTCCATGGAGCGTTGCAGAGAATACTATATGGGGGAAGGTGGTGGCTTCCCCCGAGTCAGGGCCGTGGTGAGTTTTGTGTGTCAAAGTGCCCGTGGCTTGTCCCAACACCCAAGGGTGTTCCTGAATGTGAACTAACCACTTTGTGGTTTGTTTTGGATGCAGATTCAAGCTTGATCTTCTAGTCCCTCTTCCTAGTCTAATCCTGGGACTTCGAGCACGCCCCTCTACCCCTCTATAGTGCTAGAAGTCGGGAGCGCCCTCCTAATCCCAACTTTCCGCAACTACACATAGTTGAACCTTCAAGTGGGTTCAACAAGAGACTTAGGAATGCGTCATATACCCATTGAGTATTTAACTCAAAAAAGATCTTCAAAAAACTTTTAACCTACATGTGGTTCATGTTAACCCATGTGTAACCTTTGTCCATTTTGTCTATCTATGTGGAAACTAATAGTGAATTATAAATTAACTAAGTGAACTAAAATTAAACTATGAATTAACTAAAAATATTCAATTAACTGAAAATGAATTAAAAACTCCTGAGAATTAATTTAATTAATTGAAAATAAATTGAAAATGAGTTAATAAATAACTACAAGTGAATTATAAATTAACTAAAGGCTAACTAAAAATGAATAAAAATTACATGCAAATTAATTATAAGTCGTAGATGAACAATCACATGAATGAATTCCATAATGTTGCCATTTGTGACAATGCCTTGTTTCATCAACCTTTGGCCAATGTTGTCTTCATGGTAAGAAATACCATGATGGAGGACATAAAAAAATATTATGTCCAATATGAGTGGTTTAAAAAGCCTTACAAAAACCTACCAAAAGAGGACAAAACCCATGAAAAATCCAAAAGTAAACAACTTGTATTTTGGACAATGGTGTGTTGTATGTAGCCTTAATTTTGAACATTTCATGTTTGCATCCTTTATGATTGCCATAACATTTGCATTGCAAGCCATCCAAAGTTTCAAAAAACTTATATGGTTGTAAAGATAAATTAGTTTTGACCTAGCATGAAATATACATGAATATGTTGAAAAATGTTACTTATGTCAGATATCCAAAGTTGAACAAGTTAAAACTCCATAATTATTAAAACCTTTAAGAGTTACCAACAATAAGTGAAAGTCCATAAGTATGGACTTCAATGTGAAATTACCTAGGAACCAATGTGGACATGGCAACATTTTTGTGTTTGTGGATAAACTTACAAAACCTACTTATTTTTAAGTTGCCAAATCCACACTGTTAACCATGGATGAGAAATTTTGTAGTTACATGGATTACCTAAAGAAGTTGTGGGTGATTGAGATTGAAAATTTGTTAACCAATTTTGGACTATTGTACTAAAAATGGTTGGCACTAAATTCAAAAGGAGTAATGCCTATCATCCAAAAACAAATGCACAAATGGAGAGGACTAACCATACCTTAGAACATTTGTTAACAATGTATGTTGGCCATTGGCAAGGAATTTGGGAATAATATTCATAATTGGTGGAATTTGCTTATAATGGGAGTTGGCATTCTTCCATTAAAACAAGCTTGTTTCATGCCTTATAGATGGGAATATTTAACTCCCATTTTCGTTTCAACACCTACTTCCAAGATAGAAGGTGTAAATGAAACGATTGTCGTGCAATATATTTTGAAATTGATCAAGGAAAATATGCAAAATGCCCAAAAACTGGCCAAGTTTTATGCTAACATAAACCAAAACCCTAACTTTTTTGAAATTATTCACAAAGTGTTATTGAAAATCAAACCTGTCAAGAATGGCTTGAGATTGGGGAAATGCCCAAAATTGCCCCCTTGATATTGTGGCCCATTTGCCATACTCAAAAAAAACAAAAAAAAGGCAAAATGGCCTATCAATTGGGTCTCCCAAAAAAATGGAAAATCCAGGATGTTTTCCATGCCGCTATACTTAAGAAATGTGTCTAACCCTAGACATCTATTGCCTGAAATATTACCAGAAATATTAGATGAAGTAGGCCCTATAACCGTACCAAAAAACATTGTAAGCACAAGAATCCAACATACTTTGAAATAAAACATGGAAATAAAATTTGATAAAATGAGAGCATTATTCTATGGATGAAATGATGTTAGATGGGGAAAAAAAATCTAAATTTAAAGCTAACTTTCCTAATTTTTGTCATTGAAGACAAATGACCTATTTTAGGAGGGGGAAACTATAGATGGTTTAAGAAATCCTTGTACATGCATGGGGACAACACAAGGAAAAAAAGAAGCATTTGGGGGAAAGTATAGAGAAGATTAGAGGTTGTAAAAGAGAGTAGGAAAAACCCTATCGTGCAATTGCTTGGGTGGAGTACCATGCTATTATAAAATTTAGTAAATTGAGTTGTAAGCATTTTATTTTTTTGGGCTACCTATGCATCTTGTTTGAGGAGTGGCGAATGGACATAAAAAAATAAAATGATGTTAGGTGAGTTTATTAAAAATGAGCTAAAATAACCACCAAATTGGGTTGTGTTTATAAAAGGCGTCTTTATGAAAAAAAAAAACCAATTCATTAAAAGTCCAATCTTGCTTTTTAAAAAAGATAGTTTAAATGACTATTTTATTTTATTTTCACTGAGAGGCCTTTTATAAACATAGTCCCACTTTGGTGACTACCTTAGTACCTTGGCTAGTTTGACACCAATTATATTATTTTCAGAAATGTTGAAATTTTCAAAAATTATTTCTTCCAAATCGAAAAAATAAAATTGTGCAGGAAAATAGTGAATATTTTGGAATATTGCATTTGCTGAAATGAATGTTTCAAAATTAATTAATTAAACATTAATTAGTTCCTATCTGTATCTCCATTCACCACCTCTCAAACAATTACACCTCAATTCAATAATCTTCACAATAACGCAATTCTCCACCCTCGTGCTCTCCCCGTGCATGTACAAGGATCTCCTACACTATCTACGTCTGCACACTTGTGTGCTTAACACCATCTCCTTGCTGTGACTCCAACTCGCCGCTCGTCACCAGCTCCTAGCTGCTACACCAAGTAGCCGGCGGTCCCAGTCCAAAAGTTGATGGCTGCTAACGTGGTAAAACTTGTGGCAGTCTGAGAGATACCAAAAGGTTTTACGTGCATGAGTTTCAAGTTTTCAGGCCTCTCGCAGTAGTGCAGAAAAGAGAAGATATGATCTCAACGAAGATGGCGGCTAAGTACACGTGTTTTTCTCCTCCGTCCTGTCTCTTCACCTTTGGAATGTTCCTTCCATGACTAGATATGAGGAGACATGTCAAAAAGATGCACACATATCAAATCACGGAGCACACGCTTTGGCGAGAGTCACAAGATGAGGACGAAGATGCGCCATGGAGAGAGTCCTCAGAAGCGAATGACAAAGCTACCGAAACACTGCCAAGCTGAACACTGAACTAACGTAACAAAACATTCTTCGTGACTGTACAAGAAAAGAATCGTAATCAGTTTGATGCAATTTTGTTTTCCGGGATTCGGTAAAGCTTAGACACAGCTATGGTAGAGCAGAACCTTCCAGGTATGTACTTCGGCATGACATATCTCGGAGATCCTGCCTATTTCAAGACGAACGCCCGGAGATTGCCGGATGTAGAACTCCATGACGTTCCGACCATCACTTTCTTGAAAGCCTTCACTGAGGTTGCAACCATTCACAAGAACCCCAACGCTGTAAGGAGAGCGCTTCTGCCGCAGATATTCGCCATGGCCTTGACGCGGCAGCTCGAGTCTCATGAACTTGAATTTGTTCTCAGGTGCGTGTCTTGTCCGTCTGTGTCCGTCTCATATGAAGTGCAATGAACTCTTCACTGTTCTGTCCCAGCTCAAGTATTGTCCTTCAAGAGCAGAGAACACATAAACACTACTAACATGAAATGAACTGAACCAGAAACAGATAAACAGTATCCAGCAAATACCAGGAAAACTTGTAAACTCTTCAGTGAACAGAACTGATAAAGCATCAGATCAGTTGAGGGTTAGAGGATTGCAGTTGAAGCACTACAAGTACATGTAGAATTAACAGATCCACATTCACAGTTTGATGGCAATGTTTGTCTGTGGAACTTGGAAAATGGGAGGTCATACATGAGAATTGAAGATTGACACATGCAAAAAACTATACTTCATTTGTAGTTGGTGCAGTGAGGTGCATTAGCCTTCTTCAAAAAGCATTCAAAGGAACATAGTGGTACGTCACTCATTTGTACGTACCTGTCTGAAGCCATCATATTACACATAGAATGAAGAGTGGCTTTTGTTTGTGCAGGTTCATTGATCATCAACCAGGAATCATAAGCTATGAGGAATTCAAGGATGGCATAAAAAACATGAAAGGTAAGACTTGTTTTGCATCAGCTTGAAAACCAAAGATGGTCATTTAAGTAAACTCATAGGGCAAGATGTCCCATACTAGTTTTCTTCAAATTGGATTACAGCCTACTTTAACATGTGAATTGCAGGCACAAGTATGCAATCTGGCACAGCAATACTTAATATTTGAAATGGGAAGTTTGTTGCATTCTACTTTTGATTTGCATTTGGTGTGTTTTTCCAAGTCATGCAGAGATAACAGCAGTTTGGAACAGAGATTTTAGTTCCATACCAATGTGTAATATCTGACTCTTAGGTCACTGTACTCTGTGTGCAGCTAGTTGTGACAGGCCAGCAAGCCATGTATTTGGAGATGGTAAGCCTCTATTTCTTTCTTCCACTGCAACATAGTTTCTGCTAACAGGCACAAAGCACCCCTACTGACAAGGCCCAATAACTCAGCAAATTGGTGCTACTTTTGCCAATGATGCTGCAAATGACATTCTAAACAACATACAAATCCAAATGACATTCTACACAACATACAAAGATGCCAAGGGACAGATCACACTGACTGCTGTTCATCATTCACTGCAGGTGAAGGAACTAGCAAAATCCCACCTGCACTGTGTGCCTCCAACATCAGTGTAAGAACTCATTGGTGGCAGATGCGAAGGCAGAATGTAGGAAGGTTTTGTTAAGATATGTGTAACCTCTTTGCAAGGCACGAATTGCTGGCTCCATTTCAACTGAAGGCATGGTATGGATTGATGTTGCAGATGCAAGAAGACATAGCAAGGCATAGGCGCACAAACTATGGGCCAACTGATCGTTACCAGAGAGCACTGACTGGCAATCATGATCTGGGCTGGAATCAAGGACTTGGCACTATGAAGAAAGAACATGATAAATCAGGGAAAGACTGGCATGGAAGGAACAGGACTGATGTCACAACCTGTGAAGGAATTTGCCTCAACAATCATTACGGCATACTCCTGTGACATCATGTTCTGCCACTCTGGTTGCTCATCACTATACAGGAATCTGCACCACTGTACGGTGCTACACAGTCAAACACCCCTTTCATTGCAGTCTTACAAAGTGTGAACACTACTATCACACAATGCAGCCCATGAACTCCAGCTTAAACAAACAAACTGCAAACACTTTTTTTAATTGCTTCAAGGCAACAACCTTTGGTGGCCTTTCTCCCCTCCTAAGAAGCTTCTCTCTTTAGTGGCTGGAAACTAGGACAAACTTCAACACTTGAACACATTGTTACCTTTCCTTCTCATGAGCACACACTCAACCTTCTCGTTAACATGAGCCAACTACACAATACATGGATGGACGATTTGCAAGTGTCTTTTCTCCTTGCCTATCTCCTTCAAAAATCCTCCCCTTTTGAAGCTCCTGTGACTTTTCCCTTCAACTCCTCAATGTCAGCAACAAGCTCCTTTCGGTTTGACTGCAGCACATGCAAAGTGCATAGTTCAATCCACTACTTGCATCAAACTATGCATCAATTTGGTGCACAATTTGCATACTGTCAGATGGCTGAGCAAATACAGCTCTAGCTGACACCAACTCCAAAAATAGAACTTGTTTGACTACTTAACAAATTATAACGTGGAGGTGGAATTTCTATCAAAGAGTGTACCTTGAAGAGCAAGTAACGGTAAACAAACCACCCAGTGTAGCCAAGGCCAATCAACTCCATGAGCTTTGGAAGCTGCAATGTCACACCAGGGACCTGAAGTCATAATTACTTCCAACCACAATGAAGACATCAAGTGGATGGGAATGTATGATTCTTGCCCTATTCTCAACGTAGGTGTCTGTGTGAAGAAGCGTGTGAAGATCCAAATTTGTGACTCATTGGGAAAACATGACATACCACTGGAACAGAGTTGATTGCTCCAACAATTGTGGAGGATAGCCACAAGGCCACGAGAGCACCTCCACCATACACTAGAACAGTCGATTTGTTCTCCAGACCATCCCACTAAGGCATTGGATACACATTTAAATTAGTGCAGAAGCTAAACATCTTTCTGGTCATCATGAACTACAACATTTACAACCTGCTGGTTAAGACTGCACTTGCAAGGTGAAGGAACAAGATTTTTTGACAGCTGCTGACCTTAGCCTTTAGGTCTGCATACAATTCCTCCAATTGTTTCGTGGCATCTGGTGTGGAATCGTCTGATGATACTGCCCTTACTGGGAGAGGGCCGAATCTTCCTGGTTCTGCAGTATTACATGGCAAAATCAATGGTACTAGCGGTTAGTTTCTTACTAAAATTTGGATGTGCCCTCAGATTCCGGCGTATGTAGCTATATGCTTTAACTAGAGGTGTTTTCGCTCATCACAACGCCGAGAGGCAAGGCAACCTCGGATTGAACCTAGGAACAGCCAGCATCTCCGTTCTTGCAGAGATTCAGGACCTTACGTTGCTTCCTCAATACAGCACTATGAAGCTTGTACAGCCACAGGCGACAACACTATCCTACAACATTTCCACAACTCGGATGCTTGCAAAACGTTCTGGCGGTGGGGTCAAAATCGCCCAGATGTCAGGGGAGAGGAAGACTTGAAGCAAAAGTGCGATATCGGTTCAATATTATCAATGCCTGCTGAGAAAATCCTCCGGAATTCGAAACTAAAACGGAAAAACATTGCGCACTAATGAACGCTGTAAAATACAGCACACAGCGTTGCTGCTCCCCTAAGAACGCTATCACCTCTGCCCGGCTCACAGGCTCACGCCGTTTACAGGAAGCAAGAAAGAAAACCTGATCTTCTGGAGCCAAATCGCACAGCCCCGCCGTGGAAGCTCCTCCTCCTCCTGACAAAAACAGGGCAGGAAGAAGAGGATGAGGAACAAATAGCAGATGATGCCGCGGGCGACAACGACGCCCGAGGTGCTCCAATTGAAACCGATGCACCAGCTATTGCCGCGATACTAGCCATCGCTTCTTCAACACCGCAAGCGATCTCAAAACTGGAGAGAGATGATAGATTGAAATCGATCGCCGCGTGTATGTGCCGCAGTGAAAGGCTGTAGCAAACTACACAACAGTCTCCAAGCGCTCTCGTCTCACTCTCCCTCTCTCTCCGGCGGGCCTGTAGTCGAAGGGGGGAGACGTAAAAACCTCGGTCTACTGTGTGAAAGCAGAATAATTCTAACCTCCTAACCGGATACCGCCAGTTACCATCTGGAGACCGGCGCAATCCTAGCCGTCAGACTGGCCACGTCCGTTCATCGGCGCGAGTACAAGAACGGGTACGTGGATGAGAACAGGACGGACTGGGCCGGCTTCTACCGAGTTGCAGCCCGTTTAGCGGAAGGGCTGCCAGGGGTGGGTGGTAGGGGCCGCACGATATGGGGAGTGAAGATCTGGATCGTCCAATTGAGAAAAAAGTGAGGTGCCAATCGGTCTAGCGAATGGCTGTGCACCTTATCCACTCGTGTCAGGCTCTTTTCGGAGTTCCCAAGTAGACTGTTCCCCAAGAGTGCCCAAATTTATTGGGAACCGGATGACAGGTACGCCACGGTGGCGACCCCAGTAAGTGCCACGTCTGAGTTGCAAGCGTCCTGCACGGGATTCTCGGATAATACCAAATTTGCAAAATTGCAAGAAATAGAGAAAATAAGAATAAGAATAAGCACCAGTTGAAGTTAGGGTGGTCTTTTTTCTTTTCTTTTCTTTTTCTTTTTAAAAATGTTTTAAATATATTTTCTAAGATATATTTTAAATTAATGTTTTTTCCCCCCCTCACTCTCATTCATCTTCATGACAAAAACTAATATTTTCATTTTTTTGACAACATAAGTTAGTCAAAATTATTTAATTGATTTAGAATTATTAAAAAGTATTTGAAACATATAATGTTTATGGCCCTACACCTTGACGAATGTAGACCTCCAAATTGGCATTTTTATTTTGTTGAAATATATAAGGCAACAATAACTAATACAATATTTTTTAAAGGATCAATACAATAGGAAAATGGTTAATTTTGCACTAATTATTTGTTAGTTGTGATTATGTGTTGAGTGATTTAAATCTTGTCAAACTTGAATTAACTTAGTGTAACATGGGATTTTGAAAGTCTTAAAATTGTACATCTCATAACATTATTAATCCTTATAATTACATAGGCAAATGAGTGTTTCATAAATGTTGTGCACATTTAAAATTCTCCCATGTGATGGTTTTTTGAATGTGTTTATGATTTGGTAGTTGAATGTTTGATCTTGTTCTTTATAATTAGTTGAGTTGGTATTAATGAAAGTTGATACCTTTGGATTTTGAATGTTTTTGTGTGTTTGTATTCATTTGTTTGATGTTGATTTAAAATTGTTTTTGAAATTGGTGAAATAGCAACAACATTTTTTTTGGACTTTCATTTAAAATAATGTTGAATAATGCTATGTGTTCTTTTATATAAAGATTAAATTGGGGAATGGATTGATGTTTTTGTCCTATTGGATCATGCATGGGGTTTCACAATTTGAAGCACCTCATTAACAACACCATTAACAAATTTCAGTAATGGATATAAGTTTTTCTTTAATATTACTCACATGCTTTTGTACAAATTTTAAATGCAACTAGATTATGACTTTTGTTTGTTGAAATGGTTTGTCTAACCATGAATTGGACATCAACTCTAATAGGTTTTTAAAATATATTTCTTTTGCTAAAATAGAGTAGCATTCATGGTTTTATTTAGTTGAAATTTTATTAATTATGTAATGTTCATTGCATTTCTTAGTTTGTTATGGGGTACAATGTATGTAATTATATCCCATGAAATGTTAAAAAGGAATTAATTTTCAAAGTTCAGAAAAAACATATTTGAAAAAGATTATAATCATCCCCTTTGAATTTATTGTTGTAAATAGGTTAGAATATTGCACATCTTCAACTTGCCTCATTTGCTTTGGCAATATTATTTTGTTGAACCACACATAGTTTTCATAGATTTTTTCCTATCACTTCTTCCAGGTTTTGTTTTACAAATTTTATATTGTTAAAACATACGGACAATCATTGACTAGTGGAAATTGTAGAAAACCTACCATGAAAATAATAATCAAACCTCCAAAGGCAAGAATGTTTTCTTTCAATGTTTGCAATTTTAAGTGAATGCCAACAAACATATTGCAACCTACCATTGATACCTCATCTATGATTAGATGGTTAATGTTTGTCCAATCAATGTAAGATGGTTTTATCTTATGTGGGTTGATTGATTTGTCAATTGGAAAGCCAATTAATGAAAAGATTGTTGAACTATTTATTAACATTACATCACTTAATTTGTATGCACCAATGTTGTGTGGATGTATTTTTTATTTGGATAAATTTGTTGGGTATAAATAGGGTATATTATTTACCCTAACATATCTTTCAAATGAACGTACCCTAATGAAGCACATATCAAAGGGTATATAAATTTGAAAAATTACACCCTATCCATATACCTAGATATATGCAATAAATATTCATACCCAAAATTGGATATGTTTTGGCATTTGAGTAAAAGCAATTGCACTAATTGATTTAAACCCTAAACTTTGTTATTTTAGTAATAATGGGATGCCTCCCAAGTTCCCTTTTTTTCTAGCAATTAACAAATTTGTTTGGCCCATCACAAGAATTTTTTTAATAAACTTCAAAAGTTCCTCAAAGTATATGTTTTTATGTGAAGATGTAATGCTTTCCCTTTGGCCCAACTATATAATTGAAAAGGTGAGAACTTTAGGCAAACCATACTGGATAAAATTGAGAATTGTTAACATGTGAAAGTGTGCATCTTAGGAGTGGTAGGTGTGTGGTAAGGATATAATTCAAATGAACGGCCCTCTTATTTTGGAGGCCATAACTTTCACATTACTTAATGAAATTAGGTGATTCAAAAGCTTACTAGATTACCTTTAGACTCCATCATCAATTGATTGTTGATCATAATGCCATTGTCTTTCGATTCACTAAGTGTTCATTTGTAGGCAAGTTTATGTTAGTCCAACATGAGTTAAACATTTTGATTCTTGCATTTTAACATTAAATTTGAACTTTGAAAATTTCTTCCTTCATTTTTATTAAATAGAAAAAATTTGTACCCATTTTTTACCCCCAAAAAAGGGTAGATGATAAAGGGTACTTGAACCCTACCCATTTCCAATTTTATTTTTTTGGTATACTTGAACCCTAACTTAAAGGATTTTGAGTGTTAATATACCCATACCTAATGGTTATAAAAATTGAAAAAAATTATACACCTTTACCCAAGGATATTTAAAATATATATATACCCAAACAACATAGTACTATGCACCAACTTTTAATGTAGATTCTAGCCCATTTTATTGAATTATTTTTTGACAATTTTAATCATTTGTGTTTTTTTAGTTCTTGTTGTGCCACCAACGTATATAATCATATTTTTATTGTGGTCTTGTTAGTTTATATTTGTTGTGAATTGTTGAAAAGGTTGATGTTGAGGTTCATTTAACTTGAACATATTTCAAACTTGAGATTTTGTCATATTAAAAAATATTTTATCTTGCACATTCACTTTACCAAATGTTTTGTATCCAAATTAAAAAGTTTTGTGCATTTGGTTGAGAAATCTAATGGCATGGATCATAATTTAGGTGTTCCATGGGAATAAATGAATGAGTTTTTCATTTGCATGTTTGTTGCTGAAATTGTGTAAGTGTTATTATGTGATTGGTTTAAGTACTTTCTCCATTTGGTTATTAAGTTGATGAAAATTTTATGAAATTTTCATTTTTCATCTAAATTGTGTTGAAACATGGTGCAAATGGTGTCAAACATAGCAATGACATTTGGAATTTTTTTGGTCAATTTTATTACACATTTGATATTCAAGTTATAAGTTTTTATTTGTAATGTTTTCATTTGCGTGATTTGTATTGTGATTAGTACATATGTCATCAATTTTTTTTAATTGTTATTTGTAATCTTCATCATACACATGTATAACCTTTTTATTTTGTAAATTTGTGCGACCAATCATCTACATTATTAACATCAAAGATTATAGTTTTTGGTACAATAGTCTAACATTTCTCATTTCTTTACATTCATGCAACATGTTTGTTTTTGTCAAAACATGTAATGTCATGAAGTTTTGTGAGTTAACAAACACATATGGAATAAATGAAAAAGATCATATTGATTCAAGAGGATGTACCTTCATAAAAAAAGTTAGTGAGGTTGATGCAACATTCCATATGCATGTGTGCACCTCACATTTCTAGTTCAATGAAAACTCTTTGCACAATAGACATCAACAATCTAACTATGATGACAAATCAAAAGAAAGAGCAAAAAATAATGACAAAGTGGTTGTTGTCACAAGCTTTTGCCCCCTTCCATTTGTTGAGCTAAAAACAACTTGTGCACTTCCATCGGTCATCTTTTGCCATTCCCTATCCTTGGATCCATATGGGGGAATGCAAGATAATTTTTTTTGAAAAACATATCTGATTTGATAACTAAATTTCTATAGAAATCATCTCTAAAATTGTCTAGGTACAACCACATGAAGGATTATGAAGAATTTCCCATATACCAATTCCTTGAAAATTCTTGTCATTGGAATTATATTTTTGTTGAAAAGTTTAATGTCAAGAAGTTTTGTGAAGTATGTGGCTTCCCATCTAATTTGTTCATTAGGTTATAAATCATTGTATGATCTCCAAGGTGTTGATAATATGCATATTATTTTGCAACAAACTTCTAAATCATTTTTTGCAAATGTTATTTAAAATCTTTGTAAGATATGTACTTTAGGTGTTTTATATACATAAAGACACTATATGTGTTTTAAATTGTGTATGGCCCATTAACAATTTACTAAAAGATGGGTTTGAATATTTTGCAATTTTTTCTAGATAATTCATAAGGTGAAAACATGTCAAGTTTTTAAAAAGGAAATTGGTAATCCATTAAAATTATGTAAGACAACTTTTTCATTGTTTTTCTTTGCATGCACATTGAATGTTTCAAATCAACTAGTTTGTTGATTTTGATTTTCTATCATAATCAATGTTGACAAATTTTATCATTTGAACATCCCAAAAGATAAACTATACCAAGGGATGTAACTATATCAATAAGATGTGAGGTGCTTAGGGTATTTTAAAAAGGTAATTAATCACAAGTGTTACAAATATTTCTTGTCTTGATTCAATTATGCTGAAATAGCAAATTAGAAGTTGTTGGTTTTATAAATGGAATCTTTGGAAATAATTATATCATAAGTTATTTGACTTTTAAAATTGCAATATGTAATAATGAAGACATATCCAATGTGTATATGGTTGTTTTTGTTATATAATATATTAATGTTTTTCCATCTTTACTAGATGCAACAATTAGTTTTAAATCATGAATGCATCTATTGTCATGGCCTAGGATATTTTGGGACTGGTATGGTTCAGGGTTATAAAAGGAGATAGTCTGGGGAACAACTCTTCAGCAGATCAACACCAGTTGATGGATCAATAAAACTTGTCTTGTCTTGTAATTTTCCACTTGTTTGTAGCCGGTCCATAACAGTTTGATCTACTCCTTCTTCTTGTTTGTTTGTTTTGTTGTTTCAGTAAGTAGCTAGAGGTATCTTAGAGTGAAACTTAGAAAGGTTATAGAAAACTATAGGTTGCTTCTATTCTCAAAGTTTCAAAAGAAAAGGATATGTTTTGTGAGAGTTATGAGCTTTTGAAAACTCTGTGCCAGATTTGGTTTTTTGGTCATATCTCCTTTGTTTAAGTTTTTTTGGGTCTGCAACTTTGCGATCTTATAAATCATATAGGAATATAAGTGTGAGAGAAATTTCATGTCATTTGGATTTGTATTGAGAGAGATCCAAGCATCTGAAGTTTCAGTTTCAATTTTGAAGTCAATTTCTTTTGAGAGTGATATCTCTTTGTGGTCATCATCAATAGGGCTGAAATTTTGAGAGAAGGTAGTAGAGATAGTTGTTCATGTTTCACCAAAATTTTAGAGCGATCCAAGGTCATATGTGAGCAGTGTAGCTTTGCAAAGTTGCTATGACAGAAGTTTGTTTTGAGAAAACATCAAAGCAAAAGTTTTGAAGTGGAGCAAATACAACTTAAGAGATCTTGAAGGAAGGAGTTTGAAGATTGGGAAGCGCAAATACATTATTAAAACCTTCGAACAAAAATGTGAGAACTACTACCATGGACAACTCAGAATCAAACATCGATGTCACTCAAATCCTCGCCGCCTTTCAACACCTTCAACAAGAAAATGTCGTGCTTAGAGACTCGGTGACCCACCTACAGAATCAGGCACCACCTCCAACCCCAGTACCTCCTGCTCTTGCAATGGTCGCCCTAAAGCCCCAGATTAGTCTGCTAGAAAAGTTTGATGGAACGCGCCTCAAATTTCAAGGCTTTGTCAGCTAGGTACGCCTGATCATGCAACTACACCCTCGTCGTTATTATGATGACACCACTCATGTAAAATTTGTTGGAACCTTACTCACTGGGACAACTGCAGCATGGTTTGCTCCCATCCTGGAAACATCATCCCCTCTCCTACAAGATTTCACCGCCTTTATGGCGGAATTTGAAGCAATGTCTGGGGACAGTGACAAGGCCAGGACTTTAGCCAACAAACTGTGTCGCCTCCAGCAAGGGACACGTTCGGCCATCGTCTATGCCTCAGAATTCAGACAACTTGCCTGCGATGTCATTTGGGGAGAAGCTGCCTTGACTGATCAGTTTCGCTGTGGACTTCGTGATGATGTTCAAGATCTTTTGTTGACACTCGCAGACCCTTCTTCCTTCAGTGAAGCCATCACGCAGGCAATTCGGTGCGATAATCGTTTGTTCGAACGTCGCCAGGAAAAGAAAGTCACTTCCAACGCCCAGCTTTAGAATAATCGGCCTACTACGCTCGCCTTAGTTCCCCAAACAACACCAGTTGCCCGACCTGCCTCTTTTGGACCTGCCCCGATGCGGATCGATGCAACTAAGTTTAAACCTTTGACAAAAGCCAAAAAATTTCGCCGAAGGACAAACAACCTGTGTCTTTACTGTGGCAACCCAAGGCACATAGCTCGCCAGTGCCCTCAAAAGCTTGTCAAACTTCAAGTACAAGCTGTGGAAACTCCCAAAGAGTTGGAAAACAAGAACATCCAGTCACAGTAGGAGCCATGCGATTGGATCTCACCCAACACCACTTTTGCAAAGGCTCTTGTTCCGTTGTTGGTCCCAATCCCAGTTTCACTCAATATGTGGACATCATTTGTATTCCAGAAGACATACCACAAGTGTCAGCATTGGTGGACTCCGGTGCCACCTCTTCTTTCATCGACCAAACATTTGTCGCCCAACACACCATCCCTGTGGTCAAGAAGTCAACCCTTGTTTCGGTAGAGGTTATTGATGGGAGAACCATTGCTTCTGGTGCAATCACACACGAAACAACCCCTCTAGAATTCTGTATCGGCAAGCACACGGAGAAGATTGTTCTCAACATCATCTCCACCCCTCACCATCCTATCACCCTTGGTCTGCCTTGGTTAGAATTGCACAATCCTATCATTGATTAGCGATCTAGAACCCTCACCTTCAGTGCACAACGGTGCACCTCTCAAGAACCCCACGCTCAGAAAAACACTTTGTCCAGTCCTGCTAAGAACCCTGTGGTCAAGAACCCAAAGACGGTCGGAACCAATTCCAGTTTTCTCAAGTCTGTTATGTCAAGTCCTGCAATCAAGAATCCCCCGGTGGTCAGAAATAAACCTTGTCCTGTCACGAATCCTATCAAGAATCTTGCCTAGAAAACCAACCCTGTCCGGATCTTCGTTGATGGAGCTATCCCTTTCTATCGGGCTGCTAAGAATCTTCAAATCTTTGCCATCCATGTCAACCCAGCCAACAACAAAAACCCCCAATCAGAACCAACACTTGTCAAACTTCCCGAGAAAAACAAGGACTTTGTTGATGTTTTTGAAAAGACTAATGCTGATCAGCTCCCCGCCCATAGTCCATATGACTGCCCGATTGATCTAGAAGAAGGACACTCACCACCCTTTGGTCCTATCTATGGCCTATCGGAACTGGAACTCCAAGCCTTGCATGATTACCTTACTGAAAACCTTGCCAAGGGGTTCGTTCAGCATTCCAAGTCTCCAGCCGATGCCCCAATTCTGTTTGTCAAGAAGAAGGATGGTTCCCTTCGATTCTGTGTGGATTATCGTGGACTCAACAAGATAACAAAAAAGAATCGATATCCCTTGCCTTTGATTTCAGGCCTCCTGGATCGGCTACATATCAGGAAGATCTTCACCAAGCTTGACCTCCGTGGAGCCTATAACTTACTCAGGATTCGTCCCGGTGATGAACGGAAGACAGCTTTCCGCACACGCTACGGCCATTTCAAATACACGGTCATGCCCTTCAACCTCACCAATGCACCCGTAGTCTTTCAACATCTGATGAATGATATCTTTCGAGAGTACATGGATGAATTTATCGTGGTCTATTTGCATGACATTTTGATCTTTTCCAAGGACCAGGAAACCCACGACAAACATGTATGATTGGTGCTTGCGACGTTCCGAGAGCATGGCTTATACGCCAAGATGGAAAAATGTGAATTCGACAAATCTTCAGTGGCGTTCCTCGGCTACGTGATCTCTCTAGATGGCATTTTCATGGACAAGTCAAAGGTCAAGACCATCCAGTGTTGGGCTACTCCATCCTCGGTCAAGGACGTTCAACGCTTCCTGGGGTTTGCCAACTTCTATCGTCGGTTTATCAAAGGCTACTCCAAGATCACAACATCGTTAATAACCCTGACTTGCAAATACAAGCCCTTCTCGTGGAATCCAACGGCCCAGGCTGCTTTTGATACTCTCAAGATGGCATTCAGCTCTACACCCACCCTGATACATCCCGATCTTGCCAAGCCATTCATTGTGGAAACGGACGTTTTAGATTTTACCTTGGGAGCTATTCTATCTCAATTTGGAATAGATGGGTTGCTGCATCTAGTTGCTTTCTATTCACGGAAGCTAACTAGTACCGAAATCAACTACCAGGTCTACGATAAGGAACTCCTGGCAATCATCACGTCATTCGAGCAGTGGAGATCGTATCTTGCTGGAGCTCAACATCGAGTACAAGTTCTGACAGATCACAAGACTTTCCTTTATTTCACAACTATTCGGACCTTGAATCGTCGCCAGGCACGCTGGTTTATCTTCCTAGTTGATTTCGACTTTGAGATTCAGTATCAACCTGGCACCCATCAAGGGAAAGCTGATGCGCTATCTCGTCATTTAGAATATGAACTTCGAGCGCGCGATGAGGCCTACGGCCAGCAGAACCAGACTTTACTTAACCCCGAGCAATTTCGAGTTGCAACAACAATCATGACGCGCTCCCAAGTCACGGGGGGTGAAACGCACTCGAGGGTTTCACAAAGTCAAGTTGCGGAATTGAGACTTGGTAGCACGCTCCCGGCTTCCAACTCTAAAAAGGGGTAGAGGGTCGAGTTGGGAGCCCCGGGATTAGACTAGGAAGAGATCAAGCTTTTAGATTACACGAACCTGCATCACAAACCAACACGAGTTGGTTAGAATCCACTTGCACTCTTTTGGTGTTGGGACAAGCCACGGGGACCCGAACTCACTTGGACTCACCACATCCTTGGCTCGGGAGTATGCCACCACCATACTCCCTATAGTATACTCTGCGCCACGTTGTGGGGACTACACCCAAATGGCACAAATTCCCGGGACTCCCGAAATGGAGTCCCGAAGTTGTCCCGAAATCGTCCTGGCGGGACTCCCGAAACTTTGAACAGCCATAACTCCCGACTGCGGAGTTGGATGGCGACGAGGTCTAAACCAAAGTTGTAGCCCTCGTCAAGATCTTTCCAACGACGTATCGCACTCCCAATTCGGACTTCGGTAAGAGGTCGATTCCCGACTTTTAGTGGTCGGGAGTCAAACTGCCAGTTTGACTCCCGGCCTTTCTTTTGCCCATAACTTGGGCGACAGATATCCAAATGGCCAATGCGAGGCCATTTTCGATATCTACGCTTCAAGACCTTTTCAATGACACCAAGAACACCCCGATGCGAGGTGGTTTGGGTCCTTTTGTCGAGCTCTAAACATTCGGGAGTCCCGGAGGACTCCAAATCCCAACTTTTCCAAGTGTCGGGCTTCACCCCCACACTTGGCCAAGTTAGGGTTGCGACACTCTCCCCCACTAGAAGAAAGGGGTCAATGTCCTCATTGACACTTAAAATTTTCCTTCGTACAATTGCGATTGCTTTCCTTTTGGATCCCTGGCCATTTTGCCAACTTTGTGGCTAGACCTTGTCTTAAGCTAACTCAGGCGTCCCCAAGTTTCCAACACTTTCTTGACAAGTCCAAGAGTGTCCTCCCCGGGACCCTCTCCCCTCGCTTCGTCAAAAGACTAACTAGCCTAATTGACGAAGCTCCTCATTTGGGAGGAACTTTTTCATTCTTCCCCTCATGAGGAACTTAAGTCAAGTCTAATCTTGACCTAAGCTACTTGACATGACTCCTTTCCCTATCCCGCGCCTTGGTCACAACAACCAAGCCTTAACTAAAAAGGTTTGCTTATCAAGGTACGAGAAGCAACACCTAGGTTTGCCAAACCCAAGTCCCAAACTACACTTAAAGTATGTGAGCGGGGTCATGACTTCCCACGTTGGCCACACTACAAGCCAATCCTTCGGGATGCACCTCAAGGCATGTGCATGTCCCTGCAAACTCACCTTGCTTGCCTCCTCTTTTGGGGTCAAGTTTCCTCAACCCCAAACTAGGAGTCCGATTTTGATTTGAGCCTACGCAAAAATAGTTCCATTTATCCATGCCACAACCTTATTTGCCTTAACAATTTTTCACCATGATATAATCTCTTGGAAGTTATAATGCCCTTTTTATTTCACTTGCAACTTGATGTGGTACATTTTATGGAATTCTCCCCCTCTAAAATAAAGGTGATGCCCTCATCACGCTCTATGCCTTTTCTTTGCCGGTCTAGTGTGAAATTCTTCTATGGCTTCTTGGGCATGTTCCATGTCGGACTCATTCACCCAAGAAGCCTCTATTGCATGGTAACCTTTCCACTTCACTAAGTATTCCCGCTCTCGTCCCCTAAGTTGCCTTGATTTGAGCACGGCCTCAACCTCAAACTTTGGTTCATTATGAACCAAGTCCAGCGGAGGCCTTGAGTTATGCTCTCGATTAGGCCTTGAGGCATTGCGGGAGACCGGCTTCAAAAGGGACACATGAAATGTGGGATGAACTCTAAAGTTTTCCGGAAGTTCTAACTTATAATTGTCGGAAAGTTTCTTTTCCAACATTTTGAATGGCCCCGCATATGGGCCTAAGAACTTATGACTCAAACCTTCCGGCAACCTAAAATTCTTGATGTTCAACCACATTTCGTCTCCCTCTTCAAACTTCACTTCTCGTCAGGACTTGTCCGCAAAATCCTTGTACCTTTTGTGCGCCTTCTGCAAGTTAGCCTTGGCCAACTCCCATAAGCGCTTCCTTTCTCCATCAAGCTGCGTCACCATTGGCACTTCCTCACTTGTATCAATCGAAGGTTGTCCTTGCGTTGCCCAAGTCATGGGCACAATTGGTGACCTTCCCGTCACCATTTGAAATGGGGTGGACCCAGTTGCGGAGTGTTCCGAGTTGTTGTAACAAAACTCGGCTAACTCCAAATGGTCCACCCAATCTTGTTGATCCGCCGCCACATAATTCCTCAAGAATTGTTGGATGACCAAGTTCACCCTTTCGGTTTGTCCATCGGTTTGGGGGCAGAAAGAGGTGCTCATCTTGAGCTCCGACCCCATTCGCTTCCACAAGGCTCGTCAAAACTTACTTGTAAACTTTGGGTCTCGATCCGACACTATGTCTTTTGGAAGCCCATGGTGTTTGAAAATGTGGGAGAAGAATAACCTCCCCGTTTCTTGTGCCGTTGCTTCATCCTTTATGGGAATGAAATGTGCCATTTTGCTAAATCGATCCACCACAACCATGATGGCATCGAATCCCTTTGAAGGGGGCAGACTTACCATGAAATCCATTGACACACTTTCCCATGGCCCTTCGGGAATTGGCAAGGGTTGCAACAAACCCGCTTGCTTCTTGTTGAGGGTCCGGTTTTGTTGACAAGTTAAACAAGTCTTCACGTACTCCTCCGCACTATCTTTTAAGTTAGGCCAATAGTAGGACTTCTTTAGGAATGTTGTGGTGCGCTTGGCACCACCATGGCCCGCAAGTGGTCCATCATGACATTCCTTCAAAAGTGTGTCTCGCATCTTCCCTTCCGGCACATAGAGTCGATTTTGCTTGTACCACAATAATCCATTTCTCAAATGGAAGTGGGACTTGGCTCCATTTTCGATGCTTTGCCTTGTCTCCTTGGCAAAGGCATCCCGGCTGCTTGCTAGTCTAACTTCCTTTTGAAGTTCCGACTCTCCAACACACACCATTCTAAGTTGGTGTTTCCGGCTCAAGGCATCGGGAACTATGTTCTCTTTTCCCGGCTTGTGCCGGATGTCCACATTGAACAGGGCCAACGTGTCTTGCCATCTTTGTTGTTTGGATGACAACTTGGGTTGCGTTGCGAAGTACTTCAAGGTCACGTTGTCGGTCCACACCACTACATCTTTGGAACCTATGTAGTGGCCCCAAGTCTTGAGACAATGTATGACCGCCCACATCTCTTTCTCGTGTGTTGGCCACCTTCGCTCCGTCTCACCCAACTTCTTGCTTTCAAAGGCCACCGGTCTTCCTTCTTGCACCAAGACTCCCCCAACCGCAAAGTCGGAGGCGTCGGAATGAATCTCAAAGTCTTTGTCGAAGTCGGGTAACTTCAACACCGGCGCCTTCACCAAAATGCCCTTCAATGTTCCAAAGGCTTCATCGCATGCTTGTTCCCATTCATAGGTGACGGCGGACTTCTTCAAAAGGTTCGTCAAAGGCGCCGCTATCTTTGCAAAGTTCTTGATGAAGTTGCGATAGTATGAGGCCAATCCTAAGAAGGACCTCAAGGCGGGAACCGACTTAGGCGGCTCCCAATCCAAAATCGCCTTAACCTTGTGATCGTCCATCATCAAGCCCTCTTGAGTTATCCTATGTCCCAAAAAGTCTACTTCCGTCACCCCAAATTCGCACTTCTCGAGCTTTGCATATAACTTGTTTTCCCTTAGCCTTTGGAACACCTTGCGAAGGTGCTCCGCATGCTCCTCCAAGGAGCTACTATAGATCACCCTCCCAGACTCATACCTTGTCAGGTACATCAAAGATGGCAACTGAGGAAGACACATGGGCTACCAACATCAAGAAGAAACTCCAGGAACGACTAAGGAACCCAAATCGTGATGATCTGGATTAGTTTGAGCAGCGAGACGGACTTCTTCTTCGCAATAACCTGATTTATGTACCCGAAGGACCTATACGCCTAAAAATCCTGAGAGAATGCCACGACAACACCCTGGCGGGTCACTTTGGAATGGCACGGACTCACGAACTAGTGTCAAGGAATTATTGGTGGCCCAAAATGAACAAGTTGCTACGGGAGTATGTCAATCCTTGTGATACATGTGCTCGATCCAAGGCTCCCAGGCATCACCCATTTCGACTCGTACAACCCTTGCCGATTCCTAGCCGACCTTGGGGATCTATTGCAATGGACTTCATCACGGACCTCCCTATTGTCAGAGCCAAGAATTCAATACTGGTTGTGGTCGATCGACTCACCAAAATGGCCCATTTCACCCCTTGTTCCAAATCAATCACGGCAGAAGAGACAGCTCAGTTAATTCTGGACGGGATCGTTCGACTGCATGGACTCCCCGAGGAAATAGTGTCTGATAGAGGTCTTCAATTTGCATCCAAGTTCTGGCGTCGCTTATTCGAGCTTCTTGGAGTTGACATTCGACTATCTTTAGCTTTCCACCCTGAGACAGATGGACAAACCAAAGACAAACCAGACACTCGAACAATACCTTCGTTGCACTATGAACTACCAACAGGACGACTGGCTGGACCTACTATCTCAAGCAAAGTTTGCTTATAACAACACAACGCATGCATTAACCGGGATCAGTCCATTCTTTGCCAATTACGATTTTCATCCTAGGTTCAGCCTTGAAATTCTTGGGGACTTCGTAAACCCCTCGGCTGAAGAAAGGGCCACGAGGCTTGGACAGGTTCAACGGAACCTTATGGTGGAACTCAAGCTAACACAGGAGTGGCAAAAGAAGCAAGCATACCGCCGATGCAAGGACCATCCAAGCTTCAAGGTTGGAGACAAGGTCTGGCTTCTCAGAAAAAACATTGCTACCACTCGCCCATGTGCCAAGTTAGATAACAAACACCTCGGACCTTTCAAAATCGCCAAATTGGTTGGTTTAGTGGCTTGCCATTTGGAGCTTCCACCCCAGTTCAAAATCCACAATGCTTTCCATGTCTCTTTGCTTAAACCCTATCATGAAAACCCGATCCCAGAACGTCATCGAGAACCTCCAGTTCCAGTCGAAATTGAAGGCCAAGAAGAGTTTGAAGTTCAGGAGGTCTTAGACTCCAAGAAGATTCGTGGAAAGCTCCTATACCTTGTCTTTTGGCGAGGTTATCCTCCTTCTGAAGCTACTTGGGAGCCTGCTGGAAACCTAGTTCATACCCAAGACTTAGTTAATCGGTTTCACCAACGGTATCCTAATAAACCGGCTCCATCTGAAAGATGTCGCTTAAGGAGAGGATAATGTCATGGCCTAGGATATTTTGGGATACTTTTGGCAATATCATGGCCTAGGATATTTTGGGATACTTTTGGCAATATCATAGCCTAGGATATTTTGAGATACTTTTGGTAATATCATAGCCTTGGATATTTTTGGATACTTTTGGCAATATCATGGCCTAGGATATTTTTGGATGCTTTTGGCAATATCATAGCCTAGGATATTTTGGGATACTTTTGGTAATATCATGGCCTAGGATATTTTTGGATGCTTTTGGCAATATCATAGCCTAGGATATTTTGGGATACTTTTGGCAATATCATGGCTTAGGATATTTTTGGATACTTTTGGCAATATCATGGCCTAGGATATTTTTGGATACTTTTGGCAATATCATGGCCTAGGATATTTTGGGACTAATATGGTTCAGGGTTATAAAGGGAGATAGTCTGGGGAACAACTCTTTAGCAGATCAACACCAGTTGATGGATCAATAAAACTTGTCTTGTCTTGTAATTCTCCACTTGTTTGTAGCCGGTCCATAACATCTACATGCCATAGTAATCATTTTAATTATGTGAAGCAAAGTGGGTGAAAATATAGAGATAGGAGCCAAAAACCATGTCAGATAATGGTGAAAATTGTGAACTTTTTTACATATGTTTTTTTTTTTGACATTTTAAAGTTACATTAATCATTCCAAGTTGTGTTAAATGATTAATATGAAAGTTTAAGAATTCAAATTAAACATTCATTAAATTAGTTTTTGGGTTTTGATTTTTTAAAATGACATTTGAACTTGAATAGGTGTTGTGTCAAATGTGGTTAATTTTACAAAGGACTAGGTAAAGGACTATTGTAATAACATTAATTTGATGGTAAACAAATTTAAATGATAGCAACCTACTACCCAAGTTCAGAAAACATTCACAATTAAAAAGATACGGAATTTATTTATTTTTAAATGCAAAGTATTTTTCAAATCTTCAAAATTTCAAGAGTCATTTACCACATGTAAATGGGGTAATATGCATGACATACAAAAAAAAGTTTTAGTTTATGATATTTTTAAAAAAAACCTAAAATAGTTAGCATATTTTCGTATGATTCAAAATTGTGATAAAGTTTCAAAAGACGAAATGTAGAATCTAACAAAATTTACACACTTTGAAATATTCATATTTATTCAACAATGATTAACACAAAACATGTGATCTATTGGGGCAACTATATATATTTTTAATAACAAGTTGCAAAAGATTTCATTGAAAAATTCTTTCATATGAAAAGTGAAAAAGGACTAAAAGGACTCAATCCTTTCTTAAAATAATCTTGTTGGCTCCTATCTATGTAGTTGCACTCAAGAGGTATCTTTATCAAATTGCATTTTCTCAACAAGTTTTAAAAGCCTTTGAAACATCATTGATATTTTGTAACATGCAGTGTTACATATGTGATAATTACAAATGTTTATCAATTTATGTACATCTAGTTGCCTTCAAATATGCAATTTCTATTCCCAACCTTTAGTTCTTTATTTGACATATTTGTACATGTCCTAGGAAGCATTGAAATTTTCTTTTCTCAAACAGTTGAATGAGAACTTCAATTCCTTTTCTACACTTTACTTTACTTTTTACAAATTCCAAAAAACTCTTCATGAAAACAAAAGAATTCAAAACTTCCCTCAAAAAAAAAATCTTAATTCTTGATTATCACTTTGATTTAAATGATTCAACACAAGAACCATATGTACATCATTCCCCACCTCAACTAGTTGAGGTTCATCATGCCAAATGAAAACAATGTATGATGTGTGTTTTTGCAATGTCAATTTTGTAACCATCACCATAGAAAGGTAACTTCTTTTATTGATAAAATCCGCCACATGCAAATGATAGTTACTAAAACATTACTCCCACAATGATGAATGAATGGAATATGAAATCAATTTAAGAAAATGAGAATGGACCATTTTCATATATTTTAGAATTGCATTTGTGTTAGGTGCATTTGTATAAGGGAAGGCTTGTTCCTTAGGGCCTTCTTTAATTTAAAGGCTATAGCTTTAAAGGCCATAGAGTGAAGGTGTAGGCCCCAAAATTAAAAAGGGCCTGCACGACTAAACATTCCTAATGTGAAGCACAACATCAGTATTTTTTTGAATGGTGGAAGGTATGCATGTGATTAACAACATTTTGACTCACAAAAACATCTTTTGCTTGAGGAGGTGCATCCAAATACAAAGGGAAATTTCTTGGAGTGTTTTACTAGTACATTAAACAACTATAACAATGCAATCTTTCCACCATTTGAAACAACCTTGAGGAGTTGATGTCCTAGCAATTTCATAATGGAGCCCAATAAACAATTAACTATTCTTTTCTAAGACAACAATGTACACACACAAACAACATATAAGTAAAATGAAACTTATCAGATAAAAAACATTTTAACAAATCACATCAATTTCCATTTATTTGAGAAAATGGAATATAATGTTTAAACTAATGTTGGGTGGGCAATTTTTTTATCTTTACATACTTGTGCATATCAATATGATAGGTGAATATATATCTTACTTGGTTGGCAAGTTTTTTGTCACCTTTTTAATTACCCTACCTAATAAATAATTAGCTTGTAAATGTTTTGAATGTATCACCTTTATTCTACCCATCTAGGACATATTTGAGGTTTGCCTTTATGGGAGGACGACAATTGTTTTGAAAAAAAACAAAAACAGTATATGCCAAAATCACTACATAACATGTTTTGATATTTTGCCATGCACATGGTATGATGCATTTGTTAGAATTATGATGATTAATTATTCAATATATTTTCTTTTGGCATTTCATTTTTCCTCATCATACTGATTATCTTGAATAAGATTCTTATTACATGCTCTTGGAACCCCTTTAGACTTTAACTCCCATTTGCCATTATATGAATGTTTTGAATGCATTTTAAAGGTTTTTGATTGGTTTCATTTTATTTTTGAGCATAAGCATAATAAATTGTACTTCCTTGTTACCTTATCAAGGTTGAATGAAAGTAGATATAAAATAGCGCTAAAACCCTCCAAAAAAACTATTGTACATTGAATGTTTTTTAATTAATTGAGAAAATATGTAGTTATGCATTATTTTACATTAATTTTCAACTTTTAAATTGTTTCAATTTTCTTTTTGGTCTACTTGTTTGAAATGCAAGTAGGTTTGAAGTTATTTCTTTGCAATGAAAGACTTGTGTGTGAAATATGTGATAAGTAAGTTTTCACAATTAAATTTCCTATTTTTCATTATAATCACACCTCAAGAATATAATAATATTCATATCCCCAAAAATAAAGAAGCAAATAAGTTTTAAAAGTAGACCAAAAATATTTTCATTTATGAATTTATCACCTAGCAAACAATGATATTTTTAATTCACTTAAAATTTTTGTTTACTCCTAGCTTTTTGGAGGTAATTTTCCATCATAATAATAGAGGTGCAAGAAGGCTTTCAATTGTATTTCCAATAATTTTTATGCTACTTGTTTTTTAAAAAATGCATGATACATGGTAAAGCTAGAGACACTCACTTTTTGTGCCTACTTCACCATGCTTCTAACCTTTTGTTAGTTAGGTTTTTTAGGATGTTAGAAACTTGATGTCTTCATGTCTTGTAATGCCAGTTGCACTATTAATTGTCTTTCTCCACTTGGCAATGTGTCATGGTTGTCCAAATATTTCAAGTTAAATTACATTTACCCACCTATAGCAACATGGCAAATATAAAACAAATGACGAAACATTTACCCTTATCCTTTGAAGATGCAAAATGTTCATCATTTACCTATGCTTTTAGTTTTTTGCTTTGTTGCTGCAGAAGAAGCCAAAAAAGGGCTCACTCACCACAAGGTACCCCATAAAAGCTCAAAGCAACCTTGTGGATTATCTTTCTGAACATGGGTTCTAGCAAAAGTTGTTCCTTGTGTTATGTGACACCTGTTGGCCACATATTTCCAGATGGAGTACTACAACAGCATGTAGTCTCGCATGTCAACAATAAAAGCCTATTGAAACGGAGAAATTAGCGCTACATTCAGCAACCCAAAAGACTCATGGATCCAGAGATGGTTGGAATTAGAAGCAATAGAAGCTAGACGATGTTGTAACCAATTGCTTCCTTTGAGCAGCAGCAACACTGAATTAGCTTTCCAAGCTAGTGAAGGGAATGGCCAGACCAATGTCAGTTCAAATATTAGTCAGCTGTGCTTTGGGTTTGTGTAGACAGTCAAAGACTTTATATGTGAAGTCTCTAGAGGGTATGTGAGGATTACCTCTTCTTCTTGCTGGTCATGAATTTCACAGTTCCAACTTGATAAAGAATATGGGGTTACAAAACTTTTGCAAGCACTGAAGGCTTAACTCCTGTCATCTCTCCCTGCGATAACCAACCTCCCTCTGTACCATTTTTTGGCAATTGCCCTATCTCCCCTCAAGAGCCTTTGAACCTGAACTCTGTCTTCAAAATTCTGAGGAATACTCATTTCCCTTTTTTCCATTTGCTGACTAGACCTATTGAGCAATAACATAGAAACGTTCTCTCCCATTCTAGAGTCTGAAATCTCATACCCTTCTAGGCTCTGACTGCCATTCTTGTTGTCATTTGTCTTTAGTGTCAAAGATTTAGCCCCCAGTGGAATAGGGTGTGGACATCTAATGGATCCTGTTTGTTGGGTCCAGAATTTTCCATGGCCCAAAACTTCAGCACCCCCAGCTAGCAATTGACTGTCCTTTGGGCTACCTGACTCACTGGCATCATATGCTGTGGATGAGGAGCCTCTGCTATTTGCAGCCTCCATGAATGACGGATGGTCAATGCTTATGGATTCTGCTCTTTTGATTGAATGGGCAGCTTCTGCCAGAATCTGGCAGGCCTCATGTAAAGAGGCTAGGGCAACCTTGTCTGTTCCTGCCACGGCCTCCAAAGCCTGGACTGCTCTCTCTGCCTCCGCCATGAGAATCCTATCAACAAAACAACTTCAAGACATGACTCAGTAGACTTTTATTTTCCAGCCCAGTTGCTTTGTGAACTGAGGACCACATCAAATGAGAGGATAAGGATATCTTCATAAGTATTAAAGACTTCTCCAGCCTTATGATCAGAATTCAACTTGAATAGAATTGATACATAACCCAATAACACAGTTATAGAATTTTCAGAAACAACATATCCAGTAGTTGGAAAAAGAATAAACCCGACCCTGGAAAGAAGAGTGAGGTCTGTGGACACCTGCTGCAGTCACACCCATGATAAGTAACCTTCAACTATTTTGTGCACAGATAAGGAATTCAGAAGCTCATTTACATATGGATCAGGTTATGAAGAAACACCAACCGTGCTCTATTGGTAGCCTCCCTACGATAGATTTCCATCAGCAGCCAACGCTCTTTAAGCCATTTGAGTTTCAGCTTCTCTTGGTCAGAAAGTGAACTCTTTTGCGACAGTACATCAGCTTCTTGAGCAACATTTGAATCTCTGGACCTAGCATCCTCTTGAAGCTGTGAGTTGTCCACCCTGGGCATGCCTTGCTCAGATGAAACTCTTTTGGCCTCAGTGACAGGTGGTTGTCTTTTCTCTACTATTGCAGACTTCTCTGCTGTATATGCACTAGTTTTGATTGTGGGTCTGGGAAGAATGATTCGAGGGTGTCCATTGATTCGAGCAGATGTTGAGCGTGAACATCGTGTTTCTGGGATGTGGTCCTCTGCAAGAACCTCTGCTACAAATTTCTCATCGATGGAAATAGAAGACGTCCTTGATTTCAGAGCAACTTGTGTGGCCATGTTATTGTAGTCACCTGTTTGTGTATTCTTGAGGTCAGATTTCTGCGTACCCTTGTGGTCAGATTTCTGTGTACTCTTTGTCAACTTCCTCCGGTATTCCTGCACATGGACAATTACACCTACACATATGAGGAAAACTAGACATCTACACTGCAATAAAAAATAGGCAAATTAGTTGAAGAACCTACCGGATCCTGCCATTTGGCTCTAATAGCATCTGATATCTTTTGTCTGTGCTCAGCAGAACAGGTAAGATGTCTCTTGGCCTTTGCTGCTGCCTTTTGCTCCATTTTTCTCCTCATTTTCTCATCTCGGATGAGTGCAAGTTCCTCCTTTCGGAATGCCTGCTTTATTGCATTATATGAGCCCCACTGCAGCTCCTCATCCTGGACTCCACCAAGCCGTGCAGCCTCTGCAATGACCTCCTTCCAATCCTTGATAAAAGACTCTTGAACCCGTCGTGCCACATTTTTAAGCTCCCACAGTGCTTTCATCTTCTCACTTATCTTAACCTTTGTCTCAGCCCTGCAGAATCTTTGAGTAGGTCAAGTCTCAATCAAAGCTTCTACACCCATTGATTGACAGAAGCACACCCAAATCAAAAGCCAGAGATAATTGGACATGCTGTTTAATGATGCAGATGTGGTCCCAAGCAGAAGGTGTCTATGGTACAACTTTTAGGATCTCTAGGATTAGGGTTTAAGATATAACATAAGGGGGTTTAAGAGGGAGAGAGAAGCTCTCAGATCCATACTTCTGATCTATGCCGTGATGTCTGAGTTTCTGGCGAACCTGCACAACAAATAAAACTCCTTAAAAGTTGATTCACTGAGTCTATCCCAGGTAAGGACATCTATGCCTCTTCACCCAGTACCTCTTTATGTACTGCGGTCCATTACTGATAAATATAGTTCTCCCATCCCAAGATTCAGTAGAGGCAAGCCCATACAGAAATACACCTCAGAATTCAGACAATCTGGATAATTTCAGCAATGAATTCTTTTGACCACCAGGAGCAATGATATAGAAGCTTGTGGTAGTGGTCACACTCTCATATGCTGTCATCAAAGCCCTCACCTGTTGAGTTTGCATGGCCATTGCTGTTCTCTCTTTGATCTTTGCAATTGTTTCTGCCAATTCCCCATCAATTCAGATACTTTAGATCCCAACATCACCAAAACCCATGAAAGAAGCAACTGTAAATTACTTTCTCTTGAGCCTCATATCAGGAACCTGGACAAAGTACAAACCTGGAGAGTGGCGTTTGCCCTTATTCCAGGGCACTCGTACTTTCTTTGTCTGTGGTGAAGAATTACTCGGGTGATTCTGTTTGACCTCCATGGTCTCAACATCTGCAAAAACTATGCCTGTATTCCCTGATCCAGCAGCCCCTGTTCCATTGCTTGGGCCAACACTTACATGAGAATCAAATGTCTCCATGAGACCTATTGACAAAAGTGTCTCCAAAGGACATGCCTGGGATGAGGTTTTCATGCTGTTATCATGCACAACAATTGCCATTGCCCTAAACCTTTTGCAGCACACTACCCTGTAACCACCCATGAGCAATTCAGGTCTCTTCATCTGTGATACTCGGAAAGTATCAGAGACCTTGCTTACTTCCCAGGGAAAAAATCTTAGAAACAGACTTGAAGTTCCTCGATGATGTGAAGACCATTGATGCTTATAGCAGTGAAAGGACACCACCTTCATGGCTGGACTTCTGGAAGAGGGCAGCTGCATTCCAGGCCTGCAAAACATGTACTGGATTTTAATGCCACATTCTTAGAACCCAGTACTGAGGCGACTATGATCTTATAAGCTTCTAATGCACTTGTGACCAAACACATTTAGAAAGATGTGAATGAGGTTGCAGAGGAAACTCCCACAAGAACATTTTGATGGTAACCACTTTGTCAGTAAGTTCCCACCAAATCAAAACAGATGCAACAAGAATGAGCACACAGTCGTAGCATGCTAGTGTCACCAACAAAGTATCAAAACCTTCACCTTGATTAGAACCTGTTACTCTCCCCTGACTTCTTCAGCTTCCTGGCAGTGTGCATAGACAAGTAACTATGAATCTGATCAAAACTTAGGGCAACAGATACCTAATACAAAAGCCTGTTTCCAAGTTTCCATTCAAAGAGATGGAAAAAGATGACCTCTGACTTGCACCTTTGACCTCTCAAACACAAACAGATGAATTGCTTGAAGATGCAATCTTGGTACATGGTCAGCTTTGGTGTGTTACCTGACCAGTCCTTGGGAGAAGTTCCTTAGGCTTCCTTTCCATTTTGCAGTTGGCACCTTCTTGGGATGCGGCACTTTCAGACTCAAATGATACATTTTGGAATATTAACAAAGTCCTTGAACTTTAAGCAAGAGACCGCCACCGCACGGCTGCCCTGATGTCCATATTGTTGTCAAATTTTGAGGCACTCTTGAGAATATGAGGGGCAGGCCCCTTGAGAGGATGTTTTTTTTGCAACTTGTGAATGGAGATGATCTCCGGCTATGGTGGATGATTCCTTGTGACATCCGAAAACAAAATTGGAAAACAAAAAGAAGAAACTCACTCCTCCTGTGCAAGAAAACAGACTCCCATGCTGGTCTTCCAGTGCTCTAAATCCAACACCCAATTTCACACATTCTCCGGGAATTGCATATCTAACAGAGGAACAAAGCATGTAAAGAAGATGGAAGATAGTAGACTTCTGAGATCATAAGCCTTTCAGGTTTTAATGGTACTTCGAAAAGAATTCCGAGTTAAACCTGAGAAAAACCCTCACAGAGATGCATACAGAGATGTTACAGGGGGCGGGAAGAAGGAAAGAAAAAAGAAAATGTGGGAAGAAAACTGCAAAACTGTAGAGATTCTAAATCCCAGAATTTCAGACACCACAATCCTAAACCCCAGAATTCAGAAACCAGAGCCCAAACTCACCCACAGAGGCAGAAAAAACAGAAACCCAAAAAAAAGGAATAAAAAAGGAAGCAGTCAGAGAGAAGATCTATCAGCAACCGACTTGGAATATTGAAACCCTCCTTTGAGCAGCTCCAGTTCCTAGAAATGCTTTCCGAAACAGAAGAATCGCTGGGGATTCTCATCCATCGCGCAAGAACCTGAACGCAATCCCCCGAGCGCTCGCAGACAGAAGAGAGGAGAGACCGAAATCATTTTCCGTCTTATCTTTCCCCCCGCCTCGTCGCTGAATCTCTGTCCACCTCCACTACCATCAGGACCGTAATCTTTGGATCCCCAAGTTTCATTCATCAAGTTGTCATCTATCAAGGTGAATTGGTGGTAACCCCAAACAATTTATATATAAACAAGGATGAAAATCCATCCACATAAAGTACAAGGCATGTCAAAGCAAATCTAAACACACCACAAGAAAACCAAGACCATAAAAATAGTAATAATGAAGTGGAAGATGTAGTGCTAAAAGACCATCTTATGTCACAAATTAATTAGTGGTGAGGTGCACTAGCTAATATGTGTAGAAGAGATGAAGAACTATGACTAAGCATGGTAGCCCATTGTAGAATCGTAATGGCTTGTGCACATTATAAGACTATTGACATTCATTGCTTATAATGAGATATAAGCATCAAAGGTACCAAGGAAGTATGTTCATAGTTAGCTATACATGCATGTGCACAAATAGTTGTTTAATCTCCAATTCATACTTGTAATGTTACATAACACCAAATCCTTGTTATCAATGGATGTGACATTAAGTGTAAACTAAGTTGTAAGTTGATGGTTGAATATCACAAAAAATTCAAAAATGATAGATTATGGGTTTAAATATTAGAGTTACATAGCAGCCCATAAAGGGTCCCTTTAACTCAATGTTTGCTATCTCCTTCATCATTTGTTATTTGAACTTTTTGATTATGTGTTCCCTATGAATGTTTTTTATGTTTTTATTATTTCTTACACATGTTCGTGGCCCATGGTGACTCTATGGTGATTGTTGTGCCCATGCATGCTACATCTTTGTTTTATGCAGTAATAATATGCAAGCTCTTCACACTCTAGTGTCACATGCCTTTTTGTCTCACATTGCAACAATGGCAAGCTTTTCGCATTGAAACAATTGTTTTGTTTCCCATAACTTTCAACGTAGTTACAACACCATGGATGTAGTTTTCAACATCTCTAGCTACAATGGGTTCAAGCAAGAAATGCAATGAGAGATAATTATAAGCTTAAATTCTTGCAATGTTTTTATAAACAAGCAAGTCCCACACTATTGTCACGAGATTTTTTGTTTCATTCAATATTGTTCTAACAATTTTTATAAAAACTAGTAGATTTTTAAGGTTGTGCATATACCTAGATTTTTTTTGCAATTATGTGACAATTTGTTGATGATGTATTTGATCCACTAAGAAAAAAACACAAAGGTGAAAAATAGATTACCATGCAAAATTTTAAACCAAGTTTAAAGGTGGAGGTGAAGAAGCCTCATCAACTCAATTGGGAATATAACAAGATTTTAGCTTTGGTTGTAACCAAAAGAAAGGTACACTTCACAAGCATAAATCAAGTGGATGGTTGAGACTAGTTTGAAATTGTAATGAACAAGTGGAAGAATATTTCAAAAGTTGTCATGAAAGTAGGTAATTTAGAACAATTTAGGAACAATCTAGCATGCAAGGACAAATGGTGTAACATAGCTAGTGATTTCAAAAAGATATACGATTTCATTGCATGCATAAAAAAAATAAAGACTATTGGACCATGGGCATTTAGGAAAGAATCTGTGTCCATCTTCCTCAAAATTTTGAACGAATGTTCTATGACATGATTCATGAATTCCAAGTTAGGAGATTAATCTTTAAATTACCATACATGAAATACATGATGGATGCAAAAGATGACAATTACAAGCATGTTGACCATTCAGCACATGCACCCATTGAAATGAATGAGAAATTTACAATTTTAAAGTTTGGAACCGATTGTGACAATCTACCAACAAACAAATGGTATGTTGTCAATACTGATGAAATTTGGTTATATAAACAACCTTTGACCATGTTTATTACACCTTGTTGTGTCAATTTCATAAAAGCTTTGATGACATTGTAGACCCCATTACTTAAAGAATGTGAAAGAGATTATTGTTTTCTTGAAAAATTATGTCCTTTTGCAAGTCCCATTTACTAATTCTTCAACCCCAATTTAAGTCAACAAAACAAATTGTAGAAACAAGAGATCAACAATTCAAGTTTAATTAGTAGGAAATATAAGAAACATAAAGGTTAAAAGGAAATTTTTTCATCACACAAGACCATGGTTGAAACTACAAAAAGAGGAAGCAAAAAACTCATAAAAGCCATGGAGCACATACATGTTTAATCTTTGATTGTAGAAGAGAAATAATTGGAATACCTCGAGGAATGAGATAAAAACTTCAACTATAATCAAACAGACATGGTGCGGGTTCTTACAAATATGACATGTAATGAACATGGCATTTGTGTAACAAGTTATAAACAACAATGATAATGTTAACATTCAAGTGCAAATTATAGTTAAATATCACAATGAAAAAATCAGAAATGGGGAAACTATAAATGACAATTATCAAATTTGAAAAAATAGATCATAATGTGCATGGACTTTTAAAAGGATGATACCTTATAAATTCTTAAGGATTTTTTGAAGGACTAATGATTATAATTTAAGATACTATTTAATCCCATTTGTTGATTTTCTATTTGCCAAACATTAATGAACATTTTTTGAGAAGTTATTGCAAATGATTAGAAACACCAAAACAAAAAGAAAAATTAATGATTTATAAGAAAAATTTCCAAATGATATTAAAATGAAAGTCATGATTTTACATGGTCAGCTCCTATGTTTACCAAGATATGTGTTAATTATTTCCATAAAATTGTTCTTGACCTCTTTTCCCTTTTAACTTGTTGGATTGTTGGTTGATTTTCATAACATTTGTTTGCCTTTAGTTCAATGATGCAAAGGAGACATTCTACACTCGCCTTGCCCCCAATTTTTAGCAATTATGCAACAAATAACAATAAATAAAAACATCAAGTAACATTCAAAAAGTTTTTTTTGCAAAATGCCAAAAGCATTCTTTACAATGGAATAACTTCACTTGTGTTTCATGTTGTAAAGTAGTTCTAGAATAATGTGGCGACCATTTTTTTTTGTAGGGTGTCATGATCTAGCTAATAAATGAATACCTTTTGTCCTCAAGCAAGTAATGTGGAATTCCATTTCCACATCCTTTATTTGGATCAAACAAAACATGATGTTGAACTTGTCAATACAATCCAAACCTTTTTAACACTTCTTAGCAAACCAATGAAGATGTTAATGAATTTATCATTGGAATGTACCACGAATAGGTAACCATGGAATAGCCCCCAAACTTATGATAACAATAGTTTTTTGGGTATGAGATAAAATGTTTAGAAATCAACATTTGTGTGCTATCAATGACACATTGCACATTAAGCCAATTGCACCACTATTTGAAATCTTCCATGACTTACTACATTTCAAGTTGTTCTAGCCAAAAAATCAACCTTTTAAAAACAAGATTCACTATAATAACAAATTCATGGAAAACCAAGGATAAAGGGAACTTCTTAATTGTAAACATCTCAATACATATGAGAAAATTACAGCAATGTGCAAGCTTATTAATGACACAAAACACATGGATCTCAAGATATATGGCTTTTTGATATTTGGTATTTTGCTTCAAAAATGTGGGCTTCAAATTATCAACAATTTTGAAAAAGGTGGACTCTAACATCTTAAAGTTTTCCATACATTGGTAATCTTCATATTCTGTGAACAAGAATTTGAAAAATTAAGTTGTACTTTGTGTTTCACCCTTAATACCCTAATTCCTAAAACAAATTTTCATAAGTAGTCAAATTACTCTTATGAAGTGCAATTACAAAGAAAAGAAACTTAACAATTTCCAATGCTATGGATGGGTTCATGATAGAATATAAATCTTGGATAGGGGAATTATATATGCAGTCCATGCGTTGGAACAACATCATAAAACCCATAGTGAACATCATTCTTGAGCTTCATCCCAGATTTTTTGATCTAATTTACCATGCTTGAACTCAAGAAAAAAATGACAAAGAGGACCAAAAAAAAAGCAAGGAGAAGAACTAAAAAAAAAAACAAAAAAAAATCCAAGAAAAAAACAATTGGTTACCATAGGCTCACCATCTACTACCATGATTCCATATGTGAATCATTCATGATTAGTAAGAGGTACTTTTAGAACTTTTAGGTTTGAAACCTTAACACTACCATGTGATGTGAATGCACTCACAATGCTAGCTAGCACTAACATAATTAAATAAATAAATAATTAATTACTTTTTCAGTTTTTAGTAACAATTATTTAGGTGTTAGGACATTTAACATTAGAGGTCCTAACATTAGGTGTGAAGGGACCCTAAGTCTGCTGCTCCTTTTATTATGGCAAGTTCAACCCTTTATGTCCCTATAAAATTTGTAGCATTGGGAAGCATGAAATCGTACATGGAATTGGACCCAATTATTGAATTTGGTTTGGAGGTTCTTGAAATTGAAAAAATGTGTTAGATCTGTAATTTTTTTTTTTTTTTAAATTGAAAAAATTGGACTCAAACTCGCACATGGAAAACCTCAAAAAACTTTGAAGTGTCAAAATTGGGACTAGAGGTTCTATTGAAAAGGATCAAGAGCCACACACAACTCTAATACATACCTACCTCATACCTATCAATGTTTTTCTGGGGGCAATGTTTTTCAATAAATGAGAAACAAAAGGAAGAAATTGTGATTTTTAGACATTTTCTCACCATTTTTGAAATAAGAATAATTAAATGAAATTCATCTAAAACTAGGCATTTCTTGGGTGGTCACTTGTAGCAGCACTTTTTAAAAAATGGTATACACCCCACCTAGAATACTCGCCATTTAATGTTAATTAATATTGGGGATCCTTTGCAAGTGAACTGACTTGAAGAATTTGAAAAAAAAAAAAAAAACTTTACAATCCATAATACCCCATATTTTGGGCCTTCCAAAATGTTTCTTACATTCAAGATGACTTACTTACAAGTGCCCCAAGTCCCACCCATAAACATGAAAATTGAGATAATACAAGGTTGGAGAATACTAATAGCAAATCACTTGGACCAATTGTTCTATCTGACCAATGCCTATATTCTTAAATATTCACTATTTTCCTTCACAATATTTTTTCATTTGGAAAAAAATATTTTAAAAAAATTTCAACATTTGTGAAAATAACATAATTAGTGTCGAATTGGCCAAGGTACTAATAAGGTATGTCCATAATATTTTCCTTTGAAAACGCTTTTGTTGATTTAAAACTGAAATACCTACCTTGACATAATAATATATCAAAAAGTAGTGTCCACAAACGCATCCATAAGTTTCATCCATGTATGAATAGTTCATCCATCCGTCCAGGAGCAAACACAAATAGAATGGGAGACGGCGAAGAGAGGGAGTCGCGCAGACTGCTCTCGCGAACGAGAGAGACAGACAGAGAGAGAAGAGCGCGGGCGCTCGGGAATGGCGGCGATGATGTCCGGATTCATGCGATTGCGGCATTCCTCCACCGCATCTTCTTCTCTTCGATCTTCTTCTCTGTGGAGCTTTGTTTGTGATCCAAACTCCCAGGTGCAGCAGTGTTTTCGTTTGTTTTCCTCCGGTTCCGAGTCTGAACCCACACCTGTTGAGCCACTACACCGCATCTCCCATACCGATGTCTCTACCCTGGACGATGTTTTGGCCCCTGTGACTGTCGTGGAGGTTCCCGTCGCGACTTCCGCTGCTGCAAACCACGTCGCGAGCCCTGATGAGTCTGTGCTCGAAATCCAAGAGGTCCTAGACACGCCAGCTAAACCCCGTGTGGCTCCACTTCCTGAGGATCTGTCACCGGAGGCGCTGGATGCTCAGAGCCACGTCGCAGAAACTGTGAAGGAGAAGCTTAAACCGTCAATTCCACTTCCGTCTTTCTGGCGTAACCAGCAACGAATCACTCGAAGCGATCCCCTGTTACTTGCGGATGCCATTCGGCAAGTGAAGGTACGTACAGTTCTCTGGCGAACGCATTGCTTTGGTTTCTTTTTGCGGCTTTTTACTATTTTCGAGCTACCCCAAATCACTACGGCGCGCTTTCGTGTGTTTGAGGTGCTTGGGTTTCTTGTTTGCGCATCTGCACATGCAGGAAAATGCAAAAGCAAAATTTGATGAGACGGTTGAAGCACATGTGCGACTGGGGATCGATCCTCGTCGAGGAGACCAGGTATGACCTGGTGCTTAATCCCTAACGCAGGAATGGTATACTTACTCTAGAACCTAATCCCTTTTTACCCTTAAACCCTAATTCCTTGTAGTCCCTTCACCCATGCACCTGTTTATAAGTGTGAAGCCTTAACCCTAAACGTGAGGTCTGATTCTTTCCCTCCAATCTGCATCATCTGGGCACTCACAGTAAGAGGATTTAAATCCTAACTTAGTGTGAATGGTTGTCCTTTCCCCAACTTAGGTAATCAGTTAGTTGAGATTGCTTGTCATCTCTCAGTCTAGGTCTAGCTGACTAGACGTCATTTTGATGTCATTTTGTGCACTCTATCACTGTTGGGATCCAGGCATAAGTCCACTTTGGTTCTAGTGAGTATGCTTATGTGCTTCCCCATATGCTAAGGCTTCTGACGATCCTCTTGCTGAATTGGTCTTGTAGCACAGCTCTTAATGCAAAGTGTGTGGCATGGTGCAGATGGTGCGGGGTGCTGCAACTCTTCCCCATGGAAGTGGCAAGGTTTGTATGGCATAGCCCTTCTTTTTGTTGCCATTGTTTGCTTTGTTTATTCAGATTCATTCAAGAACTGCACATTCCACTCCAATCTTGATGTATTGTGAATTTGAATCTGGATGAGAGTTGGGTGGTGGCAATTGTAAAATGGCTCTAGGTGGTGAGAGTGGCAGTCTTTGCCGAGGGTGCAGAGGCCCAAGAGGCCATTGCAGCTGGTGCAGATGTGGTGGGTGCTGATGACCTAATTGACAGTATTAAAGAAAGTATGCACTCATTTCTCTCAACATATGTTCTTAGATCATTGTTCATGGTTGAAGGAGTAAATTTAGGGGATACAATTGTGTTCGATGAGGGGTGGACAATTGAGCAGATCAAGTTGGAGTTACCAACTGGGTGGACTTAATTGATGATTTGATGACTGTTATTTGCAATTACTGACCATCAACTCTCTGATCTTCTGAATTTGATGTGAAACCCTAAACCTTAAGCCCTGATGATGTGTAGGTGGGGGCAAGTTGGATTTTGATAAGTGCATCGCAACACCATCTTTCATGCCTCGTCTTGGCAAGGTTGTTAATTCCACCTGTTTCATGTGTTGTCTTGTCCAAGTATTGTTGCACTATAATTAAGAGAGAGTCTCTGTGTGGTGCTCCTTGTATTATATCTGTGCCAGATGTCAAAACATGTAGGTTACATTGCTTGAAAACAAAAATGTCCACTCAGTTCTTTTGTAAATTGCTGTGACTGTTCATCATGGAGGCCCCAGTGATTTTCCATGTTGCTGTTGTTTGAGTGTGCAGGTGGCACGTATCTTAGGGCCACGTGGGCTCATGCCTAACCCAAAAGTGAGTATTATCTCCCTTGCTTGCATGTCTTTATCTTCAATCAGGGGGTTTTGATATTCAAAACCTGGAACCATGTTACTCTGAGCTTGCCCATCTCTTGGGTATGTTTTCTCACAATCAACATCACTAGTGATTATGAATCTTAATCACTGAGAAGGAAATTGACAATAAGCATCTGAAACTTGTAAGCCTTGACCAACTTCAGTCTTCAGATTGTAGGGTTGAATTTTTGAACTTTTCTAGAAATTATCCAGAGAAGGGGCAAGCTATTAGGACATGGAGGCACTCCCACCACCATGTTGCAGCTCGAATGAGGGAGCTATTGACTTCTTAATGAGCTATGTCTCTTAAGTGCCAGCCAACATCATCATGGAGTTCACATTGCTTTCAGAAGTGCAATGAAACTCAGGATGCAGATTTTGGTTGAATTATTTGCATTTCATTCTGAGCAGATTGTTGTATACATATCTGTACCCACTGTTGGGAGTTGATGAAGTTACTGGGGAGTAATGGCAGCTAGTCACTGTCATTTCTAATGAAGGTGATGGAAATCTCAATACAAACATGCTGTGCTTCTGTTTATCTTTTGCAGGTAGGGACTGTTACAAATAATGTAGGTGAGGCTGTCAAGGCTGCAAAGCAAGGGCGTGTTGATTTTCGTGCAGACAAAGGTGGCATTGTTCATGTGGGTCTAGGCAAGGTATGTTGTTAGTGACCTGTAACTGTTGTGAGCCATGTCAAACTCTTTGCTAACTCCATAGTTGCATACATTTGGTGAACAAGAATGCTGACTGGCTTGAAATCAACTTCATGTTCTCTGCTTGTTTCTAAGTACTGAGACTTTTGATTGCCTTGAATGGCCTTAATACCCTTTTGATGTTCAGCACAAATCTTTTGAGAAGAGGTAGGATAGGGCATCAACCTTTGAGCTCTTGAGATTAGTTTTGAATTGATTCATGTGCAAGGTTTGATTAGCCTTTAGCTGGGGGCAACCATTGCCATACTCATTGTTAAACCCTACTTGTCAGAATCTGAATGTCTGTGTTAGATCCCATTGCTATAAAGACCTGGGGTTCAGGCATTTCTCTTCCCTGGTTTGTTTGAGGTTTATTGTCTGCAGAAGTGCTTAGCTGTTTCCGTCTTGTATATGTTTTTACACATTGCAGGTTAGCTTTACAGAAGCAGCATTACAGGAAAATGTTTCAGCTTTTGTGGGAGCTGTACTTGGGGCTAAGCCTGTGGGCTTGAAAAAAAGTAAGCTGCCTAGCATCTGTTTGTGTCATGATTTGACAGTTTTTGCTATCAGCTTTTGAGTGGCCATTTTCTTAGTCACTAATTGGCAGATATTCTGCAGACCACTCTAGTGCATGTAACTCGAAAGTAACATGATAATAGATGCTGGATTCATATCCATAATCTGTGGTGTCTTCCATTGATATTTAGCATGGATGGCTTACTTGAGGTTCAATACATGACTGTAGGCTCAAGATATGCTGGATACTTCAACAGCTTTACACTTTCATCCACGGTAAGTCAGTGCCACTTTATTGCAGTATAGTATTCATCTTGTCTGCAGAATTTCTGGTCAGAGAACAGAAATGGTAAAAATATGTAGGTTCTAGGATTACTGTATGGAAACTTGCTTAGAGGAGGATGTTGGAGTTTGAGAGGAGTGGGTTTAGAGGGAGTAATCATTCTTTGTTCAAGTTAAGAGTCTGTAGGATCTAATATGCTCACATTAGATGGTTTATGCAGATACATTGAGATTTGAGTAGAGACTGCTACAAAATGTGAATGTTACCCCAGCTGTGTTGGCTACTAGCAATCTGCAGGTTCTGGTAGTTTTGAAGTTGCATATGGCCAAATCACATGAGTTTTAACTTATAGCCCTATAGTTGGGCAGCAAGGTATTGATCCTGTGATGTCATTTGTATGCAATCTGGATTCTAATGGCCTGATATTGTTAGTGTTGTTTTTGAGAAGATGGGGAAAGGAGTGCCAGTGACAATCCAATCACTGGCTCAGGCAGCAGATAGTTATGCTAAGTCAGCAGGCAACACTCAGTAGCCTTCAAAAAGCTTTTCATCACACCCTCCAGTTTCCAGATGAGGATGCAGATATTGTCAATTCTTTGCCAGAATGATGCCCTCTTGGCAGATATCAACTCAAAATTTGGACTCGTACAGCCAGGCTTTGGAGAAGCTCTTGAAGATTTTATCACTCCAAGATTGACAGTGAATCTCAACAAGTCATCAGGATTCTATGCAATCCTGATGAACTAGGAGAAAGGTTCTGAAGTTTTGTCAGGTATGCAGAGTTGGTCAGATCACCCCTATGGACAGAGGACCAGAAAATATATCTTTGACATGGTTCCAGTGGTAGGATTATGATGAGGATTTGATTAACATCAAAGCAAGCTCTCCTAAGATCAAGCTTGTGCTCAAGTCATCTTGCAGTGAGGATTTGATAAGCACCAAAGTAAGCTCTTGTAACACCAAGCTTATCCTTAAGTTTTCTTATAACATGGATTAGGTAAGCAATGAAGCAAGTTGAAGATTGAACTTGTTTTCCAATCATTTTGTAGCATGGCTTTGATAAGCATCAAAGCAGGTTCTCTTAAAATTGAGCTTGTACTCAAGTCATCTGCCTAGTTTCACTCTTGTCCAATCTAGCGGTTGTGTTGTCTTGCCTAAAATTGATCTTTCTTGTTGGGAATTGTACCAACTCTGGGAGATTGTAAAATTTAGAGAGGTGGCCTCTAGTCATGGGTATAGTTGAATACCATGCTTTTTCGAAAAATGTAACTTTTGTTACATGCTGTGAAATCCTCAAACTAGCTTTTCTTTTGGGAGACTGTTTTGATGCCATGAGATTTTTACCTTTTATGTTATTCAACATGCTTGACACCCCACATGCTTTACTTCAAGAATTTTGTATTGAGGTTAAAAGACAATGGAAGGGATAATAGGACTTGATTGATGGTTATTGCTTTTCTCATAGATACATGTTGCCTTTTATAGCATTTGTGCTTCATGCTCATGAGTTTTAGTGCAAGATACATTCAACGGTTGTTGATAAGCCCCATGTATGCACTTAATTTATAATTGTGAAGTGAATTGTAAAAAATCTTGAAATGTCTTCCATTTTTTTGAACAATTGTCATGCCCAAATGTGACTTTACACTTGTCAATTAGCTAACATTAGGTGTGACTAGAATGTACACATTAAAAGTAATGCAAGTATGAATGCATAATGTTGTGTTCGAAATGTAATGCATCCATACTTTACTGGTTGTAAATTTGGGAGGTATGTGATGTCTAAGTAATTAGTTCAAGAATATGACTTAGTGAGGGTGGACACTTTGGATCTTGTTTGAACCTTACAGTTAGGATCTCAGGGTAAAACAGATCTTGGGATTAGTGACCTTCAAGGTAACAATGTTGCAAATATGCATTGATTTCACCTTCAAGAGGAAGTATCTTTAGTGATGAGGATTGGAAGTGAATAGGTTTTCAATCGCTTATTCTTGCAATTCCGTATAGTCATGTGTTATGCAGCCATCAAGGTTTTCAATGTATATGCATGATTGGTGGGAAACTCTTGCTTCAACTTAGAGGCATGCTTTAGTTGGTATCTACATTAGGTATTGAGATGGTGCAACAATGGCCTCCCTCAACAAGAAAAATCTATCTTCATGTACAGCTTATGGCATGCATCTCAGTAAGGGATTACAACATCACTACAGGAATGGGATTTATATTACAAGTTAATGAAATTCAACAGTAAATATATTTTACAAAAGTATAAACATCTCAAAAGATTAGACAATTTATTGTGCATTACTTCCCTCTTAATGCAACCTAAAACTGAAACCTTGAGAAGTTGATGATGAAACCTGCCAAACTTAATTAATAAACAAAATACCCATCTCAAAGGGAAGGGGATACACAAAAAGAGAGGACCAACATCCTACCAAGAGATAGCACCCAAAGCTTAGTAAACACACCAATGGGAGGCACAAAAGAGAGCAATGACAACCCACCAATGGGGGGACCATATTAAGAAGCAGTTTTAGATTTGACAAGCTCGAGGTATGTACCCTTCAAGGATTACTATTGTCACAATAAGTAAAGTCATGGGCTTGAAATTACACCAGAAAATTGTCATGATTGGTTCTTTTCAAAGCATTCTCATGTGCTCTAGACATTGAGTTGGATGACCCTGACCTCCAGAACTTGAGCTGAATGATCTTTTAGCTGTTGAAGATTCCTTAAGTGAATTTTCTATTTCTAACACAATCATTTATTTTTGTTTTACAAGCAGCTGCAGTTGTTCCTAGATTATCCAACTCAGATCGTAAGGTGGTAAATTTGGTCTTGACAAGTGAATAGTCATTATTGTGATCAGATATTTCTTTAATGCAGCCCATTTTTGACTGATGTTGTCAAGGTTTTGCTGCACAAGACCAGAAAAAAAAAGAGTTATCAAACATCCAAATTTTAACTTGAATTAAACTTGGAAATATATTTATTAAGTTTCCACCCAGTAGTTGGCTATGGTAGTTATTCAAAATGATTGCCTTGGCCTTATAATGGCATTGCCTACCACATATCAAGACTTAAGTTGGAAGAGTAAAATGCTCACTTTCAAATGTTAATGCTGGATGCTTTAGGTTTGACTAAACTTCAAAAAAATTGTAAAATTTTGAACCATTAAAAATGTGTCAAGATTTTCAGCACAATAAAGACCCTAAACCAAATTGAACATGAATTTAACTACGTTATGGTTGTTTGAAATTTTTTCAATTCTGAGCTTCCAGCAGATTCAGCTGCCACCAATTTAGATGTTGACATAGCACCTCATTTGGAAAGATATTTGTTGGATCTTTGCATCTAAGGTATGGAACATATTCAATGGTCCATTGCTCTAAAATTTGGTAAGTTTACTTGATGTATTCTTAACTTCAATTTTGAATGTTAGCATGGCATGCGACATTAAATGATGTGGGCTTCATCCATGTCAACATCAAAATTTGGCAAGCAATCAAGTAATCACTAACTAGCTCCAAATCAAACTTAGAAATTAATCACTAAATAGTTACATCTTTTCTGATTCTGGTGATCTTCGAATGTATTACGAAAAATCAATAGAGTCAATAATAGATGTTTGAGAGAGAACGAGATTCTAAGATCCAATCAATTATCCAGAACTTTTATGAATTGCTCTCAGGTGTCTCAGAATTTACACTGAAGAGACAAATTTCATCTGATACTTGTGTTGAAAGACATGATATATTATCATTCTTTTCTTAATATGTTCAAACGTTTGAAATGACAACCTCATTGATTTTGAACCTTGATCCAAGGTGACCCAAACAACCTACAGTAAGAGACAATGTAAAGCACAGGCAGATAATTTGTTCAGACCTCCAACTTACAATCACCTGCGACAAATTGAAGGTGATTTTGTGTGCAGGTGATTGTAAGTTTTCCAAGCTGACCTTTGAGGAAGTATTTTTTTGCACTGCCTAGACATCCTTTAGAGTTTAAACAAGTTGGGTTCAGAATGGGATTGCTACAAACGCAAGCAATATTTTTTTCCCAACAAATTTGGTCATTTTTTGGGCAAAAAATTTAGGAAAAATATTCTGTGAACTCCTCTACTCTCCATTGTTGCAATTTTTGCAGATTGCAAATTTGGATTTGCGAGGCTGCTTTCTCCCTCCAGATCGCTCCGGTACTTTTGAGCGATATACAACAGCCCTTGTCCAGCTTTGGAAGCCGCCTCAAAACCGACGTTAGCTCAAGACCAAGCCAGCGATAGGAGGGTTACTCAATATAGTCACCAGTAGCGTGCCAATGAATGAGGCGACGCTGTAAGACAGGAAGAGCGCTCTGCATATTGCTGCCTATCTTGGTGGTTCAACTCTGAGGTTGTCACGCAATTTGGGGAGCCACTCAAGGCACAGGAGCTTTTGTTTTTAGAAGACTTGGATCAGCGTACTCACCTCGTTCACCAAAGTTTTGGTTATGAAATCAGCCCGTTCCTCCGAGAAGCTCACCAGTTCTTTAACTGCTCGCTGTTGATCGCCAGACTGACGGATAGCCTGCAAGCTAGCTGTGAAGTAATGAAATTGAATGACCGTCGTGCACCATATTATTCTCAAGGAATCAAGCAAGCTAAATTCAATTGACATAAATGGCCCATCACATGATCGACCTCTAGATAATCGTATTGACTATGTGTGTAATACACTTTGCTAATGTAGGTCATGTATCTTCAAGGGTGCTCAATATGTGACCCTATCGATTAAAATTGGAAGAAAAAAAGTCAAAACATGCCGGTTTGGCTCCACAAAATGGTTTTGGCCCAGCATTTTTGCACAGGATGCAGAGGCTGGTAAAAGGCACATCAAAGCCTAACACCTGCTATTGATTGGCTAGATAGTTTGATTGGTTCAGGTGGGTTGCTAAATTCAAGCTCAAACTAAAATTCAATGGGGAGACGCATTGCTAAAGACGAACTGGTTTGCAAATAAGGTTTGCATGTTCCAATCATGTTTCCTGATTATTCGCCACAAGCCTGGTTTTCGTATGAGTGAGAATGGATATGATGCTTGCGCTGAGTGCAGGTGGTTTATTACCTCTAGGAAGTTGTCTAGGTTTGTACTTTCCTCGAGTACAAATTCGTCCATACGGTCGAAAACCGAGTTGATTTCAGGTGTGGTATCCAGAACCATGGCAACGAGCTCTTTTGTATCGTTGGAGAACTTGAAGGGACTCCGCATGAAGTCACCAATCATCTGCGCAGGGTGTCGAATCACGTCGATCGTGTTCTCGATGACTAGCCTGACGGAGGCGAGAGACAACCACCCATCTGCCTTCAACCCATTTATCAAAACTTTCGCTGCTTCGTCATAATCGGACCGACATTTGCCTAGGATGTCTTCGTCATGTCTCGCGGGAAAGTGCCACTTGCGAGGCGGAGGCAGAACAAAAGAATGCTTCTACTTGAAGCTTGCCAAGCTAGTGTTCTGTCAAACATGGCCGTCTAAACCCCCACACGGGTGATCCGTATTGGAACTTCCGGGACGTCCACTAGCCTGCTGGGCAACGTCTACCCCAGGCATATACATAACTCTTTGGCACCTTATGATGAACCGCTGATTACTGGAGCGAATCCCGAATCACCTTTTCATTGCTAGTTTATAGATCTGCAATGTAAAAACCCCGCCCAGCCTCTCAGATCGAACTCACTCTGATTCCTCGTCCTTGCACCATCCCGGCCGAACTACATATAATTGTTTTGAACATCATAATATACTAATCTCTCTTTCGAATTCCAAAGACAACAACACACGAATTCATACAAAAATATAGTGCTCTCTGGAAATATATTCTGATTTTAAATCTGCTGGAGAAACAAGTACAGGACCTAGGCTTAAATGGTTACCTCTTGACCTGCAAAATTACCTTCACAACCAGGAGACCGCGAGAACACAATCCAAAAATCTTCCAACCTGTGAATTTTTATTGAGATATACCTTACAACAAATGCACTTTGGCTGCACCCTCAAAAAACACTGATCATGATAAGGGATTCCTCTGTCTTAGTGATGCAGCAATATTGTTGATATTTGAGAGCTGATTATGGCAACTGAGAAACTAAGGGATATGGGAATTGGGTAACTTGGGATTGACCACGGTAGAAGTGGACTTTCTGACCTGCAACAATAAAGGTGTCCTTCCATTGAGGACTTGCACCTTCAGCTTTGGAAGGTCCAGTTGCTTTCCATTAGCATGAGATTCCCAAGCTGAAGGTGCAGCTAGGTTGCAAGTCTTGCAAAGCTGAATTGCAGATCTGGAACATCTGATGGCAGGACTCAGATTTGTTCAGAATAGCTTCTGCTGTGGTAGATCCATCTCACAAGCATGCTGAGGAAAAGATGGTGCTCTTGGTCTTGGGAAAGTTCTGCTCGACATCAGATTTGCAGTACTTTCATGGGTGAATGCCCCTCACAAGGGAAATGAGCTTTGCACAATGAAGCTCAGCTATCCTGTAAAGACAAGCATTTTCATTGGGCCAACTAACAAATTCTTTAGAGAAGTGACTCCAGTTTTTAGTTGATGATCATGCACAGGCCTGCATATTTGCTTCCTGGCAGTGAAGAAAGTCTAGCTCTTTTTCAGAAATAAAAGAACAGTTGTTTACTTCTGTGAAGTGGATAGGATTAAGGTGACCATTGAATTAGGTTAGGGAATCAAGGGACTTGGAAACCAAGATGTCACTTCAAGAAGTATGTCAACAAGAATATGTTATTTATGGCCGTCTCCACAACAGGCAAGCTTGGTAGATGGTGCATCTCAAGAGTAATTTTTTTTGCTGGTGGCATACTTGATTGACAGTGTTACAGGACAAATCCTGCATCATGTCATGCATCCCAGTACGATGACTTGATTGGCAACTTGCTTTTCTCCTTAGATGTTCAGTCAGTGTTAAAGCAGTGAATTGATATTGTGCAGTCATTTTTGGCTAACTTCTACCTCTTCCATACTAGTGAAAATGGATTTCAAAAAGAGTTCAGATTTCTGATATTTCAGATTCCTTGAATTTTGGAGTACCCAATAGTCAATTTTGTAGATTCTTAAGGACTTGTAGCTGCAATGTGTTTTGTGTAGCTCAAATGCTGAGCTTGACCGGTCTGTTGAACAAAAAAGGTTTACTCTTCCATGTTTCCTTTCAATCAAACTAGAGAAACATTTTTTGTGATGTTTCTGTTGGCTACTTTGCCTCTTCCTTTTTACAACCATTTTTTACAATTGTGTATTCAATGTCTTCTTTCTATAACATTTAGCTGAAATCCTCAGTAGATACCAGCAGTTTGCCTATGGCCTTAATTTGTTTTTATACATTCACAGCTCCATCCCAGACATACAATTCCCTCACAAAGAGGACTGCACTATGCATTAGTACTGTTATCATGACCATTGTTGGGTTGCTAATTGCCATTGCCATAATTTGTGTTTTAGCAGAATGCAAGGCCGAGAGCATCTGAAAATTGAGAATGGAGTAGAAGCAAGCACCCCAAGGTTTTATTTTTCTCCTGCCTAGTGAGTCACAAAATGTTCAAACTAGCAAATTGCCTCATAACAATGTGGTGGTTTCAGAGCAGCATCTTTTTTCTTTGTCATCATCCTTTCAGTATTGTGTTCTGTCTTCTCCTTTCTACAACCTTTATGCTAGAGAATTGAAATGGGACTCACAGCGCTGTTCTCCACTAAACCTGCCAGAGAGGCCCTGGTCAAAAGAGTATCCTTCTGGGGCTTACAAAGAACCCTGGTTGAATGCCAGATGCTTGATTTGTAAAGAGACCCCTTTCTACAGGATCGTGTCTTTCCTCTTCACTCTTGAGGTGGTTATGTATTGAGGACAGGTTATGTACTATGGAACAGTCGCAGTATCGCCCATTCCACCTAGTAAGGCATCGAGCACAGTATGGCAAGCTGGAGTTCCATTAAGTTCTCATGGGTTCTACCAGGGCCTGCTCCAAAGTGTAACAGTTTTCCCCACAGGTGATTCACATCTCAAGCGTGTTCTCAGACAAGTGAAACAAACTGCACCAAAAGTAGAACCACCAAATGGCTACCTCTCCCACTATGGGAAAAAGTCTGAACAAGTGCTTGCATAGGACAACCAAACCGGTTACATACTCTGGTCGAACCTGTTCCACTTAGGAATGCATTCAGCCTGCTAGGGTGCCAGTCATCACATGCTCAACGGGTTCCATCAGGGCTTGTTCCAGAGTGGAAGCAGTGTTCTCAATTGTTGAATCACATCACTACATTGTTCCCACACCATTCACTCACATCACAAATGGAACTGGCAGAACCAAAAGTGGAAGTTGATCACATGTCCCACTTAGGAAAAAGCTTGAAAAACTACACTAAAACTGATTACATAATGTAAGGTCCTTCTAGGCTGCATGGGGACTTACATATTTCGTAAGGTCCCAACTAGAGTGTCATCATAATCTTACATGTCTTTGAGTACAGTGGGAGGCTTCACCCTTAGGGACTTCTGGAATAGCTTGTTCATAACAAATGTGTAGCTGGAGTTAAAGGGCAAGCTATTTGGAAGTCCTGAAGGGTGAAGCCTTCCCCTAGGGAAAGCCCATGAAGTTTTCTTTCCAGACCAACAGCATAGATTTTCCAGATTTGCATTTTGAAGTAACATTTCATTTTGGACACCAACCTTCCGTCTCTCTCTTAGGGTTCTGCTATCTCTTCATATTGTCATCACCATTGCCATTTTTCTTGCTTCATTGATTTTTGTTTCCTTCTTGCATTTTGCAATGGATTTAGTGTATTTTGCTAGCAATAATTGTAGTTTTTTCATATTCTTTTGTGTTTGATTGGTCACAATGTGGCTTACTTTGGCAAGTGGTGGTTATGATTCATGTTACAACTTTGTGTTTCTTGCACCATTGAGTTTCTCTTTGTGTTATTTGTCAACTATAATGCAAGAGATTACCTATATTTGAAATGATTCTCTGCAATGGATGGTGAGCCCCTTACATTCAAGAGGCTGTCAAGGAAGAAATGAAGAAACAACAATCTGATCGGGTTTAATATTGGTGAACCTCACAAGTGATTGCAGTTTCCTTGTGTTATTTTTTACTTCTTGACTTAATCTAATACTTGGTTTTTGTGTTGCAAGCTACCGATATTGAGGGGATGAAATAGCTTCTTGCAACAAAGGAAAAAGGCAATGGCAACAAGAGTACTTGCATTGATGTTGCTACTAATGACGAACAATAAGTGGAAAAGAACAACAATCTTCATTTTATTTCTGATTATGACTCTTGGAATATGAAGATTGGCATCAGATTTTGAATAAAATGATGACCAAGAAAGAAATGGAGAAATCAAGGTTTAGTGTTTCAAGTTCAAGCACTTCAACATCTCCAAAACCCAATCCAAAGTTGTTCTTGATGTTGGTTGTCTTCACCTTGTACCAAGTGTGGCCAATATAGTATTTTTAATCCATTCCCTTCATTCAACCAAAATGCCCTATTGGTTGATGTAAGGGTGGGAGCTCAAATAGAACATTGTTGTCAAAATTCACTAAAAGGTAAGGAACATTTTATATGTTGATGGTGTCATAGTTCAAGATCTTCAACTCATTTGATGTATCGAGGTTAGAGACATTGTCTTGAGGCAATTGACAACACTAAGCATGGTTCCTTTGGGCTTCGATACATATTGGGAAATGGAAGCATGAAATGCCAATAGAACATCAGAGCCAAGATAATTGGCTTTCAAGGAAAGAGGAAATATCCCATCCTCATCAAACAAATTGTACAAATTAGTGAATGTCAATTTTGGCAAAAGGAAATTGACTACATCCTCATGGGGTTCTTTCTTGACATTGACAATAGGAGAGGTTTCATTTGCAATGGATGTTATATACAATCCTTCGCTTCTGTAGAAGGGAATCTAATAAATCTCCTTTGTGACTTTGTTGTTATGATCACAAACAAAATCCTACAAGCATGAATGGAACTGAGCAAAAACTCAAACATTGTTTGTAACATTGCATACAAACATTTTCCATAACTTACACAACTCTTAAAACATCAACCAAAATGGTGAGATCAAATTTCCCATCAACATGAATTGTTGCTATCAACAACATTTTATAAATGCAAAGCTATTGTTTGAAAAGAATCATTCCCTAGCAATTGGGAACCTTGAATCTCACAATTGGCACCCTACGCAACGGACTACTTGTATAATCCCAGATTTTTAACTAAACATGTTCATAGAAGATAAGACATAGGTCTAGTTTTACTACATTTTTTGTGAATTTTTTATGAAATTTACATAGGACAAGAAATGGTGGACATAATTGAATCATATAGAAAGAAGAGATTGCAAATTGAATTCACAAATGCATTTGCTTAATACTTGTATAATGAATTGCAAATCACAATTAAATAAATATGGGTGCACAACTTGGAAAAGGTACCAACCCCATATAAGAGCACAACATGACAATTAAAATGTAACAAAAGTTGAAGGGGTTTCATTAAATGGTTTGAATAGAGGTGGAACAACTATATATAATAATATATATATCAATTGTCCCCACAATAGAATACATATAAAACTATTAAATGCCACTACTATAACATGTGCTATTGGCCCAAGTGTGAACATGAGGACTCAACTAATTTTTCCTTCCAAACCCAATTTTTGCAATTTATTTGAATATCCAACAACAAAATCCATTCAAAAATCCATATTTTTCGAACCTTAGCTCTGAAAATTATGAAATAAACTCTACTACATTTTATTCACTAAGGGCTTTCCAAATGACATCAAGAACACTTCCAAATTCTGATATACTATTCAGTTTTAATTTTATTTAGTTTCCATTGAAAAAATGGTTCAATAATCAACAACTTCCAGATTGTAACTCCAAACAGTTTCAAACCAAGTTGACGCACCCCTACTCATTGAGAGCTTTCAAAAGAATGGCATGAAGCATTGTTGTTTGGAAAGTCTTAGCATGGCAAACAAAACAAATTAACTTGCTTCATAGATAAATTTGATAAAGAATCAATGTTGACACACAATGTGTTTACAATATTTTCACATTGCTTCAAAAATGTATTGGGTTGTATTATGTAATGAAAAAAAAATCTTTGTGTGCATGATATTTGACAAGTAATGATTAATAGCACACAATGCAAAATAATGAAGTTTGTACCACCATTTGGGTAACCAAGAGTAATTTTCTTCTAAAGCATATAATATTGAATAGTTCTTCACATTGAATAAATTTGAAAAGACATTGTCTCCAAGGTTCGTTTGTGTAAGAAGAAATGTATGTTTCACATTGAAAGATTGAATTCCTAGAGAAATACATGTTAATAAAATCATGGTTCGTTCATTTGCTTAATTTTGCAACTTGACGAGACAAAAGTGGAATGGAAAGAGATAAATTTTACTTAATTATTTAGGAGGGGGAAGAGATCTATGTCACCACATCATAAGGAGATAATATATGAAGACAATCTTTTTTCTCATGGCATGTAAAAGGCAATAGGTTTAAACATGTAACTTAAACATAGAAGCAACTAAAATCGCAAAGTGTGCAACTAGAATGTGCAAGTTATGAGGACTCTAAGGTCATCAAGTCTAGGAAACTGGTGGAAAACAACTGAAGTCATCATATTTGGACATCCTATAGCTACCATTGGAGCCAAATTTGGCCAAGTCCTTTAGTGGATCACAGTGAACAACATATAGACTACTCAAAAACACATGTTGAGGAACACATCAAGAACTTCAGGAACGTGGTGCAAACCCATTGGGAATTTGATGGGAACACAATGAGAACTTCATGGGAACCCCAAAAAAAAAAACCTGGCCCCTCATTGGCTGCAAGATTTAGTCGCAAATTCAGTATTTTTTTTCTAGGACTTTTTTTGGGTTTTAGCCAAAGTGGCGATCATCTGAGGAAGATGTGGAAAAAGTGGGGAACCACCCTTAGGAAGATTTAGCCATGTCTGGCTATGTTTTATATATGAAGTACAAAACTTCAATCATACTTCTATAATTTTGGCTATACACTGAAAACCAAATATGAAAACATTTCCATTTCTTTTTTGTTTTTCCCTCACTTCTAGCCATTGAAAAGTTCCAAAATCATTTTTAAAAAAAATATTAGTAAAAGTTTGGGTGAAATTTCGCCATTAAAAAAAAACCCATAGGTCACAACCATTCCATGAACACAATGCTGTAATGCCAGGATTTCTCTTTTTTTCAATAGGCGGACTTGCCAAATTTGTCTAAATATCAGAGAGGAAATTAGATTTTTTTAATATGCTGCTATACTTCAGCAACCTGCTAGAAGCTATGATATAAATATGGTGATTTCTACCCCTTTTTTTTCCTCAAAATATGGCGACTTTGAGCCACGTTTTCCCAAAAAGAAATTTGTTGGACTCAAAAGCCTCCCTATTTCTTTGTCACCAAGTGATGAAATTTCTCGAAGCAAAAAAGAAAACACTGGTTAATTTAAATATGAGAGCCAGGCAGGGTTTCTTTTTTCAATTTTTGAGGACTTAGCCAAATTCGGCTACACAAATAAGACAATGTTTTTTGTCTTTTGGCAAATGCCAGGATGCCATGAGGTAACGAGGATGCCAAATTTTGCCCCCAAAAAAACTCTTCACGGAGAGAAGTGGACGACAACAAGGCATCACAAACAAGCCGGCCATGCCAATAGATAAGATGTTGTACATCTACCTACTATGTTCACACTCAGAACACCAAAAAATACCGTTTTAATCTAAGCAGTCTAAACACTTTCACCAAAAAAACTGGTTCATCTAATGTGAAACCGGTTTTAATAAGGTAAATCTGCCAAAAGTTGGATCAAATGCAATAGTCCCAACAAAGAAGAATTCAAGCTTTCGGATCACCATCACCACAACAACAATAACAACATCAACCTTCTTTACAGAACCTATTGATTACAAAATTACAATACTGTACTAGACTCTAGCATGCAATAATAATAATAATGTAGGTATGTAGGATGATGAAACCCTGCCAAACTTTTTATAGAAGAAAAAGCATCCCATTTGGAAGGGGAAAGGGGAGGAACAATGGGTTGGTTATGTATGTATTTGGGAGCTCCGGGACAAAATGACAAAATATGTAGTTGCATTGATTGACAGTGTCAACGACTACCTAACCCTGCACGTTCATGGGAAAGTTGTAGTAAAGACACAAGAGACAATGGTGGTGGATATATAACTTAATGTGGAAGGAAAGACGAATCAAATCAATTGTTATTTGACAATGCCTAACAACTCAAAATTTAATGACCCACTTGTAAGTCTTAAATCTGCCCTAGAATTAAGGTATGTTCAAGGTTATCAATCTGGCTATATATTCACTCATATGTCCATTGGTTCTCAAAATTTTTGAAATAATAGATTTTGATGTATAATCATGATTTTCAAATTTTTGGTATATAATCATGGGTCCTTATGAGGTTTTTGAAAGCACCAAAACCAGTAGTTCTTTTTGGTTTTTGACTCCAAATATAACATTTCCGGGGTTAAATTTTATCTATATATCAAGATAGGAAAATTTTGTTTGTTTTATAATCTCTTTTTTAATCTTGTATCTCTTCATAAGTTGTGTGACATCTCTTTTTGGTTTTTTTTTTTCAAAATTGGATTTAAAATTAGTAATCTTTTATCTTTTGAAACTTTTGAAAAGGTTTGTTTTATAATCTTTTGAAATCTCTTCATGGGTTTTGACACCTCTTATGTTATGATGAAAAAGACATATAAACAAAACTCTTTTTCCTTCCTTTCATGACCTAGTTATGGTTTTTCCAAGAGATCTTTGAAGGGAAGCCCACTTCCACTACAAGAATACCTAATATTGGGATGGGTGACCCTACAAGAGATTTAATATATTTGGGATAATGGTGTACTATGGGGCCGCCTTAGAGTCTTCTCTTATCTCTTAATCAATTGTGAAAAATGTTATGATATGATGAAAAGACATATAGACATATAACTCTTTCTTCTTCATTTCATGACCTAACTATGGTTTTCACATCAAAACTCAAAAATTAAGCCCACCTTCACCAAAGCAATGTTGGGATAGGTAACCTTACAAGAGGTTCAATATCCTCGGGCAACCGCTAAGGGACCCCACTAGCACCCACTAAAGAAGGCTCATTCCAGAAGGTCCAGGTACTATTGTAAGAGCTTGTTCACCCTGGCCTAATGTCCCTCAAGAAGCAGAGGCCTTACAAAGCATAAAAATCCAAAACAACCCATACCTTTAAAGTCACAAGCCTGGGATGCAGCCTTTTTTTTTTAACTGCAGAAATTTCGCCAAAAAAAAAAGCGAAATTAAAAAAAATTTAAATTTTAAAATGAAGTGTTTTTTTTTGAGGTTTTTAATAACCAGAATTGAGAAAAAAAAATTAAATTTTTTGCCAGATCCCTTTATTTGGTTTCCAGTGTGTAGCAAAATATATCAAAGGGTGATTAAAGATTTATATTTCATATTTGGTTTATAGCCAGATTTGGCTAAATCTTCATAAGAACCATCATCAAATTTTTCTACACCTTTTTATGTTCAATGGTTAGCACTGTGGCTCGGAAAAGCATGACTTTAGGAACAAGTTTCATTAAGCATATTATGTGATTGGCTACCTTTGGAGGTCATAAATAGCGATAAGAATGTTTTTTTATCCTAATTCATGACAAAATAACAACTATAAAGTTTAGACAATTCTATTTAACTACAATAAACCCCTTTTATAATCAGACCATTGGTTTTGGTGACCAACCTTTTTTTTTTGGTGACACTAACAAATTGTGATTTAAACATGTATAATTGCATTCCATATTAACCCTCACAAGATTGTGATTTTAAACAAAAAGAAATCCTACAAAGTAGTTTTTTTATGCTGGAATAAACGTGCCAATTGTTTAAATTTTTTATATGGGTTATTCTAAACTCTACTATGCATTATTAGACTATAAGAAGGTTGTGATTCTTGCCTATTCAAATGTTATGATTTACATTGAGTTTGAGCTCTTTAATTATTAGTTTGTTTTCTTTGTTAATTAGATTTTTTTAATTCAGATTTTTTACTTGGCAAGTTTGCACATGTTTTGCTTGTTTGCATTGAAATTTTCTTTTTTCTTTTTTTTAAAACTAGATTCATTGTTGTTAGTTTGCACAACTTGACCACAAAACAATATTAACAATGCCAAAGGGAATTACAATTTATAAAACCGTAATATTTGTTTTAGATTTCTCCCATTATAATCACAGTTACAAGAAAAAACTACAAATATTTTGTGCTACTAACAAATGTGATAGAGACTCTAAAGAATGGTGTTTCTTACTAAAATGGATGGTTACCAAAAAAAAGTGATTCAAACAAGAATGTGACTATAAATGGGCGTATTATAAAGAAAGTTTATTGTATATGATTAGTTGGTTATGGTTGACTTTATGATACTAATTTCACATACATATGTGTTAATATGTTCATATGTAACTTCCACATTGTAATTTTTAATTTTGTGGTATGTATGTAATCATTATTTTAAAAATTGTGGTTTGAAACTTGTTTTGTAGCCAAATTTTTATAGTGATTTATAGCATTCCATTTTTACTCTTACCATTCATGTGTTAATACACATGGTGGAATCAAGGTCATTGGCATCACGTCCTTGGTAAAAATGAACATATATCTATGAAAGAAGGTAGTTTTTTTTTGTTTGTCACATTGAGACCTCCCAAAGCACAATGACCCCAACATGCTCTTACTAATTAGGTGATTTCGTAATGTGTAAATCTACGGAGAAAGGGTTCTTGAATATCAAACAATTTTTTCATTAAAAGTTTAATGAAATGAAAACTAATTTTTTTGGGGAAAATCAGGACATGCTTTTGCAATTGTTGAAAAGCCCTATGGAAATTTGTGATTTCATAACTTTTAGACCTAAGGTGTGAGAACTATCAGAATTTGAGTAGTTTTTGCCATTGAAAATTCAACTTAATTATAAAAAATAGTTTTGGAAGGAGAAATTAGTTGTGTAACAAGCTCACACTTGGCCCAATGGCACATGCCACACCAATCATCTTTGAATGAACAAATATAAGATTTTTCAATTTAACCAATTATATCTATACACATGTTCTTTAATAGCACCTAATCTTCACAAGGCAATACAAGTTAAATCAATAACTTGAAATGGCTCACAACCTCTTGTGTTTTTAAACCATAGTTGATTTGATTCATACAAATATAAATTAGCCCAATGATACAAATAACTAATGCTCCTTACAGTAAGTGTAATTGGTCCATGTGCAAAAATTCTAATTAGGTAGTTGGCAAGATTGGTGAACACCTAATCAAATGTGAAAAACTAACATACATTTCAATTTTCTTATTGAACATGGTCCTCTTAAAAACGATGAACAACTAGTTGGACATCAAGTGCCCAAAACACGTACTAAATTTCCACCAATGCCAAGAAAAGTTAATGATTATGATGATAGGAAAAGCTCAAAATCTTCCTAACATCATTGTGATGTATGTATGTAATTTTTATAGTTACCTTAACAATACATATGTATGTATGTAATTTTTTGAATTCAAGGATGTGATCCTAAACCTTATCATACTATGATCACTACATAGCTCCTGCAAGTAAAATTTTAGTGTGGTATCTATCGGTGGCCAAAGTGTGAACGTGTGGCCCAACTAATTGAATTTTAATTTTGAGTTTTTATTGAATTTTCAATGACAAAAATTATTCAAAATTCAATATCTTCTTCATACTTTAGGTCTAGAATTAATGAAACCACCTCCCTGAGATCTTACTAATTGAGCAATTTCCAACAATACCAATAGCACGCCCATGTACACTACTACAAGACCACCTCTGTACACCTTAACTCAATCAGGGCTTTGTTGCAATATAGAGAGAGTGCCATGGGTGGCACCTTGGTTTCAGAGTTCTCAACATGAGAAACAAACAAACAAACAAACTTCCTCAATAGGTGGATGACTACCTAGTCTTCAGTACTTCAGTCTCGAGGGGTCCTGTATTTAGCAAACTATGACTAATAGCAATCATGATTACAAACTTGTTTCCTGCAATGAATGATGAGTAGTGTCAACTGTGACCGATAGCAACTCTGAAATACAATTGAAAATATGAGCCAAGACTAGTACAGGTATTAAGTAGGATGCTACCAAGGCAAGGATATTGTGTTTAGATTCATTCTAGAGTATAGTATAGCTTAAGGGATTTTTATAGGCCCCTAGGTAGCCAGAGGGGGTGGCTTTATGCAAATGAGGCCAAACCCCTTGGCTCCATCTTGCAAGGCCCTTATGCAGTAAAAGCCCATCCCCTCATGCATTAATTCCATTGCAGAGCACACCATGATAAACATAGTTGCATTGCAAACAACAATTAAATGCATTCAAGGAGATTAGGTGTTGAGAAAGACTAGTAACAACCAACTAGGCTAACAGTTTAAGTACATATATGAAATGACACTAATTTTATTCTAGAGCTGTAAAAGCAAGCAGCAGCAGTATGAGGCCACTCACACTGGACTAGACTAGACTCCAGCAGTGTGAGTTTTGAGATTCACTTTGATGATAGCATATACACTGGGTGCTGCTCTACCTATTTATACAGTTTCTTAAATGCAAAGTACCAAGTGCCTTTAATGAAGGTTGCAATATTTCCAGGGATTTCAAAGACTCTCTGTCAGACAGCATTCTTTTTGTTTGTAGTGTACCAGTCACAAGTCACCACCTGCAGCTGGTACTTTCGGAGAACTATTCCTACCACCTGCACAACAGCACCCCTGCGAGAGTCTCCATTTCTTGTGCTGCTTCCTCTTAGCATCAGAAGAGAAACACAAGACTTGGGTTGTATCTAGTATCTACCCAAGCCTTTCCTTTTCTCCTATATAACAGATATCAAGCTTTTCATAGTTGAAGCCACACTCAACGTAGCAGCTGCTGCTTCCTTTCACCTCTGATCTGCATTGGTTCTTTAGCTCTGATCTTCTGTGAGCAGTTTTGTAGTAATTGGGGTGGTCAGTCTCTTGGGTGTTTGGGATGGCTGGAAAGAAGAGCTTCGTTGATGTCTTGGGAGTTTGCCTTGTGGTGATGTTGGTGGCTATTACGGCAGCATCTCCTCAGCAAGTGGCTCATGCCCAGCAGCAGCAGCCGCCGTGCACGCCTGAGTCGCTGAGAGATTGCCTGAACGCCCTGGAGGGAGCGGATCCGGATATATACTGCTGCAATGAGGTCAGGGCTCTCAATACTGAGTGTCTGTGCACTCTGTACGCCGAGTATGGCGGAGGTCAGAGTCAGAATCAGGGGACAGTTCAGAGGGCGAAGGAGATCGCCACTTACTGCGATCCGCAGCGACGCGGAGGCTTTAACTGCGCCTGAATGATCAATTTCAAAGGTTTAGGCTCTTCTGCTGCTGCTCCTCATCAAAAAATTCTTCCATGTTGATCATAAGAACCCTGTCGCCCATAATTTGAACAAATCAATTGCAGATGGATAGTAGGTGGGCGGCAGACATGGAAACTGACCCTAACTATGTAATGAATCATGGACTCGACTCACTCGCTCTTTCGTTACGTGCAATGGTGTAGCTGCAGGTGCAGGTGAAGGAGCTGCTACTGGTAAAGCTACTCATGGCACCAGTGCAGTGCGATGCAATGCAATGCACTGCAATGCTCTGCTGTGAAGAAGAACTGTAGGAACAACAACAGTAAAATTCATTTGCAGTGATGGTAGCTAGAGACTTGTGGGAATCTGGATCTCATAGGAACTTTCTCAGTTTGCAACCCTCATGAGGTAGAGAGATTGTGCGGGTGATTCTTGTGCCTGCTGAAGAAGCTGGGCAAAATATAGTTGTTCCTTGCTTCCTGATGTTCAAATTGTGTGGTTTTTTTTTTGGTTTCATTACTTTTTTGTGGTTTTTTGTCTTGGTTGTCGTCGATGTCGGCGGCTCTGAGCTCGCAGTGCTATTGATTTACCAAACTGTTTGATTTCCATGCATCAATATTGAAATCTCTTATATTAATGCATAGGAGCAATTATACCCTAAAAGAAGCTCCACCCATACTTGGCATTTGGCCCTGCACAAGAGCACATATTTCTCACATCTAAGGTTACTTCCCAAGCCTCACCTCACCTCACCTCACCCACAAACATGAAATTGGGGATCTCAGCCTTTTTCTGTTTTTCTGGCCAATTGGTGCAAAATTGCACCCAAAAAAACCTTCAAAGAAAAATATTCCCTTACAGATTGTTAAAAATTTCCCCAGATTTGATCGTATCAGATTTTAGACAGATTCTTAGTGTTAAGTCAGATTTTTTTCCTATTACTGTTTTGAGAGTTTTTCATTAACTTGTTGTCATCAATGCTAAATCCCTTTTGGGAAGATCTCCACTGATGTTCCACCACCAAATTGAGGGGAAAAAAGGGTCCAGTGGAGTTGTAAAGGTGGGTTTATAGCAAAAACTATATAATAGCAAACCACCTAACCCATTCAAATTTCAACATATCTGATCAATCAAAAACATGAAACTAAGATTGTAAAAAGGTCATAACCTTCTAAGAGCAAACCACCTAAAGCATTCAATTATACTTAGAATCAAGAGTAAAAGTTAGATTGTGTAGTAACTTTTTGCTAAGCCTCATCAACATTTTGAGCAAAAATGCTGAGCCCAAGCCACTTTATGGAACTTCTCAAGTCATCACAAAAACATCTTGGTTGGGCAATTGGGCAGTCAGAAAAAAAGAATCAGACTGTACTTTTATACTGCTTGCAATAAGGGCCCACTGCTGATTTACCATGGGCAGGGCATTCCCCAAAGAAGGGGCCTAGGAGGATGAGGTTGGGGGCCTATCAAGCCTTGGCCATGTCCACAGCCTCCAGGCTTTACCCATTGTAAAGCACTCTACAAATGATGACATATCAACCTTGTGTCAATCTTACTATACCAATCTCAATATCAAGTATGTATCTATCTTGTACTAATCAAAAAATCAATCTTGGGTGTAAGCAAGGTTGAGCAACTCACTTTTCGTGACATAGTTTCACTTTTCAGGTACCCATCTTATTTAAATGTTTCATGTACACCAACAAAGTTAGTCTTAAATTTGCTAATTGGAAGTTGGTTCTAAATTAATAACTTGATTATGAAGATAGATTTGTGATTACTTTTTAGTAAAAGCACATTCACTTTCTGCAATGGACTTTTGAAGTTTCAAAATATGGATTCATTTTCTAATTATACTTCTATTAAATAAGAGCATTGATATTAAACATCACTCCAAACAATTTGGAATGATTAATTATGTTTTATGTCATGGATTTAAAAACTCATATATCCGAAAGTGTTCATCTGAAAATTTGAGTCAAAGTTTAGTTATGAATTTTTTAATGGTCAAAATTAAACCTTATTTTCATAAGTCCATTTGAATTTGAATTTATTTTTATATTTTTTCCTATAAGCCTATGTGACATGCTCCCAAACTTTTTAATAGACTTAAATGTGAGTTTGAAATGAAAATAGCGAAAGAACAAGGAATCAGGGCACACTCTTTGGCTTGTAGCACTTTGGAGGTAAAGAGATGTGTTGGAGCTCCGGGATGGGATTTTAAAAAATGACAAGCAACTTATTCATTCATATGGATCTGTACAAACCAAACAACAAGTTCGTTAATAATAGTTTGAACATTTTTGGTGCTAGGATGAACCATGGATAAACTTGGACTCACAAGACTCACCACGGCCCAAACTTGAGGGAAGGCATCACCTTCCTCCTTATAGTATACTTTGTGTTTCTTCACAAGGCTCACATCCAAATGGCATTTTGTCCCGAAATTCCCAAAGTTAAGACTCTCGTGACTTTGGAGCCCTATAACTTTGTGTGTAAACCTCCGATGAAGTTGAGGTCTAAAGTGAAGTTGTAGCCCTTGTCAAGAGCTTTGCAAGGATATGTCGCATGCCACCTACACATAAGGAAATCAGGTTGATTCCCAACTTTTAGTGATCGGGAGTCAAATTGCCAATTTGATTTTTGGCATTTCTTTTAGCCATAAAAGATGTCCAAATGGGTGATGCGAACCCATTTTAGACATCTACGTTTCAATAGCTTTTTTATTATATAAAAACTTCTCAATCCATTGGGTTTTGACCCTTACAATCACTCTCTAAACATTCAAAAACTCATGGAGACTCCAACTCCCAAGGTGGAAGCTCCTTTGGGAATGTGAGGGTTCATTCCCTCACATTTTCTTTCACTCCCAAGCTTCCTCTCTTGGCCCATAACATTAATGACATCACATTTAATTATAATTTTAGCATTTTTGAAATAATCTTCATATGAACTCTTTTTATAGTCCAAATGAACCATTCAACCTTGCATCCAAGCTTTTGAACTCAATACAAAGACCAATACAAAGACCAAATAGGTATGAAAGTTTGAAATATCCAATGTTAATACCCACCTTGTATGAAACAAAACAAAGTGCACAAGTAATGCACTAAAACCTTGAATGTAATTAACATTGAACTATTAATTCACTCAAGATAATTAAGAAAACAGTGGGTGTTTCACAATGTGGCCTTGCCATTTACATTAAAAAGTATCTTAAGGCAAAAGAAGAATTATGGAAACTAAAATATTTCTCCATGGAAAAATATAATCTTCAAAAAATCCTCTAAAAGAAACCAAAATCCTTCAAGATATTATAACCCTATAACTAATCTCAACTTTCAACACAAGCCAAAATATCATCTTTCAAAAATCCTCATATAAAAATAGACCTATTACCTAGGGGCTAAAATCCCTTAACCTACTATTCTCTATAATGAGTCTAAGCACAATATCCTTGCCTTGATAGGCCAGGCCAACAAATTTAGACCATCAAATCCAACAATCCTATCAGCTTGAAACAAAAAAATTCATTGGCCTACACATAACTCTACTTTGCTGAACATTGAAAATCATGGTCCCTTTCTACCATTTCCATTGGTCCTTTAAAATTCTCTCAAAAACCTATGTAACCCTATTACACCTTCAATCATAAGTTCACTCAACATAACTAAGAAAACAAATTCAAACCACCAAATCCAGCAATTTCATTGCCCATAACATTTTTTCTGCGCACCTATACACACACACACACAAGCGTATTCAATACACTCTGTATATTAGTACACTAATACTATACCAAACCCTGTCTCTCCAAACCAATGTTTTGAATTGTTGCAGCTAGACATGGAATTTTGGTGTAGGAAAGAGCTACAGTTTGATTGTTTAGAAGAGTCGGAAACAAATGTCCAGGTGAGTAGAAACAGGTCTGGAAACCTCTATATACATGTTCATTTGCATGAAGGCTGTCTGTGACTCGTCATGGGTTCATGCTTTTCTCAATTCAAAGCTGGCCTTTTTCCCTTCAGCTGCCACACTGTCAAGGTACCTCAAATTCTTTCGTGCTTCAGATAGAGCCTTGGATGCTGGTGATGATGATGATGATGACCTTTGGAGTTCTGCCAAAGAAGTGTCTCTGTTGAAAATGTTGGGTTCTGGCAAAGAGTGTTTCCATTCTGGAATTAAGGTGGTGAGATACTTTATGATTAGGAGAATCTATGTCGGCTCCTTAAAGAGATTGGGGTCCATGAAGATGCCACCACAAATAGAGGGCTGAAGATGGACATGGTGATTTTCTTTCTTCACAGAAATAGGTAAGAGGATGAGGCTTGGGTCAGATTTCTAGAGCTGTGCACATATTTTTCTGCTTTTAGTTTTCTTCAAACTAAGTGGCAAGCAACAATTGGGCTAAGGAAAAGATCAGTTTTGAGTATCACTCTTGTGATGAGATTGCACCTCTGATATAACAAAGGCTGACCCAGCATGTGAGATTCATAAATTTCTTGAAGTAGTTGTTTCCATTACTTGTTGCCTTTGTTTGAGATGAGGAGCAGGAACCCCATGTAAACGGCATTAACCGAGTTATGGGAACAAGCTTGCCATCTCCAGTTAATGTGTAGGTACCACTCGAAGAGCAGGACATTCGTAAAATAGTGAGCTGCCTAGGGCAGTTTACTTATTTCTGGAACTCCCTGACTCCAAGGGTGTTACCCAGCATAAAGACCTCTCACAGAGTTGATGAGATTATTGCCCTTTGGGGTTGAAGTATTCATTTCTTAGCCATAAATTAGAAGTATTAGAAACATAGACCCCCTTTGAAGGCCAGTGAGGCATCAATTCTAAGGAGATGTGATCATAACAGGACTACCCCTCCTTTTTGCTCACATTGGTGCTCCATCTAAGTGAAGTTCTTCAAGCCTTGCTGCTGCAGCATGTGAAAGAAATGTCCAAATCAGTTGATTCTACATGTGTGAAATGGAAGAGAAAGGCTCTAAAACACTGGATTTGGTTTTTTTTAATCGTTTTGATAATTTCAAATCTTAACATTTTTAATGATGAGGTACCATCACTGTTGGAAGTTTTAGCTTCAGCGAGGGGGAATCATCTTGAACAAATTCCATGCAAATCAAGGCAGATATTATTGTCGTCAAACTGTAGGCAAATGATATCTTCATATTTTCAAGAAGAGTTTCTTCAAAATTTCCTTGAAGAAAAATTGGTTAGGTACTGTAAGCTAAACCCCTGATTTGCAGGGCACCATCATCAGCATATTTAAACACCCTTCAAATGCAATATGACCACATTACATCAGAGAAATGCGAACCTTAGGGAAGAGAGAACGCATTGCACAACATTGCTGCACAATTCAAGCTCCAGTGTCAGCCACATGTTCAGGGACCTTCAACAGCAATATGTATTGACCACCTATATATAACATGGCCACTGACTTCATCAGTTCCCAGCAATGTTGGTCTTAAGCACAACATTGCACCTCAATACTTAAGTGAAAAAACAAGATATCTTCAGCACTTTTGTTCAAGGAGAATTTGAACCAAGAGAACCCATCTATCCACCAGATGACTCTCCACCTCTCCTTCAAGCTTTTTACATGTGTTAGTAACACCCTTCTTTATCTACTGATGCTTCCTCTTGAAACATTAGTGGACAGGATAGAAAGCCAAAAAAAGCTCTAAGTTCAATGGGGGTTCATAGCTTACTGTGTCGAACTCTAAAAGGGCTTGCTAGGTTTAAACACTAGTCAGTAGTCACATGGCACTCTTCAAATCATGCAGAGTTTGATTTGACATGAGCCGAACTGGCTCTCAAAATGTTGTGCAAATCAGTGAGAGAAATGTACCGTTTAGGGTTATCCATTTCCAGTTATGGCTTCAACCTAAACCTGGGCTTCCCCCACCCCCTCCCCCAAAAGGCTCAACATTCGGAAGGTTATTTTGCAGGAAACAGCGCACATTTTTTGCAACAAGTGCAGTAGTGTCCTGCAGTTAATAACTGGCTTTGTTAGAGACAGTGCAGAAATTATTTTGCCGACTTAGAAAGACGGCAGAAGATATTCTAGGGGTCAGGGATATCACCAGGGATTACAACTCTGTAGCCTTGGAATTCTGTAACTCGTCTCATGGAAAAATCGAGAGTCAGCAAAAAATCAAGACACGACGCTATAGTCTTGAGTTACATGACTCTTCTCATGCAGAATCGAGAGTCAGAAAAGAGCAAGACGTCATTCTGTAGTATGTACCTATTTTTTTAGTTACAGCTGCTGCTGTGGTCTTGAGTTGCGCGACTGAGGTCAAGGAAATAGAGAAAGTCAGCGAAAAGCAACGCAAGACACGCTGATATGCGGGTAACAGAACGCCATGATTGCACATAATGGGTGCTGCAGGCTGCCTGAGAAGCTACCCGGCTCTCGTATTCTATACAAACTCTATGAACACCGGGATCTAAAATCGCACAAAGCAATTCAACTCTCATCGACAACTCTTCACTGCACACATACATACCACAACAATCATCAAGAACAGTGTTTCTCTGGTGCTTCTCAGCAGACTATCAAAGAACACCATTCTCCCGATGTATGAAAAAGTTGTGAAAGCAAACACCAAACTTCGTATTCATTGCACTAAATCCCAAGTTGCTCGAACTTCTTATCAAAGCTGGGCACATTAGCACAATCCCCTCGATGAGAGATGAATCCCTTTGTGCAATTATAGATCTCAAGAAACCTAATTGAAACTCCATGCAATACAAGAAGTTTTCTACTAAAGAAATTCCGCTAGTGCAAGCAGATCCCATCTTACTCCTTGGAGGGCAGAACTCCAGTGGCCTTGCAGCCGCCGCCGAGTCCAGTGCGGCGGAATACGAGCAGTGGAGAGGAGACGCGGGTTTAGGAATTAGGGCATAGACACGGCAGAAAATTTAGGGTTTCTGGCATCGAATGTGGCTGTTCATGTGTAAGCGATGAATGAATGATTTTCTGCAAATATTAGGACGTGGCTATAGGGTTTAGCCAGAGCAGACAAATTAGGGTTTCTGCCATTGAATGTGGCTGTTCGGGTGTTATGGATGGATGGACGGATGGATGAATGAATTTTTGCAAAATATTCGGATGAAGGTGTAGGGTTTAGTGAGAGTTGAAACATTAGGGTTTTGCCATTGAATATGGATGTTCAAATGTAATGGATGAATGAATGATTTTCTGCAAAATATTCAGATTAAGGTACAGGGTTTAGTGAGAGTTGAAAGATTACGGTTTTGCCATTGAATATGGATATTCAAATGTAATGGATGAATGAATGATTTTTTGCAAATATTAGGATGAGGGTTTAGATAGAGTTTTAAAATTAGGGTTTTTGCCATTGAATGTCATTGTTCACATGTAATTGATGAATGAATGATGTTTTTGCAAATATTGAGATGAGAGTTTATGGTTTAAACATAGCCAAAAAAAATAGGGTTTAAAACATTGATTGTGGATGTTCATTTGTGATGGATGAATCAATGAACAAGGGTTTAGGGTCTCGACATATGTATATAATTGCAAACTTTAGGATGAGGGTTTAGGGTTTAAACATAGGGAAAATTTTAGGATTTTGACCAGTGGTTGTTAATGTGTAATGGATGAATGAACATTTTTTTTGCAAAATGTGAGGGTTCACTTTCACAATTGAACATTATCATTTTTAGTTTTTTTCTTTCAAGAAAAGGCCTACTTCATACAATCCCCCTTATTTGGAGGGTAGAAGGTTTACATGCAAATGGCGGAAAGTGTTTTTGAAAAACAAAAAATCTTTGGGGTAAAGAGTTGTTTTCAAATGCAAAGAAAAAACCTTGCAATGCTCTAGGTGTAGGAAAAAGGCTACCTTTCAAATGGATGTGATGTGGAAATAGGGTTTTTGAAAAGTGGTGATGAAAAAACAACCTAACTAAAGTTTTAATTCTTTTGCTATAGATGCGTTTGACCGAAAGGAAAGGTTGTAACCAAATGTTAAAGATAGTCATTAATTGCCATGGCAAGTTCTTAAGGAAAAAGATTTCAAAAGATATTAAAGTTCTTCTAATGTTGCATTGTTGTTGTTTTTTTGTTGTTTGTATTTTAGCAAGTTTGGAAGAAACTAGTGTTAATTCAAGTTAGGTGCATGAAAACGACGTGTTCAATTGTGAAGATGAAGATGCTAAACTTTACAACTTGTGGTGTGAAGTGCAAGGTGTTCAAAAATAAGAATGCAAGAACTTACAAAGGTTACATGATGAATGGTGGAGTTTTTCTCTAGAGCTAAATGCATACATTTTTGTACATGACCAAGGGTGTTTGTGAGGAATAAGAGCAAAGGCAAGAAATGACATAAATGAGGTCTACTACTTTCTTATAGATGTATGTCAAGCATTGTCAAAGGGTCCAAACCAATGTTGGGCGATTCTCACATTTTTGTGAAAACTGACTAGTTTTGGTTTTCACATAGGTTTGTAAAACTAGTCCAATTTTTCTTTCCTTTTCTTGGTTTTACCTACTAAGAATGTGGTTGGGTATCAATTATTTTAATTTATAAATCAATCAGCTCTAAGACATGCTCATTTTCACAAATGTAATAACAATTGGTTTCCACATTTGGTTTTCACAAACCGGTTATTGAATTATTTTTATTTTTGCATCCCAAATTAAAGGATATTTTTAAACCTTTTTTTTTTTAATTGATGAAAATGCAAAAAGAAAGCTCTACGATTTCCATGAAAGAGGTTTTTTGAAAACATACCCAAAAAATCATCATTTTGGAAAGAAAACAAATGAAATTTGACATATCTAAATTTTCAACAGAAGTGCTACCTAGGTGACCAGTTATAAACAAGAAGTTATAAACTAAGGTAGGCAGGTTGGTGTCCCAACAATTAAAGTAGGGTTTGCTCACCTTTTTTTGGAAGATGGCCCCGTTGTTTATGGTGTTTATAAAATAGATGGAGCCTTCTTCTTGGTGCATCTATTGCACTAAAAATTGACAAAAATGGAGTAGAGGCAAAAAAGTTACAGCCCATTGAAATAAGGAAGTCATTTTTACAAAAAATTCTCAATCGAATAATTCATAGCCTATTTTTGAACATGGCAAAAAATCTTTAAATATTTATTTTTTACCTTTATAGTTAGAAGATGATTTGTAGAACTTAAGATGGAAATTTTAGAATTGTTTAAATCATTCAATTTAAACGGAAAAAAAAAAAGTTATGCACTAATGAAGTATGAAAGGTCAAAATGAAAAATAATGAAAAAAATGTGTGTTGCAATTCAAAAAAACATATTTCTTTATTCTTTTTAATATTATTCCTTTAGCTCTGCCTTTTCAAATATGACTTTCAGAGCTTGAAAAAACATTCCTATAACGTTTTAAATCATTCAAAATGAAGAAGAATTGAAAAATATTTGGCACAATGTTCATTGATAGGCTAATGTTTAGTGATAACATATCTACCCTACTTTACATCCTAAACTTGTAGACAACAAGCCTGAGACTCGAAATTGGGTTTAAACTAAATACCTTACCCAAGTATCAAGTTTTTTTTAACAAAGAAAACTTGGTCGATTCTCATGATGCCCAATTATCAACTTAGTGAGAACCAAGAAATTCAATTTTTAATCCATGTGTGGAAAAAAATGATAAACAACAAGATTTAAAATGAAAACTAAAACAGTTCTCACCTGATTTCTTAATAACCACCCAACACTGGTCCAAACAAGATACAAAGGGACACAAAAAGTGAATACCCTTAGTTTTACCATGTATCATACATGTATAACCAAAAAAATAAATCGAAATAATTGATGTTTTACTTGCTATTATAACCAAACTTTAAGAATATGTATGATTTTTAATTCTCAAAAGGGGGTGCTCCAAACTACTTTAAGAACTCGAATGTTGACTTTGAGAAGATCACAATCAAGGTGACTTAATTCACAATCAAAGTGACTTAATTCACAATCAAGTCTTGCTCCCAATTGATGAAGAAGAACGTCATAAAATGAAAAACTCAAAGGTGTTTTATGGCTAAAGAATCCACATCCAATTTTATTTTTTGTTTAAGAGGTATATCATTTGGTAACTTGGGTGGATAAAAATAGAAATGAATGTTGTGTAGTTAGCTTCTCCAACAAGTTCAACTTCCTTTTTAAAAAGTGGTGGGTTAAAAAAACATTAAAAATTTGCACTTGATACATTTATAACAAAACAACTTAAAGTAATTACAAAAGAACGTGGAACAATTACAAATTTTGAAGAAATGCAAGTAATTGAAAAATCTCGTGGCAATGGCAACTTTGTGCATAATTTTTTCATGTCACATTTGTAACATTTGAAAAAAATAACATTGCCTCATTTATTACATTGGAGAACATCAACTGACCCTGCCCTGTTTTTTGTGGAAAAAACATTTATGACGCACCTCCAAGCTCCTTGATGGACTCACTACGAGTCCAAAAATAAAGACAGTGAAAGGAAAAGGAGTTGGGGCGCGCTCCATGGCTTGTAACACGTCGAGGGTAGAAGGGCATGTTAGAGCTTTGGGATGGGACTTGGAAGATTGACAAGCAATTCAACCACTTTCATGGACCTACACAAATTAAATAACAAGTTGGTTAATGCGTAGATGGAGCCTTTGGTGCACAAACGAACCACGGCAAACACAGATTCACAAAACTCACCACGACTTGGACTTGGGGGAAGCCACCACCTTGCCCATTATAATATACTTTGTGCTTGGCCACAAGACCGGCAACTAAATGTCATTTTGTCCTAGGACTCCCAAGTGGGAATCCCAATATTCCCAAAGTTGGGAATCCCACAACTCTAGGGGCCAATAACTTTGTGTGCAAACCTCTGATTGAAATGGGGTCTGAAGCAAAGTTGTAGCCCTTGTTGAGAGCTTTTCATCAATATGTCACATGCCACCTGCACACAAGGAAATTGGGGCGATTTTCGATTTTTAATGGTCAAAAGTCAAATTGCCAATTTGACTCCCGACCTTTCTTTTAGCCATAACTTGTGTTCTAATTGTTGAAATGGGTCATGCAAGCCCATTTTAGACATATAAGTTCCAAGATCTTTTCAATGATATAAGGAACTCCTCATTCCAATGGGTTTTAACCCCTGCAATTACTTTAAGGATTTGGGAGTCCATTGGGACTCTAACTCCCAAAATGGGAGTTCATTTGGGAATGTGAAGGTTCATTCTCACACTTTCTTACACTCCCATGAGCATGAGATGTGACTCCCGAGCTTCCTTCTTGGCCCACACTTTTATAAGCCCTTACCTTGGTCATGAGCCCAAGACTAAGGTTGCAAACATGACCAATGTTAAAATATGACTCTCTTAGGACTCAACTTTTTTTTCTTCGATATCATTTTGTTAGATTAAAAACATTGGTTTCACAAAACTAAGTGGGTAATGGAAAATTTTATGTACAAGCAAATGAAATCTAAAACAAGTGAAGTTATGAGTGTTTTTTAATAATTGGCACTTATTTCCAATGAAGTGACAACAATTGACATTCAATTGTGGGTATCAATTCATGCACACATTGTTGAGGATTTGATTTGGTCATCAATTTTTTGAACATGTCATTAAAGTTCGGATTGCTAACAATTTAACCAAGTTGATAATGGATATGTTGTTAAATGATAATGGTTCATATTAATCTAACATTGCTTTGAAGTTATTATCATTTGGAGCAAATGAATGACCTAGCAATTAAACTTGTTGTCCTCCTTGGCCTTATGAGATTATTGCCCTTGTTGGAAATTGTCCATGTTTTAATTAAAATTTCACAACAAAAGGACATTTTTATTACAATTATATTACAATAAATGAAATTTTGTTAACATTAACTTTGTGAGCTTTAAAATGATTTAATGGTTTTTTTAATTTGATGCCTACAAATATTTCAAGGACATGCTCTCATGAAAGCATAATATTATCTCTTTAAGGTGGATTGTGTCTAAGTTAAATATATTAATGTTGTAAAATGTCCCAACCTTAGCCTTGGGCTCGTGACTAGGGCTAAAGCAAAAGAAAAAGGAATTGGCCAAGAGAATGTCCCAAGATTTAAACACAATCCCACAAATTTTTGAGAGTTTTCCCACTTTGGGAGTTCAACTTCTTCAAATTCCAAAACTTTTGGGACAAAAAATACATGTTAATAATATCACTTTGGCCCCACTTCCATTAATCACCTTTGTTTTTTGGTTTGTGCAAGTTGATCACACCTTGAACTTTCACTTGTGAATTCATTTTAATCCCATTTCATAATTACCTCACCTTTCAATTTCTTTCTTAAGGCAAAGAGTTGGGGAGTGTGCATTAACTTTTCATTTTATTACAAACTTAGGGGTGTGTCAAAATGTTGACTTTTTGAGTCTCCTAATGTGGTGAAAGCCAATTATATGCAATCCATCATGAACATGTTATTAAGAAACCTAACAAAATTGTATGTGAGGTCTTTAACAACATTGTTGAAAATGTCAAATTCTTGTGGACAAGTGGGTAAGAGGTAAAAATATCTATCTTTTTTCTTCTTGTGTTTCAATCATGCAAAGATTTAAGGTATGTATTAAACTTTGCATTGTTGTTGTGTTATAAAGGTTGTAAATTCTTTCACAAAACAATTTACAAGTTGATTAGACTAATAAGTTACTTGATGTATGTTATGGGGATTATGTACCCTTAGTAATGACTTCAAAATTTTGAAGCAACTATTGTTATGAGCACTATTTTTTATTTCCACCATTGTGATAACTAACTATAATTGTTTTAGTCAAAGTATTGAAAAGTGTGGAGGACAAGCAAACGTTTCATCAATATTTTGTATATATGAAGTCAAAAATTGTGCAATAAATTCAATGAATACCTTCATGTGGTGGTTGGCATATATTGACAAAATGTTTTAGAAAATTTCTCATATGATGCAACTTATGAGGATTGGTTGTAGGTGAAAACTAAAAAATCAAAGGCATGACATGGGTTTTTAGCTTTTAATTTGTCCTCAATGACGACATAGTAACCAATCTAAACTAATCTTGAGGTTTATAAAATTAAAAGCTCAATGGTTTTTTCATAAAGGATTGTGTTGTTGGTTAGTAAAATTTTGATTTTTTCATCTTTTGTATTAGTTTATTGTTTTTTTGGTCATGTTTTCTATATGTTTTTTTTTTTTTTTCATTTGGGTCCTTTACTATTGTATATTACAATGCTTTAATTGGGTTCACTATTATGCTTTAGTCCAAAATTTCAATTCCTTCGTTGTATTATTGTGCTTTAGTTTTTAAACCTTTATTACAATCTAATATATGTTAAATTTGATTATTCATTTCTTATTACAATTTATTCAATGTTGGTTGTTCTTACAATGTTATTTCAAGGTCATGTTTGTTGGTTTTTTGTTTGAACTTTTAGTCCATTGCACATATTTGGACTCCAAAATGACATGATAATTCGGTCATATGTTTAATTCTCTAAGTGTGGTCATGGGGAGGTCACTTCCATTTTATTCCAAAAAATGTGCAAACAAATATAAGGTGCAATTTATTGAAAATAACTATAATTTATAATTGATTAAAACATAAATAGGGTGCCTATAATTCATTGTCAAAATATACTTTATATATATTAGAATACATTTAAAATATGTCATTATTTCATAACAAACTAAGAAATACCCTTTATTTTCAAGTGTTTTATAAATTATACAAAGTGTGACCTCCTTGAAAATTTGGTCCATGGGTCATTTTTTTATTTCAATCCTTGGAATGTCATTTGTTTTCATCATGCAGTAGTCATATGTTCAATCAAGTTTAAAGTGTTATATTGTAGCTTTGTGAAGGATAATTTAGTTGGTCATGTTTGAAAAAAAAATTCCCATTATTTTCAAAAAAAAAATTGTGTTTATAAACAATGTTGCCATATTTTGATTTTGATTTTGTACTTGTTGCCAATTATTGATAACTAAACATGGACCTTTTGCCATTTATTTGTGATTTTTGTGTGGCATATAGCAAGTTCTTGACTATTTTACATGTAAGTTAACCATATGCCTCATGCTTCAATGTCTATATTATCACCATAAATGCACACTTCATACTTCCTTAATAAAAACCACTTGTTCAACATTCCCAATTTCAAATTGGTCAAAATTATAAGGTGTCAAAAATGAGATTGGACCCTCACCTCCATGGCCATAATGAATGTCTTTAACGTTCCAACCACCATTGCATATGGTGACAAATCTTGTAATCACATAAATATAATCACATATTGTATGTCCTAAATATTGACGATAAAAATGTTAATATAAAATCATATAATGAAGTTAATTTCATATGTATGCAAGCACTAAATGGTGGCATTTAGTGGGTTGTACCAACCTACCTACCTAATTATTTATTTGCATATTTACATGGCTACATACACTCCTACTTCCAACCTATTGATATACCTCTAAATATGACCTACATACATACCTATTTACAACTTGCTTGCTTAGCTACCTATTTATATATATATATACCTACCTACATACCTTCCTACCTTCATTTCATCATTTAAATCTAAATTGATTTTTACTTTCATAATTAGATTATATTTTTCAATGCATTTAATAAAATTATTTGAAGACATTACAATAATTTTTATATTTGAATTTCAGAATTTCAAATGTTTTGAATACGGGTTATCACATTTGATTTTTTAATTTTTAAAAATTAATCACTTAATCTAATTCCATATTGTGTTAGTTGATCATTTTATTAATAAATACTGAAATTTCATGATGAAATAAAATTTAATTGTGAATTTGTAATCAATTTCACATATAGAAAATCTTCATAATGACATTTAGTAATGTTTTATTTCAAATCTAAAAACACCACATTGATTTTAAATATTTGTTTCAAATCTCCAAGGTAATTTTTTACTTACAAAAGTTGAAATTTATAATTTCATAATGAATATCATTTCATTTCACATAACTATTTTGATTATAAAATTTCATATGTTCTTATGTTCATCGTTATATTTAATAAAAGATCTAAGGTCATTGTATAAATTATGCCACATTAGACCAAAAAAAAAAAAAAGTAGCACATTTTAGTTACAATGCCATGTAACACTTAACAAAAGTAATATGTTTGAGTCATAATAGTTATATATGGTGACATATCATAATGCCCGACATTTTCTTATGATCAAATTTATGCATGAAGCTTGCATCACAATCTCCACATGAGCCCACCATGGTTCACATGTTAATAATAATAGTTGTTTCAATTAATGTTTTTTGAACTTAATCAAATTAAGCATTGCTATTTCTAAGTTAGTGAAAATGAAAAATGTTTAAAATGTTAATAAAGTAAAATAAAATTGACAGTCATTTTAACTAAGTTGCTAAGGACAAAGAAAACATGTTTTTTTTTTGTAGTGAATGCAATTTGATGTTATATGTCAATCCTAATATTTTGTCCATAAAGTTCAACTTCAAATGATGAAAGAGAAATTTGGGCCACTTAAAACCATTATAATATCAAATGAATGATCCACCACTAAATTTTCCTTAGTAGTACAAAAATCCTTAAAATATTCAATAAATGCTGCAATTTCTAACACTAGACTTAAATTATTATTTTTGTTTCAAAATGGAAAACCAATTTCATCTTCTTGAAAGGTATTTCACTTCAACAATAAGAAGTTATATACCTATACAAAATCAGTGTGTTTAATGAAAATAAGTGTTCAACACACTTCTATTTTGATCCTCAATCATCATGGGAAAAAATTACCTTTTTATGGTTGGTATTTTGTGAAGGCTTCTTGGGAGGGTTCACTTTAGGGCACTATGCCCCATCCTTCAAATAATATTTTTTCACCTTTTGATTGGAAAACAATATAAAGAAATGTTGCATCTTAATTGAAAGCAAAAAGTTACATTTTAAAATTACATTCATGCAATTGCACCTCACATTTGTTCAAAGATCAAAATAGTGAAACCTTCCAATTTAACCACTATAATGTGAATTTTAAAGGTCTCCCAAGGGTATTGATGGTAGAGATATCCTTCAAAGGTTGCCCTAATTTTATATAAACCATGCAACCTTTGAATCATGAAAGGTACAAATCGTTTTATAATAAAACTTTCATTACTAGATGTGCAAGAGATGGATAAAAACATAAGCTTCAAAAGTGAAAATATCAATGAAGAGGTGATGAATGTTTTCTCATTTTTTCTTTTTTACAATGTATCTTCATTTCCAGTTTATTTGGACATAAAAAAATTGAAGATTATGAAATTCAATTGTTATATTTTGGGTCAAACTAATTTGGTTCAAAATGGGCATGTTGAATCCATATTCTTGAGCAAATAAAGATAGTGAATATGCAAAAAAGATTAAAAATATAAGTTTCAAAGGTGGAAATGTCAATCTAAAATGTTTAGAAGATATTTTTTAACAACATTTTAAATTCTTATTACATAGTTGTAATCTAGTTTAAATTGCTACTAGATTTTTGGCTAACATCATGCCCAATTGATGGATGAGGTTCATCCACCAATTGAGAGCAATTGAAAACAATTTTTGACTATAGTGATATGGGACTTGTAACCGAATTGATAAATAGTGGCTATTGTTGTTGTATTGACACATGGCAAATACTTTGAATTAAAATTTCATTTCCAACTTATAATTGTCGATTTTTTGGGTTGTAATTGAAATAAACATTTTTTATAAGTACAAAACTTTGCAACTACAATTGTTCCTCTCAACTATGTTTTTTAGTTGAAATGTAGTTGGAGATGTACAAAAGGGGGACTTTTCTACTAGTTATTGATTTGAATGTAAAAAGAAATGTATGATGTGATGATGTGTTTCAATTTTTTATTATTGGCAAAGTGTGACCTAACATGGCTTAAAATGTACATGCTAAATTTAAATTCAAGTAATTGAAGATGCAAACTCACAATTTGGAACATTAAGAAATTTAAAGATTTCCCCTCCTTCTAGGTTTTTTAGATCTTACAAAACTACAAACTTATGCCACAAAATCATATATATGTATGATCATGAAATTTCACCATGTTGAACTATAGGACCAAAAGGAGTAAGTTGAATCGAGGTTGGATAATCTTTTATAGAACCTTGAATACCTACATGTTATACACAATGCAAGACTTAAAACAATCATTTATTCAAAAGACACACTTCCACTTTAAAGCAACACCATATGTGGTTTAACATCATTTCACATAATATCAACTATAACAATTGTTCATGCATCCTTACTTATCATATAATTATGACATTACAAGTCTCTAAATACTTCCAACAACCTTAAATTTTTCCACCATAAATACATTAAGAAATGAAGGCCATTGAACACCTTCCTAAATTGAAGAAATTTTATGTATGGCATCCCAATGCATGTAAAAATTGAAAGTATTTATTAACCATGTACCAATTACAACTATAAACGATCAAGGTGGTGCCATAGGTGCCACATGGCCTAGGTGGTCTAAGCATAGGTGTCAAATAAATGTTAATTAGTAAGTTAGGTGAATTAACATGTAATAAGTTAGGTTCATAGGTAGTAGGTAGTAGTTGTGACTACGTTGCAACTAAGTTGTAACCATGTTGTAACAAAAATGTTTATCCCATATTGTTTGTCTTCCATTTTAAATGTCTAAACTATACAAGGAGGTGCATTGATTATGTACATTTGGAGAAACATAAAAACCATGAAAGTAATGGAAATTGCCATCTAGGGTGAACCAATAAAAAGGTTCAACCTCGAAGGTTAAACCCAAAATGAAATAAGATTTTCTTCACTAGATGCCATGTGGCTTAGTTTAAAGCCTATTTTAAATGTTATGTGGTTTAAGTCTAAGCCTAGCCTAGGTCTAGGCCTAACTTAGGTGGCACATGGCTTAGGCCTAGCCTAATTACTTTGTGGCATAGATTTAAGCATAAAAAAGTGACATGTGGCCATGTTTATCTGTAACCTATGGGCCACATGGGCTATTGGGGCCTAGCCTAGGCTAAGTGCCATGTGGCTTAACCTAACTTAAGTGCCACATGGCTTAATTTAGAATAACTAGATGGCCTATGTTCAAGCACCACGTGGCTTAGCCTAATGATGTCACATGTCATCAAACTAATGTTTAAACCCTATGTTTGATTGCAACGTACTTAAACTTACAACTAGAAATTTGATGGCATCATATAATGTCAATGGACGAAATTCATCTACCCTTAAGGTTATATTGAAAATGACCTTCAATTATAATAATAAATATAATTTGCAACTAAAATGACTTAAATTGATTATAATTATGGTGTTGACATGTGATTGATGTTTACAATTGAATTGTCATTTCAACTTGTACTTGTTGATTCTGATGGTTTTCAATTGTAAATAATATTTTCAGCTACAAAACACATTTTTTGATTGGTTTTGTCATTTCCAACTGCAATTATAGTTGAAAACAAATTTAAATTGTAGTTGTAAGGTATTCCTCGTAATGACAAAAATATTCTCATCTATTGAGTTTAACATTATTATCAACATTTATGTTGTAAGAAAATTTGTATTTTCAATGTTTGGATTTTTTGTAACATCTTTTTTATTGATCCATGTATCATTTTTTCACCGCAAGTTTGATTAATTTGTTTCGATGAAAGCTTAAAAGTTAAACGAACTTGTGTTTCAATTCATCATATTTAGTAAGCACATATGCCATGATTTCATTTGTTACCTTACATTAACATCATTTTTACAATTTGTATGATTATATGACAATGCATATTCTATATACTCTAAACCTCATATTGACAAACATGGTGTTCAACATGTATTCAAGAATATTGTTTTGGAAAAATATGTATTTGTTCAAGAACACCCATATTCTTATATGGAACAAATAGGCACATTCAATGGGGTGGTCTTTCCATGATAATTGTTCAATTAATGATGATGGTTCATATTCAAAATCATTTATGTCATTCTATTGGAGCTCACAGTACTCATATAAAATCAAAGCTAGAAATAAATGAAGCTACCCCAAGTTGTTGAGCTTGGCCATTAGGTCACATAGTTGGGAATAATGCCAACTATTTTGGGAATTGTGTAAGTTTTTAGGTATGTTGAATTGAATATTCATCTAATATTGATGATTTTTTTTTTTGAGTAGGATTTTTTAAAAAACATGTTTGGGATGTACATTTCATTAATTGAACTACTTGGCAAACATCATACATGATTATAATAAATGCAATTTGAATAATGAAAATATTAAAAATATATTTTACAGTAAATATTTAAGGTACATATCAATATCTAATGTATTGATATTTTTCTAAATTATATGTTGCCTTTCAGGACGTGGAAAGAGGGAGGAGAATAGGGTTACCTCTAAAGTGATGTCAAAGTTGGTCAATTGTAACAAGTTGTGTCATACACTTAATCTTAATCTTTCTAGTTTATAAAAAAAATTGATCAAATTCTCTACATAAAAATAAAATTTATTCTTTAGATCAAAAAGTTTAAAGTTCATCAAAATTGACAAACATTCTATAATGTTTTCCCTCTCATCTTCGTTGCTAGTTTTATGTCCTATATCATGGTTAATTATACTTGATTCAACAATCTAAATCAATAAAACACATAAACTTGTGCTTTTGTTGTCTTACTTATCAAAATTTGTCTTGTATAACTTGAACCAATGATTTTTTTGAAAAATTTAAAAAATAGAAGGATTATGCCATACATCAAGTTTTCAACAAATATTTTTTCATGAATAAACTTATCATTTGAAAAGATAAGCTATCCAATGTTGGACTTTTATCAAAAATAAGTATAGATCATTAACATTTATTATGGAAAATCATAAAGTTAATAACCATGGTTTAAAGAAAAATCCAATTATGAAATTTAACTGCAAATTTCAATTTCTTTGAAAAAAATCAACAATTGCGTACAAAACCATGAATTTTTTTCATAAAAACCATTGATTTTTTGAAGCACTTGAAGAAACAGAAATCAACAAGTCATTGCTTTTGATTTTCTAGAAAATATAATTCAATGGATCTCTAATAAATGTTTATAAATTCAAATAATTACACAAGACTAATTCTTTCTTAGGTGGGACACATGGTCATCTTATTGGATGTTATTTTCACTTGTGATGTGAGTTTGTAATTGAGATGTTGTAATTAGTTGTAATTACGTGAATAAGTAGTGATGACCATGGGTTATGGACTAGGTAATTAATGAGAGGGGCATTGGTTATTGGGATAAGTTGTTGTGTGAACGTGTTGAGATTATTTGCAACAATCAATGCCCTTTCATTGGTTACTAGACATAACCAACCCTAATGAGAATCAAGACGCCTTCTCTTTATCCATGAAGAAAGTGAACTATCCTATGCCTCTCTCTCTCACTATCCTATTTTCATGGAAGAAACTAAGAGTTGAAAATTCATTGCAAATCATTGGGCGAAAGAGAGCCAAGGGTGACACCTTGTGCTAACTAGTAGGTTGCTAATGAAAGGAAGGTTGAAAGTTGTGGCTTGTAATTTGTGACTTAATAGCCAATCAAAATGTTGAGATTAACATTAAAATCAGTTATGTTTGTAGAACCAGCTACGAAGGCTGAAGGTTATTATGTCTTGTAACTTGTGACTTGATAGCCAATCAAAATGCCAAGATTAACACTAAAGTCAGTTATGTTTTGGAACAAGACCTGGTAGAACCCAGTTAGGAAGGTTGAAGGTTATGGCTTGTAACTTGTGACTTAATAACCAATTAGTACCTCCTAACAAAAGAGAGCATCTTTCCACTCAACACATTCCACTGTACAGAATAGTACAAGGACATTATAGACTTTCCCACCAATCACAAGGAGTCAAGGAAAATGGCTCCCTAGTTAAATAGCAATTGTTTATTAATTGCGAAAATCAGAAAAAAAGAAAAAGCCCATACCTACCCCTAAATATGGACTATTTTAGGCAAATAAATTAAAACAAATTAATTCCTTTTTGGTGGCAGTTCCATTGACACTGGGTTTCAGGAGATGGGGTGGTCACGGGTTTAGGTGTGGGGGGGCGGAGAGGGAAGGAAATAACCCCAAATTTAACCATGGTTAACTCATTTGTCCTGATTAGGTACTAAATTAATTGCACCGAAATGGAAAAAAACAGAATTTAACGCCCGCCGGTGGTAAAGGTAGGGGGGGAGAAAAAAAATTTACTTTTACCCACTTCCTCCCGCCGGGCCGCCGGCAGTTTATCCAGGCGGTAAATATTGCGGTGCTGCCACGTGGAAATTCGTATCTGTGCCCCAAGCCTGACCAATCCCAACTGACCAATCCCAATGGCGTAGGCTCCAACTGTTTTTATCCAACGGATTTTCAAAAATAGTTTTTCAGTCCGGCGTCAATAAGACACACCAACCGTTGGATAAGGTTGGACTAGTCTTTTCTTATCTTTTACTTATCCTGTAAGTAGTCTCTATCCATTTCTTTCCGGCCCTCTCGCCCCCTCCTCCCCGCCCCCAAAAATCCGGTTCACACCAAGCCGGGTTTCAACCGGGTTTCAACCGGGTTTCTCGGATCCTTTGTAGGAGACGGAGCGATTCGCACGCACGGACAAGGGGTATCATCGTGCGGTACGGCGCAGGCGTTTTCTAATTCTCGGGCCGGTGTTATGTGGGGAAGGGGCCACCGGAAAAGGGGGGGGGGTGGGGGACCCGAAGTGGAAACAAGGGAAATAGAAAACGGTCCCAAAGAAGCATAAAGAAAGAAAGTCTCTTTTCTTTTCAAAAGAAAAGGACAAAAGGCCAAAATAAGAAAAAAAACACACTCGGCGACAAACCAAAGGGAAAAAGGACAGACAATCGCCATGACCATCCTTTCAAAGCAAAGTGTACCAGTCGCCTTTTCTTTTTTATGGCACCAAAAAAGTGAGGTTAGAAAAAATAAAATAAAAATTAATTCACTAATTTCTTCACTTTTTCTTGGGTCCTCAGTCGCTGGGACTCAGAAAGTACCTAATGAAAAAAAACAGACATATTTAAAAATTCAATTCCAGCATGTTTAGAGGTTAGTAAATTCTTTTCCAAAGGCTGCTTAATTTTTAAAAAAACTTTCAAATCTTGTTTATAGCCATATTTGGCTAAATCCCTCCTATGGCTCATCAGCACTTTGGCTTCATCACAAAATTTATTAAAAAAAAGTGGTAACTACTACTACTACCTACCTACCTACCTACCTACCTACCTACCTAGTGTTGCATAATGGAAGTGCCCCCGTTCACGAACTAGATTGAGAGAGAGAGGAGAGCAAGGAAAAAAGAGGGGTTTTCATTGGGAGCTCTCTTTAATTGATGGCTTAGTGATGATTCAATCTCAAAAACTCCATACCTTGGACACAAAGACATGCAACTAAAGAGAACCCTATTTTCCATAGGCAAAAGTATCCCCTTGAAGAAAGAAAGAGAGAGAAAGGGAAAGGAAAAAAAAAGCCTTTAAATTTACTTATTTTTGAGTGTCCATATTATACACTCAATTCTTTTGGGCACAAAGGAATGGAATGAGAAACCAACTAGATTTCCTGTAAAGAAGAAGTCCCCCCCCCACTCCCCCCCCCCAAGAGAAGAGAGAAAGAAGATAGTACGTCTATTGACCAACTTGGAGCTCCCCAAGACTCCTCCTCAAGGACTTTTCTCTTAAGCTCCACATTGATGTTTCATTTGAATACATTTCAACTACATTGATCATGTTTATGTGGCCATTTATGTGTACGCTAAATAAACAAGGGGTGTGTCACACTGTGGCCTTGCCATTTACATTATAAAATATATTAAGGCAGAAGAAGAATTGTGAAAACTCAAATACTTCACCATGCAAAAATATAATCTTCCAAAAATCCTCTAAATAAAAACCGAAATCCTTCAAGACATTATAACTCTATCATAACTAATCACAAGTTTCAACACCAGCCAAAATATCATCTTTCAAAAATCCTCTACTACACTCTATAATGAATCTAAACACAAACTAAGGCAAGGCAAATAAACTATGGAAATTTTTGCCTCATCTTTATGAAAATGGTATGGCATATGCCAAGCAAGTTATTCTTATTCGACCGAAGGTCAGTCCAAACAATTAGCTGGAATGGGTTTGGATATGTTTTTCTGGGACTTGACTCTTGGGGCTGAAATGTGGACTAAGACCCGCCCAAGTTTACTTTCTAGCCTCAAGTTCTGACGAAGAAAAGCATGGAGTTGATTTCTTTACTCCCATTGAAGAGTTTTCTTCTTCTTCTCCTCCAGAAATTTGGGTCCTAATTTGGCAAGGAAGAGACTCCACTACACCTTCATGGGGAACTTGACACAGGGACAAGGCAGACTCCAAAGTCAATATTTAAAAAGAACCAAAACTTGGGGGAGGAAAGTACTCAAATCTGGATGGAGCAATTGCGAGCAGGAAAATCAACCTGAACTTAAATTGGGTAAGTTATCTAGGCAAAGAAGAAGAATGTCGGGATGTTTGCTAACTTTGCAAGTGTGGGTTGTTCTGAATCTCTTTATCGAATTGATGGGTTAAGTGTGGCTTCTTTTCTTTGAAGGTGAACAATTTCTAAACACTTTAGCGTCTTTGAAGGTGGACACTTTCTAAACACTTTCATAACATAAGTATTACTATCTACCTAAATCTACCTCAAAAGGATTCATCAGTTTGTGCACAAACTTAGGATGATCAACTCAACAAAGTGGTCGTATTATAGCGAGTTAGTGATTGTGGGCAACAGCTAGCTGAGCTTGCTGTTGAACTAAACCATTTGCAAGGTGGTAACCTAATCCTATCCACCATTTGCTGGAAGCTTGATGCTCCTTAGCCAAATACACATCCCTTGGTACTTATGAAGTCCAATCCGAGAAAGAAAATAAGAAATGGACTTGGTAGATGAAATGACAATAAGTTAAATGAATATACCTATGCAAAAAATCTAGGATTTCTAGTAGAGAAGTGATTAGGCTCAATCAATAGTGAGTTGGAGGAAACGAGTTACTGGTTAAATTAATGAAGAACTTTTAGGCCATAACCAACACAACACATACAATATGGTGAAAAGGAAGCCATCATGCATAGGTTAATGTGGTGGCTTGATTTTTCAGAGTTAAAGCCAGTAGATAGATAGTAGATGTTAATCCACTTTATGGGTTCGCTATACTCTCTTTTGATTATTTCATTCACACATTGGGTCACACATGCCCCCTCCATTTTATTGTTACAAGTATTTTCAGGCACCTTTAGATGGCCAAAAATGACATGTAGTTTGCCATGCAAAAAATTGTGTGTGTTTACACTTAAGGCTACTTGTGCCTCTTTTCCAAATTTGGAAGGTGGAATAAGTACTTTGTGGCCTCCTTCGTGTTGTGAAAGTACTAGGATTCTTGGGTTGGTCATCAACCCCCATACTTTCCCCCCACTTTCACCATCATCTTGCTTAGCAAGAAGCAACTCCTCACCTAAGAATCAAGAGTTTTGATGCTCATTGCAAAAAGAACAAATTTTTTCTTTGCTAAAAGGGTGTTTGCTAGAAAGCTTGTGTTGACAATTAAACAATCGGCCTAGTTCTTCTTCTTCTTCTTCTGGCACAAGATGATGGCATTGATCAAATTCAAAGTTGTTGTACACCAGTTGACCTCTGCAGTTAAGCATGGTAGGACTGACAAAGCTCATTGTGAACAATTTTTTTGAATTGAACTCAAGGGGAGAGAAATGGACTAAATGTCATCCACAGTAAGTACTTGGGGTTTAGATTATCTCTCTCTCTCTCTCTCTTTTAAATAGCTTCTTTGATTGGCCCATCACAAAAAAAAAGTTCTGAAACTTTTGAGACTCCCCAATATAAAAGTGTTCACTTTAAACACATAAATCCAATTGTTGGCCCAACTGTCTAGGTTCCCAAAGAGGACAATGTTGGGCAAAGCTTAGGGGACAAAGTGAGGTGCTGTGAGGAACATATTGAGGTACATGTAGTGAACCCATTGGGAACCTTGATGGGAACAGATTGGGAATAACAAAAATAAAAAAAATCCAAAAGACATCCTCCCCTCCCCAAAAAAAAAAAAAAAACTTGGTCTATTGGGTGGCATGTTGCAACTCCTTATTGGCTGGGGAAAATTTCTATTGGCAATTGTGTTCTGGCCTATTTTGGCAGGGAACATAAAATTGTTGGGTACATAAGTGGGCCTCTCTCTAGCTTTTCCCTACAGAGGTATGTCTTTTGTTTTCAACTCCTTCATGCAAATTCAAAGCAGAGTAGGTGGCTGACACAAAAAGAAAAAAAGAAAGAAAAGCAATGGATAAGAAAAACTATACATAAAATAATTTTTTTCTATTCATTAACATAAGATTACAAATACAATAATAAGTAGACAAAAACTGTATAGGAAATGAAATAAAATGATATGCATAAGCTGGTTTTCGACCCAAGTGGAAAACCCAAATCATTTGCCTCCCTTTTATGTATTTCTAGAGCTTGAAGTTCAAATTATTTACAATTTTTATTTTGTTGTCAAAGCTTTCCAATCAATGACCATTTCATGTCTTTTAATTTGTCATTTGTGGTGATTTAGGTACTTTAGGGTTTAAGGTATCATACCATGTGTCCATACTATTGCCATCAATAGTCTAGCAAACATCCAAGTGCAATATGGACATTGTCGTCTCCTTCCCAAAGATCATGTTCTTACTCCCATGAAAGCTTCAATTATCTCATCAAAGGAGTGGCTATAGTGTGTGTGGTTAGATTGTATGTCAATTTGTTTGTAAAAGTGACGTCTCAATTTACTTATTGTGATGAATGTTTTGCCACATACTCATGAATCGTTCTGAAATCGGTCTAAATTAAGCCCCTTTGCATCTTTCCAACCATCAAATTGCTTTGATGGTAGAATGTAAGCCATATATATATTCATTCCATTTTCATCTTATTGTCTTGTTATTTTGCTCGTTGTCCTAGTTATAGTATATGGAGTGTGAAACACAAAGTGAAATGTGGAAAAAACTATAGAATGTTGAATGTAAAACAAAAATGCATAGCGTGAAATGTTTAACACAACTATCATAAAGTGAGCATAGGTTACAAAACATGGAACATAGTGCAATTTTGAAGTCAAGAAATGGAAAGCTAAGGATAAGTGACATGGAACATAGTGCAACTTGTAAGTCAAGAAATGGAAAGCTAAGGATAAGTGAGGGTGAAAAGGCAAGGAGGATGAGGCTCAATTTTAGATAGCACAAAGTTGCTTGGACACTTTCTATAATTGTACATATAACATTTTGTAAACAATGTAAATTCACATGCATCCTTGAAATTTAATTTTAACAATTGACATAACCTCTTGCAAATACGAATTATTACATAAGCATTCATATAAGATCTAGGCCTAATAATGTGAGAGAAAAAATTTCATACTTCTAACTACCCACTGACATAACTTCTTGTGTGACTGGAGCTTTATAATGTTAAGTTGTGGTAGACCCAAGTGAGTGAATAATCCTTACCTAAAGGCATGGCTTGAAAAAAATACCATAGACAAAGCCATATGTAGATTTAGCCTTGGTTTCAAATCATGTTGAAGAGAGCTGGATTGATATACTGCAACAGATTGGGATTATTTAGAATCATTATCAATTTAGTTTGTAGCAAGAATTGTGTGTTTTTAGTAAGATAACTAAGGGAGGATGTATTACCCCTCCCAATTAAAGATTGGAATCCCTTTGAGATATAGATGTAGTTATGATACTCTAGACCTAGAGTCAAATTTAGTTGTTTAAAAAAAAAGGCATGGGTAGGAAGGGGGGGGGGGGGGGATAAGTACTTGACTTCACCTAACTACAAGTTTTCACCACACCAAGGCCTTGGGTGAATCAGTACCCATGTTGGTACCAAGGTTAAAAACAACCTGAAATCCATTAAATTATTTTTCAATTAGGGTCTTTAAGTTCAAATCTAATAATTTTTGGGCTTAATATGGCCACTAAAGAGGCCTCACTCAAAAGGTGAAGGTGTGACCAACGTGGGTGCCGCTTCACCCTGGCCCCTAACTCAAGTTACTACATCTCTTTATGTTTTCAACACAGGTAGGCCACAAATGTGGTGCTTTAGAAAGGCAAAAGATTTCTTTTAAGAAAAATTAAAATTGTTTTTTTGGGGCAACAACAAAGAAGGGTCAACCAACCTGCCCTTTTTGGATTGTTGTTGGGATTTGTTTAGAGAAACAAATCTCACCTAGTTTGGGAGGAGGAGGGGTGGGGTGGGGGGGTGGAGGTAGAATTAAGTTGTTGAGAATTTAATGGGAACTCCTTTAAAAAAGGTACTCATTTAAAATCTTTAAAGAAAAAGGGACCCACCACCCACCCCCATGAAGACCAAACCACCACCCCCAATTGGCCCCCATGATATTAAAACCCCTCGTGTTGTGTGCAAAGAAGTAGTTTGAATGGCAGGACACTAGGTAAACACCGCCCCCCTCTTACAAACTCTACGAAACTTAGCTAGTTATTTCCAAAAGCCCCCTCGAAGCAAGCCGTTCCCAGAACTGTACATAGCAAAGTCCAATATTTTGTTAGGCTTATTAGACTACGTCTTCTCTGTTTGTGTGTGTCTGGGGTGGGTAGGAGACGGGAAGGTGTGGTTTTTTTCTTTTTTTTCGGTTTTTGGGGCGTGGGTGGGGAAGGGAGGCCGGGGTGTGGGACTTCTTTGGTTTGGTTGGGTTTGTTTTCTTGTTACTTAGAACCTCGTAGTTTGGAGTTCTAGGGTTGCAGCAGCCGCAAGCAGCACCACGACGAAGACGACGACGACGACGACGCACTCTCTCATCTCGCGTCTTCTCTCTCTCTCTCGTTGCAAACATCGCTGTAACTACGACGACGCGACGATCACCTCACTGTCTCTTCTAGATACTTGACAGCAATTTTTGTAATGTTTATAAATTTGGGGGGACGGGGGAAGGGAGGGGGGAGATTTTGGGTCCTTTTGGTTTTGCAAAAGAAATTTTGAATTGTGTGGTTGCTCTCACAAGAGTAGCGCCGTCGGTTTTCTTTCTTTCAGTTTTTGCTCTTGAGTTGCTGTCTTCTGCGTTCAGTTTCGGTCCTCGTCTTCTGTAGTGCTGGTCCATACGTGCGGAACGGGCGGAGGGGGAGCGCGAGCGGGGGAGATTTTTTTTTTTTTTTTTGTTGTTGCATGATGTTGTAGAAGCTGCTGCCGGTGTGGTCTTAGTTGCATGGCAGGAGAGTAGTAGAAGCTAGCGCGTAATAGAAGGAAGTCGCAGCAAGCAAGGAGGTTTTTGTTTTGCGGATAACGTTTGTATTTTGTCTGGGAAAAAAATTCTGTGCGTCTGTGAGCGGGCGGAGGACTGTTCGCGACGGCCCTTTTGATTTTGAACTCTCTGTCTGTCTGTCGAGAACTGCTGCGGGTTCTGGTCTCGGGTTGAGGAATCCCAGGGTCATTTGTTGACGGGGTAGCGCGGGGGGGCGGGAGAAGGAGAGGGGAGGGGGTTCCTGTTTAGATTCTGGTACTCTCTCTGGATGTTACAGTGTCGCAGAGTGCTGAGATTTCCCTAGAAAGACATAAATGAGCGGAAAGACAATCACATGATACTGTGCTAAGGGGGGAGAAGAAGAAGAAGTGCGGAGATGTTGAGTGAAAAAAACAACACTGATGCGATTGCAAATTGGAGGAAGAAGAAAAGTCCATTGCGATTGTCATGACTTTTTCTGATTTGATTGGGTAGTTCTTTGAGTTGCATGTGGGCGACCAGAAGCTGCTGGATGTAAGAGTGAAGAAGCAAAAGAAAAAAAAAGACAGAGGCAACGGGGACTGTTTTGAAACTGAAGGAAGACGGATGTAGTTAGTTGCATACCTATTGTGTGCTTTTGCATCTTGTGTGCATTCATGCTCTCGCAATGCTGTAATTCCTCAACAGCACCCTATACGGCCGTGCGGGGGCATGGATGATGCGCTCAAAGAAAAACCCTTTACCCGTCTCTGAAAGGGGACATGTACATCCTCCCCTCTGCACGCAACAAATACACCAGAAGCAGGAGCAGAAGAGCTCAATTGACTACCTCTCTGTATTCATATCGTACAGGAGTTTCTTATTCTGAACATCGGCGGCACGTCTGTTCATGATAACATCAAGGTGGGTAGTGGTACTTCAGACAACGAAGCGGCAAAAAGTATTCATGTTCTCTGAGGAAGCAAGGTGGATGAGGAGGAGCACTATGGACCCAAAGGAGGTGATGTATGAGCTGCTGTTAAGAGTTGCGGGTGCATGCTTAAGTCATCTATAGAGGGTAGGGTACATTTTTGCAGGTGGATGGAACTCCTCCAAGGGCATAAGATTGCTACCTGAGACAGTCATGCATCAAAGGTGCCTGGCATTGGGATCCACAGGCTCAAAGGTATGATCTGAAAGCTGTAGTACTTTTCTCCCCTTTCTTTCCACAACCAGACCCTCAGCTGCTAGCTCCTGCAAAGAATTTAGCCCTGTATGGTGCTTGCCCTCCTCCAACCATAGTTTCTTTGGCAAGGATTCTGGTTCCCTTTAATGTTAGCCACCAGTGTCAAAATAGCATTCTTTTCAAAGTAAATATTGTGGTCACAGGAGAAGATCTTTCATCCTGACTCATTCAAATTACAAAGTTCAAGGATATTCTTCAACTGCTGACAGGCCTTCATGCAGGCCTTAGCAGTATGGATCCTTGTGAAGTTCAAGAAGATTATCAATTTGTGTGAAGTCTGTCAGAATTGTTTGTCATCTTGTTTGCCATACTTTGTGCATTTGTCTGATATTTTTTGTCAACCTTGTCTTGGCCTTAGGGCTTAGATGTGCTTCCTTCCTCACAGGAAGCTTAAATGAACTGAAGCTTACCCTCACAAGCTAACCAGGCTTTTGTGAATTAGCTATGACTCTTCAGTGCTTTCTGACATCATGACCAAGTCTTCCTGTGCTTATTAAATGCAACAGAAACTCAAGATGCTTTTTGTACATTTGTGTGCTCCCAATTTTGAGCTTTTTTTAATACACTTATCTATACCCTCCATCGGGAACTGATGAAGTCAGTCCATGGGGGGTAATGGATACTAGTCACTGCTGTTTATGATGAAGGTGATGGTCTGATGCTTCAATTCCGATGCTCACAAGGTTATGACTGCAATCATTCTTGTCATCTTTGTTTTGATTTTGGCTGGAGCTGACACGACAGCAATCTTTTATGTGTTTACTATGGAGTTTTCTATGCAATCTTGTAGATGTATCAACTTCCTGTCAATACCAAGGCTGCATCCTGTTCAATGTCAATTCACTTGCACACAAGGTCATGGAGAGATTGTGTCCAATCCAAAGGCTGTCCCTCCTAGACTGAAAATGAATTTGGGTTTGTGTCAAAGATGTTGGAGCAAGATTCCAATACTAGGGATGAGCTATTGCTAAAAGCATATTCTGGTTGGACTTTTGTAGCAGATTCTCTTGCTTCTTATATGGGTTGAGATTGTAGCCTCACATGAAGATCATAGCCGCTTCCATTGGCATGACAAGGGCCAACGCAGTGGGACACCACAGTCCCATTCTTGCATTCATGATAAGATTCTTGAACAGCAGCGACGGATTGGTGTCAAGCAGTACAAGATTACTCCACAGGTAAGTTTTGCTCAATGCATTTGGATTTATGCATGTATCACTATAAACGAGATACCAGTAATCATTAAGCTTGATTTGGTGACCTGGTGACCATTCTGGCATCGTAAGTGTTTTGGTCACAAGTGTTTGATGGAGCAGAGGCTTAGTATTAAGCAGATTGTGCTGCAGGTTTATGAGGATGAGGTTGAGGTGATCATGGAGGATCCACATAGCCGGAGATTATTGTCAGTGTCGAGCAGGGCAGATGTAGAACTGGAGAAACATCAGCCCATAAGGATCTTCTTGAACTATGATGCTGTGGGACATTCTACTGACCGTGACTGTCATTCCCTTCATGATGTAGTGAAGGTGAACAATTTATTATGTCCCCTTGCTTCTGCTCTGCCATACCTACCTTAGGAAGTTGTGGTATAGTCAAACAGATATTCAGACAGCTTGAGTCAAGCTAGATTGATGGGAATTGTTTACTGTGTATCTTTCTACTGTTTGTAAAGGACTAATGGTCCTACCCATGTGTGTGTCTGGCCACAACAGCAAGCTCATTGGCTCACTTTACTTTCATGCTATACTTGGGCAGGAAACTTCTATTCCCTTTAGAGTCTGACCTACAGTTGAATTCTTGCATTAAGCAGTTGGGTGAACCTGCACCAAGTGCCACCCCAGGATTTCCAGCATGCAATTCCCTCTCTGAGCCACCTATCTATGGAGACTGTTGGTACAACTGTACAGAGGAGGACATCTCTGGAGAGGACAAGAAGAAACGCCTTCATGAGGTTTTTCCCTTGTTACTTTTTTCACAACTTCATAAGGAAAACTGTGTAATCTTGTCTGGAACTCAAGTCTGAGCTGCATCATCAACGGTACTTCCATCATTATGCCTCCTCTGGAATTTTGACTTTTGCTTGTATGCCAGGCACTGGGGGAGACTGCAGCCTGGTTCAGACGAGCTTTGTCTGTAGAGCAGATCAAGGGCCCCTTACGTCTGAGTGGTTACTCTGCTTGTGGTCAAGATGGAGGAGTGCAGCTTCCAAGGCAGTATGTTGAAGGTACACTTTGCAATTCTTCCCATTTTTTGGAACACCACCTTGACTTAATGCATTTTACAACAAAGTGCTCCTCTTTAATGTTGAAATTTTGTTACTTTTATATTCTTTCTATGATGTAACTCTATCATAGATGGATGGAAATGCAGAGGGAGTGGAAGATGCAGACTTGGTGCTTTTAGTGACAACTCGGCCTACCACCGGCAACACCCTGGCCTGGGCTGTTGCCTGTGAACGTGATCAGTGGGGCCGTGCAATTGCTGGTAAAATAAATGGCCAACCTCTTTCTGATAAGTTCGTCTTTACTGATATCATTTTGCTCAAGTTCTGTTGTTGAATGTTGCCTACAGTGGTAGAATACTTTTCCATGAGGACTTGATTGATGTATCTTGTAAGGGATCCAATGAAGCTTTTCATGTCAAAATTATGATTTTCTTATCTTTCTATGGGACCGGGATTGTTTGGAAGTGACTATGTCTAATACTGGTGGCTTTTGCAGGTCATGTAAATGTGGCACCCAGGCACCTTACTGCTGAGGCTGAATCTTTACTCTCTGCCACACTTATTCATGAGGTAGCGCCTTTCTTGTGTTGTGACTCTATAGCTGAAGAATGCAACAGTGTTTCATATTGTTTTGTCTAAGGCCTTCATGTTACAAGTGACTCTGGGACCTGTGCTGTAAAATCTTTGGCTGGACTCATTCCCATCTGTTTGATAAAAGTTTTGACTGACTCTACTTACATGCCAGACAGTCGATCCACTTGCATTGACTGTGATCTACTGCTCTTGGCAAATGCAGGTGATGCACGTACTGGGGTTTGATCCACATGCCTTTGCACACTTTCGAGATGAGCAAAAGCGACGACGTAGTGAGGTTTGTTATGCTTTTCTTCCCATGCTTTGACTTTTAGTATGTGTATCTTTAGATCCATGGTGCAAGTCAGATAGTGAGTGTCCAGGCAAGTCCTTCTCTGTGGTCAATGGGCAGGTCACCAGTTCATGCACTCTGATTCTGTAGATTAAGTGATCATCTCTAGAAGCCAACTGAGCTGTATTTTGCCTGCAGGTTGTACAGCAAGAACATGACCAAAAGCTGGGGCGAATGGTTACTCGTGTTGTGTTGCCACGTGTTATTATGCATTCACGGCAGCATTATGGGGTACCAAAGGCCTTCCATGCTCTGCTGCTCATCTTATTATGGATCTGTCATGAACACTTTTGGAAAGCATGTCCCACAGATTGGCAACAAAGAAATTATGATACTTTTTTTTTTTATTCTGGTTTTGTTGATTAACTTATTAGTTGAAGTCTGTGTTATCCAACAGCTCTACAATTTTCTGCAACTGCTTTGTTTCTTGCCTTTGCCACATTACATAGTTTTTGTGTTGATTTTCACTGTTGTCAAGGTATTCCATGTTCATCAGTGGGTTCATTGTTTTCCCCAGTTGTCAAATGGCTGTTTGAGGTTTTGAGGGCATATTCATTGGGGCATTTATTCACATTTTCATCTTGGAGGCATTGATTTTTTTGCTGGATCTGACCTTGACAGGCTTATGATGACAAGTTCCCTGGACTGGAGCTGGAAGATGGTGGAGGAAGGGGTACTGCAGGTATGATGAATCTGATCTCTTTGCTCACCTCTTTTTGATCAATCAAGTCTCCATTGTGTGCAAGCCATTACAGTTATGAAAACTCCCCCAGATGAAGATACATTTACTTTGCATGATTAGTTATTTGACGATTTGAGGCCATGTTGTGCAAAATAGGAAGTTTGATGATCACACTGATTTGGGGCTCTGTGGCTTTCAGTGGATTTTATGAGTTCAATTTTTAGTTAAAGGACCTTTCTAACAGGTCTGACATTATATGTAGCAGGTTCACATTGGGAGAAGCGACTACTCATGAATGAGATTATGACAGGGTCAGTTGATACACGCTCAGTGGTGTCAGCCATGACCCTAGCACTGTTGGAGGATAGTGGATGGTACAAGGCAAATTATAGCATGGCCGAGCAGCTTGACTGGGGCCAGAATCAGGGTACAGAGTTCCTCATGTCACGATGTGATGCATGGAATGGGGCCTATCACTGTAATTCCACCCATTCCTCAGGCTGCACCTATAATCGTGAAGCAGAGGGCTACTGCCCAATAGAACAATATAATAATGATCTGCCAGCATGGGCACGCTATTTTCCAGAACCTAATAAAGGTAACTAATGTCCCAATTGCTGTACTGAACTATGGTTTCTGTGGAATTATGTACAGTTACTGAGTGGGTGTACAGGTAGGGGACCATGGATTGGCTAGTATTTGAGTCTGAGATACTATTATCAGTAGTTGTTGGTCTGAGGAGGCATGGCAGGTGTTTTCTTGCTGATGTTTTGCTTACAGTTGGGCCAAAAGTCAGTTCATTACTTGGGAAAAAATTGTTGATTTTAGGACTGTATGAATGCAGGAGGACAATCGTCACTGGCTGACTACTGTGCCTACTATGTTGCATACTCTGATGGCTCCTGTATAGATACAAACAGTGCTCGATCTCCTGACAGAATGCTAGGGGAGACTAGAGGTCATGAGTCCAGGTGAGCCAAATATCTTGTGAAAAATGGAGCATTTTTGTAAGTGGAATGACAATAGACACATGCTGAAACTTTCAGCATCCTAGATTCAAGAGTGTCAAATATGTTTAGCATTGCATGCTATGACAAGCAAAGTTAAACCATGAAGCAGTGTAGTACCAGACCTCTGTACATTTCTGGTAATGTTCACAAGGAAAGATAATTTCTTGCACCTGACTGGATTGTGCATGAACACAGATGCATGGCATCATCACTAGTGCGCACAGGATTTGTACGGGGTTCTACAATGCAGGGTCATGGCTGTTATGAGCACCGTTGCAGTAATCAAACCCTTGAGGTACAGAAGGTCCTTAATTTTCTTCAAAGTGCACAGCACATTTCCCATTAGTGAGAGGAAATCTTGTTGATGAAGGACATATTTTTGCTGCCCAGATCATAAGGGGTACACATTGCAATGTGCAGGTTGCTGTTGATGGAGTATGGCAGACCTGCCCAATTGGTGGTGGGCCTATCCAGTTCAATGGCTTCAATGGTCTGTTTCTTGACTTGCAAAGACTTGCACTAAGAGCAGAGATTCACAGTTTCATTTTCCACTTCTGCTTGACTCTGAAGAATCAGTGTAAAAAGACCAGAAACAGAATTGTTGGCACAACCACTTGGACAAGTTGTTTGATGGAGAAACCTTTGAAAGAGTGAACTCTTGTCTTTTGTGCCATCTTAAAGTCTTTCTGGCTGTTTTGATGAGTTTTGCAGGAGATTTGGTGTGTCCACCCTACAATGAGTTGTGTGGCAGTACTGTTCCGTACATTCCAGGAGCATGTCCTCACGCCTGCAACCTCAATGGAGAGTGTATCAATGGGGAGTGCCACTGTTTTCTGGGCTTTAGTGGTGAATATTGCAATCAACGTAAGTGTGTTCATCTCTGGTTGCCATCTATATCCCATTTGGAAAGTCACAATTTGGAGGATCAGATTTCTCTGTGCCTGCTGACAGCTCTGCTTCTGCATTGTATCCAGCTGTGTAGATTGAGTTCTCCATGAGAAACTAGTTATAAGCTAATGTGAACTGTTCAATTCAGTGACCTCTGAAATATTTTGAAGCTGTCTGATTTGGCCAGAGAATGAGTATTTCTTTGCTTGGGATTCTATGAGCTTCTGGAGACTAATTGGGTCTGGTTACAGGTGTTTGTCCCAGTGGGTGCAGTGGCCATGGCACTTGCACAGCTAATGGAGTGTGTGATTGTGAGTTGGGTTATACTGGAACTGATTGCTCCACAGGTATGTTTCTGTATCTTGGAATCCACATGTATGCATGGCAATTGATACTCAGACATTGATTTAAATAGCAAACATCAATAACTTTCTGTAATATTTTGCAGCGGGATGTGACGAGCAGTGCAGTCTACATGGAGGAGTGTGTGATAATGGGGTCTGTGAATTTCGATGCTCAGATTATGCTGGGTATACCTGTCAGAATAGTAGTGCACTGATTCCAAGTCTGGCACTATGTGGGGATGTGCTAGCTGGAGAGGCTAAGGGGCAACACTGTGCTCCAAGTGAGTCATCCATCCTCCAGCAGCTGGAGGCTGCAGTGGTTGTGCCTAACTATAACCGACTTATTCCAAGTGGCCGCCCTTTGTTCAGCATATTCGATAATGGCTACTGTTCTGCAGCAGCAAAGCGCCTTGCTTGCTGGGTATGGTTGCTGAGCAGCCCTTTTTGTCTCACCTGTTGGACACAGATCTTTTCCTGTGCACAGATCTATTGCTGCATTTTCATTGTCTTTGTATGGTGCTTGCAGATTTCCATACAACGGTGTGACATGGATGGTGACAATCGACTAAGAGTTTGCCAATCTGCATGCCAATCGTACAATAAAGCCTGTGGGGCCCGTCTTGACTGTTCCGATCGCACTTTATTTAGTGGGGAAGAAGGCTATGGATTGGGCACATGTACAGGGGATGGAATAACAGAGGCATGGTTGCAACTCCACTTGAGAACACTGTTACTTGCTGGGCTATTAATTGCTATCACCGGCTTTTTCTTAGCCACAATTCGGTATATTTGTCAAACACTTCAGACATCAGGTAGTGGAGTCATGGGAGACAGTATGCATGATCTGCATGGGCCTTATGTGGTCATTACTGAGGGAGAATTTGAAGGGGGTTTGAGTGGGACTGGTAGAAGAAAACCTTTAGGGACCTTTTGCAGCCTTCCCATGGAGCCTCTGTTATCATTATTCATGCACAAGACAAGTAGACTTCCTTCAAGACGTTTGCTCAGTGATATTCTTCTAATGCACACACAGCAATTGCACCCTCACAGAGCAACCAGAGGGGTGGAAAGCATGTCGGAGGAAGGTAACTGATCATTTTCAGCCTCCCTTCCACAATTCAGACCCCCTTCTCTCTTTTTTTTTTCCCTTGCAAGGGGCTGCTCTGAAAACCTGTATTTTTTGTTTCCTGAAAGGCTTACCGAGTCATTGGCAATCTATCTGGGTCTCACCTGAAACTGGGTGGGAATCCAAGGACATTTGCTTATTGTATTTACAAAGTAGATGTATAAAATCTAATTCCCACTGGAGGACATACAAATTGTGTAGTTTTCATTGTTGTTGTTGGGGACTAATGAACCTAGTGGTGGAAGGTTTTGGCCTTGAAAGAGAACTTCATGTAGACGAAGACAGTGGTCAAGCAGATATAGCTTCATGGCTTGCTAATATGAAAAGAACAAATCTTCACATGCTTCTTAATGGTAATTAGCTTCTGCCAATAGCATGGAAATTATCTCTTTACTTTGTGAAGCACCAAGCGATAATATTGTCAACTCAAGCTTGCCTATTTTGAGAGAGAATACCTTTGAATGAGAAATACAAAGACAATAAGCATATTAACCCCTAAACATATCATAAGTTGAAAATGTTTTTTGAATTTTGGAATTGTGAATTGATCCGACAAAGTAGAAGAGCTTCTATTTTTTAATCAAAATTTGTTTTTGCGTGCTGTCCAAGTGTGGTCAGAGGCTCAAACTGGCAGGTGCAAGGAGAAACTACATGTCAATTTAGAGTGGTTTTGATGACAATAAGGCATGCAACAACCTCTAAGGATGACAGCTTAGGAGGGGGGTGCTTTTGCCCAAAGACAACAAAGAGCCACCTCCCAAAAGAGTCTATGATGAAAGTTTTAGGTGTAATAATGTGCTCTAAGGTTAACCTTCTCAGTCAAGGTTTTGTTTTTATCTTTTAAAAGGTGTGCAAATGGAAATGGTTTTGTCTTCCAATGTGCCTAAGTGGCTCCAATTGTGTTTTTCCCATAAGAATAAGTAATTTCTAGGTCACTTGTTGATTAAATTTTTTGGCATATATGGCTATTGGCATGTGACTATTTCAAAATAAGTTCAATTGGCAATTCATTTCTTAAAATTTTAAGCCCAATTGGTAACCATAGAAAAAATCAAAGTGATGCATGTTGCTCATAACTCCTCACTCATAACAAACAAGAAAATTGGCTACTCTGAACCACTTTGAACCACATATAATAACATCAAAATTGCATAACCATGGAATAATAATATTTTGTGGGGGAGTTGAACGTTAGTTTCATATGAGACTTTGCTTAATGCAATTCAAAGTTCCATTGCCACACTCAAATGTCAATAAAATTCATGTAGTGAAATAAACATAATCACCATGCTTGTCTGGATCATGGAAACAAAAAGATTAGGCGAGAAAAACATAATGAGCACAAGATTTTAAATGCTATCAACAATCTTTACTTTTTGATGTTTCCAACTTATAATGACCTTTTGATAAAGGATTTTTGTTTTGAGTAAAGAACTCTTGTGCAAAAATGCATAAACAATTGTGTCCAAATGTTGCCCCAACCAATTGCACAAATTGTCCTTCATGAATGAAAGAGCAGACAAAATGCATTTGTCTTTCATGGATTTAAACATTAAAACAACAATTATTGTAGCCAACTTTATATTCTCAATTAGTTGTTGAATCAACAAGCCATTGTTGCTAATTGTCACTTACAACTTTGTCACTAGATATCATAAAGCTTAAACCTGGCCTTGGGTGCTTATGTCTTCATAGTGAATTTAAACATGGATTGTTGTAGGTTTATAAGTCTAGTATTCAAAGGTTTTACAACCTAATCCACTAAAGGTTTCACCCTCTTCATTTCACAATAATGTTTCTTGATGACATTAAGATGGAAGGAAAAGAGAAATCAATGTTAGGTTGCATCCAAAATTGTGGATACAAAATGCCAAGAACATTCATCAACTTAGAATTCACAAAACACCTATTTAATTATGTGATAAACATGTTAGCAACAATAATATTGAACACTAGAACAATGGATGCCAAAAAAATATTCATGTAGATTGGTTAATTAGTCCCAATAGGGATGAAAATGTGAGCCCACAACAAAAGAAAGTGGTATTTATCACACAAAAAGTCATGGTTCATGACATTTGTGTGGTAAATTGTGCAATTTCATCCAATACAATGTACAATATGTGGTGTTTATTGTGACATATAATACACAAAAATTGCAATTTGACATTAATTAATGGCACATATTACAAGATTCAACTTTTAACAATTGAAAGGCTATCTTGTGACATTTCCATAATCATAATTGGTATTTGCTAGGACATGCTTCAAAGGCTCCAACATTGACATCCACCAAGTTTTGACATTTTTCAAGATCTTATGTCCTATTATTTCAACAATCACAACAAGTTTATTGGATTCCAAATGTCATTTAAGTGAGCCTAAAAATGAAGATTATAACAAGTGAAACAAACCTTTAAACTTTGTCACCATTAGTAAGTTAAACAAAACTTGCAAAATAAGATTTGTCCTATGGACCATACAATGTTGTCGCCATCATGTAGGGAAAATGTTTATTCTTCAATGGTGATGTGATTCCAATGCGATGTCCCTAAAAAAAAGAGGTTCCACTTGCACAAAAACTAATGAACTTTCATGTAATTCCTCTTTAGTCAATCCTATTTGCTACATAAGGGATTGCGTGATGAAAATGGTTAGGTTGTCTGCATTGTCACCTTCAAAACTTGCTCACATATACAATCTACCATCTCCCAACCTACCCCATCATACCAATGTTTCATGGGATTAAAAAGAACATTCAATTGCACAAAAAAAATTTGCATTGTTGTATGTTTTGGTTTGGGGTGGCCATGATTGAACAAATGAAAAATCAAAGCAAATTTGACAAGTTTGTTTTCTTATCAATTTGAGTTACACCATGAGTGATTTGCAACATTGTTTCAAGACCTTTGGCAAAATACAACTTTTCATTGGCAACATGAATGTTGTTTTTCAAAAAATAATGTTTTTCCTTTTTCACCCATGGCATAACTACCAAAACCTTGCAATGACCTACATGCTTCCATAGGGAATTTAGTTTGAGAATAAGGAATTTATTTCTACCCTTGATTTGAATGCACACCTTGCATTAGACTTGAACGACTTGCCATCAAAACCAAAGGCAATTTATTGCCCATGTATTTTGAAAATTCCTGTTCAATTCATAAATCTTCTTTCTAATTTTTTGTATTTCAATATTATTTTATATTGTAATAGGGTCCAAGATTATATATTCAAAATTGCACAATAGAAGAAACATCTTTGAAAGAACCAACATTAGACTAATGGATTCCATCCCCAAATAGATATTCATATTTAAAATTATTAGGACTTAGAAGTTTTGACATTATCTTAAGAGTCCAAGGACCAAGACCTAATGCTTATTAATGGTCACAAAAAGTAAAACCTTATTGGTGTTGGAAAATGGAAACACAACCAAATGTGAACATGATGCCATGATCACAAGCCCTATTCCCATGATTATCACCACTTGTTGATCTTATAATTGTTAAACAATTGATCAAAGGGACTAGGACTTACATTGTTGATGGTTGATGATGAACCAATGAACCATGGTCCAAGACCAACATTGTCAATCATGAACTAAAACAAACATCATCAATCAAAGGACCAAGACTTGGATTCCTAAAATTGTCGCACAAGTAATAATTGATACGAGATCATGATCATGATTGAAATTTCATAAGAATGTTTAAATTACAATGTCAATCAATTAATCCCAATACCTAGCCCAAGATTGTTCTCTTGACTTCTAAGTTGTCAACCATCCAACATTGATACGATGTTGCAAGTTGGTTTTGAAAAACTATTATAGAGTTAAACTTCATACATAAGAACATGATCTTTCAAAGTTTAAACATAGGAACTCAATACTCCATAGACACAAGGACACAACAAAACAAACTTGGGTAGGAAACTAAAGACTTGAAGCCTTCAATTTTGAATGCAAGGCATCAAGAAAACCAACTCAAATGTAGAGGCAAAATGCGCAAGGACATAAAATTTCGAGAAATGTTTGGATTAGGAGAATTGGAGATTTATTTCACCATTTATTTTTTGGAGTTCATTTTTGCACAACAAATTTACAACATTTGTGATGTGCATGAGTAAACCTTCAAAGTTTAAGGCACCAAGCTCATTATTCATGCTATAGAGTTTGCATTGCATGACACAATGCAAATTGCAAACTCCATTTCAAAACATTGAGTGATTTGCAAAATCTTGAAACTTAATTCCTAGGACCTAATGAGCATTGAACAATATGTTATGTAATGCATTATGTGCACCATGATCATTTTGGCACACCTTATGATAATATTCAAAGTGGTGGAGGTGGTGATAAGGGATTGCAATATGTTAGTACACGAAGTGAACTATTTTACGAAAAAAAGACAATTGTGTGAATGGAAGAGGTAGGAAGGTGTCACACTGTGAAACTTGAAGTGTTTGATTGTAAGATTTATCCTTTTTATCTTGGGCCATATATAATCAACAAAACATTCAGAAATTTATAGTGGGGAATTAGTGGCAATTGTGAATCAATGGTTCAAATAGATCTAGTAAAACAACCCCCTTTTTAAAATAAACAAAATCCTTGTTTATCATTGTTTTTTTATGAACTATTTGGTGAAATTTCATAGAAAACAAAAATGTTGATTCCAAACTTATTTCAATTGAAGTGGGCTTAATTTCAGTGTTCTTGTGGAAAAATATTTATATATTTACTTAATTTTATTAACAAACAAAAAAACTATAACATGGTGAAACACTAATTAATTGTAGAAATTCTTGAAAAAACCATGCCAAAAATCTCAAAAACATTCTCAAGCACACTAGCTTCATTATTTAGTGTAATGTCACATAATTAATTAATTAGTTAATTAATTATTTCTTAATGTAAATGAAGAAGAAGAATAATAATAATAATAATTGATTTTGTGCTAAACTAGGTTAAGTATTATGGGAGTGGTTGTTACATTATGGGAATGTTTGGATTTAACTAGCAAAAGTTTGGATTAGTTTTGGTTAGATATTGAAAAATGATTCAAGTAATTGGTGATGTTTGTGGTGAGGTATTGAAATTCAACCTACCCAATATCAATTTGTTGAAAAGCAACAAAATGTACCACCTCTTTAATATTAGTTTTGTAAATATTTGTCAAGATTTGATTGGTTTCATATCACTTTGGAAAAAATTGATTCCTTACCTATATCAAGTGTGAAGATATGCATTTCAACCAAGTAGGTTATCTTGTTGCCTATACCATCTCAACTTTTTTGCCAAACTTGAATCTCCTCTTGATATTTGGCTTGAATCTCTTGGTGATATTTGAATTTTGAAACTTCATTAGCAAACACATCATGGAATGCCATCATTGTCAACTTTTCATGTGGAATATTGTATATGCAACTAATGTTGAATAATAATTAATCCTTTGAAGGCCAATCTAATCTTTTGTGAGCCTACTATGCTAGATTTCAAGAGGAGATAATTTTTCTTGGGTACAACCAATCTTAACCATTAGGCTACCCCAATCATATATATATATAACATTTAACTTGTACTATCAAAATTTTAAAATATCTAACCTTTGAACATATTATATGTTTTTTCATCTGGAAGACTTGGGATTTATGTTGTTCTTGTAAATAATTCTAACATTAAACATTAGTCATTGTTGCACATGTGTTTAACACTTATCAATCACAAAGCCTCACTTCAAATTCCATTTTTTCAGTATTTTGTTTTAATTGGTTTTTTTTTTTCTTCCGCTTAAATAATGTTACAAGCTTAAGAAAGAGAAGGAAATGGAGATGAATTTGGGTTTGTCATGGGCCAAGAGTTATGTTGACGATTGGCCTAAAGGATGTGCCATTACCAAGTGTGAAATTGTAAATATTGTGTATTACATGCTACAATAAACATCACATATTGTACATTGTAATGGATGAAACCACATTTTTTAATCTTACACAGGTCGTTAATTGTGAGTTTTTGAATGACAAAAGCCACTTTCTTTTGTTTTGTCACAATTTTTGTTAAAAAATACAACCAAACAACTTAGACATTGACACCTACCTTGACACAATACTTCAATTTGAGTATTTAGAAAAATTGATTCTTGGCATAATGGGTGAGTATGAGGGTGTTCCAAGGTCTAATATTTCAAAAACTACTCCTTATGCATAAAAGATGGGTATTCCCAAAAATAATACTTGAAGAAATTGATAACCAAAGGTATTGCTTAGAGATGCAAATTGATATTAAATGGATCCAATAAATTTCAAAATTCAATTCTTTTATACCCTTATGACAATCAAAAATTTAAATTAGAGCAAAAGCCTACTTAGCCAAGCATTAAAAGAATCAATATCTAACCAACATTGGTTGTGACCAACAATAGAATTGAGATCTCCAAAAACTTTGAATTTCCCATATCAAATATAGGTTGTTTGGTTAATTTGAACACATTGGGTGTACCAACAACTACTAGCATTGTCGTTTGATTTTTGATGAAATTTCACAACATGGCAACAAAAAAAAAGCCCTTTTGTCATGGCACATTGTCTTCACATTATGAGGATTCTTTAAAAAAAATCTGCCATATTTAAAATGTAGGTTCTAACATGTCACCAACCTATGTCATGAGTCCTAAACTTTTTCTAAGGTGAGCCCAATTTGACTAAGTCCAAGATTGGGAAGCTTTCCAACTATGTAATAACCTTAGGGATGGGCCCTTGTATTGTACAAGGGTCATATTTTGAAGTGCCCCTCATATATTGAAGGCACTCAATATATTGAGAATAGATTTTTTCTATATTGAAGACCCTCCAAAGTTTCAGGTTTTTTTTCAATAAAAATGTGCCAATCAAAATGACTAATTGTAGATAAACAAATATAAAGTTGAACTTGAGAAGCACCCCATCTAATTAAATGCAATAAAAGATGAACAAATAAAATACATACCCTTAAGATGAATAATACATACCTTCCAAATGATGCACTAGGAAATCTCTTGGAGTACTTTGTGCAACTATGTGCAACTAATTGTATATGGCCTACCTAGTCACTTCCATGAGGAAGAATCTAATTCATGAAGACTTGTTCTTCTTGTGACAATTGAGGTGAATAGGATACAAATGCCCATTCATAAAGAGAATCTCAAGGAGTTGGCATGTTTGGTGTAGAGCCAAAGTTTTGTCGGGTATCTAACTACACGATAGTTGCAATGTGTTGGGGGTGTTCTTGTTTGTTTGTATTACTTATGCTAATAAGATTGTGGAGTATACCCAAGGCATTGTTATCATGAGCTTCACAATGTATTCCTACCCTTTTAATTTGAGGAATTGCATTTTCATACCCCACCCAAAAAAAAAAAAAAAAAAAAACCCTAAATACAAGTCGTGTCATGAGTTCTTGAAATTGGGTTTAATTTTTTTTTAAAATTTAAAAATTAAAAAAAAAAAAAAAAAAAAAAAAAAAACCCTAAATACAAGTCGTGTCATGAGTTCATGAAATTGGGTTTTTGTGCCAATGGCCCAAAACCATATTTCCTAGTGCCATGTGGTTTCGTACCACCAGAATTTGGGCGGGTAAATTTTGGGCTAATAACCGTCGGTTCCAGTTTTCAAATATTTCAAAACCAGAGAACACCCTGTTGAAAAAAAGAAAAAAAATCTGAAAAAAAGAATCACTGGGTCCAATGAGCTCTGAAACCTCAAAGAACCGAAGGGTTTCATGAAAGAACCGAGAAATAACCGGAAGTCGTGTAATTGGTAAATAGAGTAACTGTAGTTAGTTCTGGAAACCCCTGTGAGGTCTTGGAACCGTGGTTGGTTAGGGCAAGCTCTCTGGCTATGGACGAGCGCGGCTCTCGAGACGCTCCTCCGTCTTTTCTTTTCTCTCTCTCTCTCCTCTCCTGTCAATTCTTCCTTTCCGATCTTCTGAGACGCTGCCGCTGCTTCTACTGCTCCCCCTGTTGTGGCCGATTCGTGGGATTTTTCGCTTACAAAAATCTGTCAGGAAATGGCAGGGGTTGATGAGAAGAGGGATGTGAGTGCTGCGGAAGAAGAGAAAGCGACTCCATCCGCAGAAGCAGCAGCTCCTGCAACTGGCGGTGAAGAGGCAGCAGCTGAAGAGGCCGGTAAGCAGCATGGCGACGAAGAGGACACTGGAGCACAGATTGCTCCGATTGTGAAGCTGGAGGAAGTTGTCATCAGTACCGGTGAGGAGAATGAAGACGTGCTTCTTGACATGTGAGCCGTGATTCTTTTGTCATAGTCCTGGACTTGAAGTAAATGGAATTTTTTTTTGGGTGTTCCCGTAAAAAGTTTATATTTATTTGAAAAATCAGTTCGACAGTTTTGAGGTCGGGTGCGGCTGACATGTTTTTGCAGCAAGGCAAAGTTGTATCGGTTTGATAAGGAGGGTACGCAGTGGAAAGAGCGGGGAGTTGGGCAGGTGAAACTGCTGGAACATAAGCAGACAAAAAAAGTTCGCTTGCTCATGAGACAAACCAGGACTCTGAAGATTTGTGCCAATCACATGGGTGAGCTCCTCTTGTGGTCTCTCGCATCCAAAATGATTTGATATGAGTGAGAAATCCTAGGGTTTGGTACGGTCCACCTATTGTTTGTGGCTGCTACATGTCGTGCAAAACTGTGACATCTGCTGCACAGTCAAAAGGATTGATGCTACTATTTGGCTCATGTTCTCGAAGGTTGGCTATCAATTTCTCAGAAAATATGGCACTGTGAGGGCAATCAAGGGCAGTGATTTTGAAGGATGTAGGGTGTGTAGTATCTATGTTGAAGTTTGATAAGAATCCTAGCTTTGTGAGCAAAATATTGCTATACCTCTGGGCTTGCATATATCTAGATTTTGACACTGCGAATGATCTCAATTGTCATGTGAATGGTTGTAAGTGAATTCGATCTGAAAGTTGGAGACAGGCGCCTTGTGAGTTTTAGTGGGCATTCTATGTTAGGGCAGGGGGAGAGCTTGATTGATGCTTTGAGCATGGTAGTAGTACTGAGCAGCAATTTTCCCTTCAAGGTTATCTTCTGATGTGTACACTTACATCTTTCTTGTCTTGGTAGACAGTCATCTGTTAGCAGCTTATGGTTTGACAAAAGAGGTGTTGATCTGGTGCAGTTCTAGCATCCACCACCTTGCAAGAGCATGCTGGCAGTGATAAGTCTTGGGTATGGCATGCCCCTGACTACTCAGATGGTACTCTCAAGGAGGAACTTTTCTGCATACGGTTTGGTAGCATTGAAAGTAAGTGTATTTTCCCCATCTAAAGTCTGTACTTTCCATGATCTTACCATTTCTGTGACAGCTCTCATGTGGCAATCAAGATCATTCACAGCCACTGAGAGTTGTTGTATATATGTATGGACTGCTAAATGGTCTTATGCAATGGATCACTTTAGGTTTTCAGGGATATCTAAAGTGTTTGCTTGATCATCATTGTCTAGAGCATGGGCCATGATGAGCTCTGACCTTCTGCTTTCTTTGTTTCATGGACATATCTAGTGGATCTTTTACATTCAGTTATTGCCAGAGTAGACAAGTTGTGAAGTTTCTATGAGCATAATGGGCCATTTGCAACAGTTTTCTTTCTGCATGCACTATGTGTCTTAAAGACAAGATAATTTGTAGGAACAGAGATCCTGTTGTCTTCAATGAAAGCAGAATTCTTGCTATTGATTTCTTCAGCAAGTGAATGTGCTGGTCTGTACTGGGTTGTTGGTGGGTAGGGTTTAGGGTTTTGGAACTGGACCTTTGTCACATTGCTGTGATTTTGTTTTGTCATAGGTGCGCAAAAATTCAAGGATGCATTTGAAGTAGCCCAAGAGAAGGTATCTGGGAAGTCAGAGAAAGATGAAGAGGCTGCAGATGCAACTGCAGGACTACTGGACAAATTGAAGGTGGAGGGGGAAGTGAAGGATGAGGCTGCTAATGTCACTGGCAATGAGGTAATCAGCAGTAAAGATGAGTAAAGGTTTAGAGCAGTGCATTTTGTGGTGATGTAAAGGGAGTTCTGAGTTGAGCCAAGAAGCCCATTTTGGGCCTTATGGATTTTCCAGGAGAAATGAATGAGCGGTCCTGCCTTCAGAATCTGGGTGACATGGGTACTTACTGCCATGTTTGCTCATCACCCAGACTGAACAATCTTGGACATGTCAGACTCCTACTCCTCCAATGTCATAATGTCATATCCAGGGTTACATGTTTCATGTTACATCCTGTTTTTATTCATCTTTTGTGTCTAGAAAAGGGAAGGCTCTCCTTATTACAAGTACCCTGGAAGAAGAGGGAGATAGAAGGTTGAAGTCTTTTGGGGTTTCCACTTTTCAATCCTGTGTTGTTCCCAAAGTTTCCAATGGTGTTCACAGTGCTGTTTCCATTGATCTTTTGAAAGCTTTCACATGCTTTCCCCAAATGTCAAATCATTTCTATTTTGCAAAGTTTTAAATTCAACTATGTGTTTCAAATATGTGAAGCTACAAGCTAGAGGTTCTAAGTGAAGATATGTTCTGAATAATGAACTGTGAGTTCATCTAGCTATTTAGGTGGAATTCTCAATCGACACAAAAAATCAGGAGTAGACAAACCTGGCAGATTTATCCTTTCTGAAAGGAAAGATTTGTGTGATGATCTAGCAATAGAAGGTACAATCTTAAATCACAGTGATACTTGTCCAAGGGAACCTAATTTTGTTCATAAGAGTAAGGTTATATTAGGTTCAAACATGCCTGCAATGGATTGCATTTTGGTATCAAAATGTGAATGCTGTAAGCTCTATCACCAAATTTTCCTCTGTATGAAATCTTGTCCCTTCTTTAGGAACTCTCAATCACTGAATAGTATCACTGGACTAAAATCAATCTCACTACAGCATAGAGAGGGTTCATGCATGATATTTCTTGTAGAGAAAGTAAGTGGAACAGCTTCCCTGTACATGTTGTGTATGAAATGATACTTGCATTTGAGTCAACTTAGCATAATGACAATTTCACACCAAAGGCCCCCAATTTTGAATGAAAACCAGAATGCAGCACTAGAATTATATCAACTTATTGCAAATTACCTACACCTGATAATAATTTGAGGAGTGTGATCACATCAGAGAAGGTGTGCAACTTTGTTCTTTTGTTTGAATTAAACCCAAAACTAAGGTATTCATAAGAATGTCATGATCATGACTGGCAAAAGGGTCAAAGTGAATTGGTGAGTAAAAGAACAAACCCTAGAGAAAAAAAGCAGACATAATATTATTTGGCCAAGGGTTGGTTAACCACTATGTGAAATTAGGGTATGAGAAATTTGTGGAACAATTTGGTTTTTATTGGAGTTTGCTAGGGTTTCATCACTAGGAACTCTTTTATGAGAAATAAACCTTTAAAATCATCCCATCTCTATGAGGTAAGAAGGTGTTCAAGTAGGTATATTGATTCAAAACTTTGCAATTGTACTTGTACAATTTGGTGTTCGGTGTGTATTAAAATCCTAATCAGAACCAATATGGGGTTCAGCCCAGTTCTTTTCTAGAAAACCGATGCGTATGAATGCCAAAAAGAACTGACAACTGAAAGAACTGAAAGAACTGGTGGATGTTAGAGGTGACACCAAAAATGAAATGGCTGTTCTTCACTTGAACTACATGATCTTTTGGATTTGGGTGGAGGTGGGAGCAAAGCAACAGAGCTCACTCCTTTTATTTCTTTTGAATGCGTCTTGAATGCTGGGGAGGAAGGTAGCACCAGGCTGTTGGATGTCCACAATCTTCCTTTCCTAGTCTTGGATTGTTGGGATGTGGGATGTAGCAGATTCCCACCATTTTTTTCCCCTTACAATTTAAAAAAAACTGACAACATACATCTTGAGTCCCAACTGTTTTCAGTGAAAAGGGAATTGATTTTGTTAGAATCAGCATAGATGAAATTTGAAATTCTAGAAACCACCATGGGTCTTACATATGCAAGTAATTAAAAAGTCAGATGTAACTATTCTTTGAAATTTAAAGAACTACCCAGCACAGGTACAAATGCATATGAAGCATTGGATATGAACCATTCAACATTTGAAGAAAAATGAATCTTCATTTCAAAAATATTTTGAAAAGGGCAAGAAAAGATGTTGAAGCAAATCAAATGAACAATCCTCACCAACAATTGAAGAGGCAAAAACTTGGACTCAGAGTTGTAAAGGGTGAAAAAGGTTAGGTTGGAAAACAACCTTAAAAACTACATGGCAATACATGGTGATGTGGGAAGCCCAACTATAAAAACACTCACATAGAAGGATTGGCAGCCATGGTCTGCAACCTTCCTTTGATAAAAGAAATGGGTTGCCAAAATCAATCAAGTAGCAGCAAATTACAAATTTAGATTGTAACCAGGTGAAGCAAGAGACAAAAAGTACAATTATCACAGATGTTGGGGGACCTCCACAAGAAACCTTTGTCATGGTAGGTGGTTACAAATGCAATGATCATCCTATTAACTTCGATAACACCAATTCCAAAGTTGCTTGCAATTGTTGAGGAATACAAAAGAGGCATTGATGTGAACGTAGAAGAAAGCAAATAAGAGGTTCAAATGAATTAGCTTCCACTTCAACCGAACTCCTAGACTCTTTGTGCTCTCTTGCCATGGATCTTGTGTCATTATGATCAGGATAAGAATAAAATTGAGTATTTCACATCCAAGTTGGCACAATACTTAAAGTTTGAGGAGATTAACAACGGGATTTGATTGAGTATATATGTCTTCATATGGGAATTTGTCATATACAAAATTGGTAAGACAACTTTTGTTTCTCATACATATTGAGCATGCCAATTTACATGTTACAAAATAAGGGAAATTCAAGTATGTTAACAATAATGTATATATTCTTTGGGATTATACTTTTCTATATTTATTCATTTTTCTTCTCCCTTGTTTACTTTTCATCCTCATGTGCCTGTTTTTTGTGCTCTTTGTGTTTTCCTCTTCTTTGGATTGAGATGCAAACAATCTCACCGTTGAATTTTCCCATTGCTTCCAGACTTGCAACATAAGGAAAACGCATTTATGACAACATTCCTCATAAAAGGTCCAAAACTGGAGTCCACCAAAACAAGCAAAGAAATGGTCTCCTTGCTAATTTTTGCAGACTGCACGCGCAGAACAGGTTCGACTGAACCTTCTTCACTGTTGCTCTGAGGGTACTGGCTTCTTTGACAGATGAGCTGTAGGCATATTCATGGCACTGCTCCTTGAGAGGGTACCATCCCCACCTTCTGGGATAGGGTGCTTAACATTGGATTCATTTGGGACTCAGTGTCCACCCTAGCACAACCACATATGAGAGGCCCCAGATACCAAGCTCCCAACAGATGTACACCAACCCATTGCACACCACATATTTTCTTAGTAACCAGTGATCATAACTGTGTCCAAAGCAAATATCAACTTCACTGCCAACCTAGTAAGCATACCCTCACTTCAAGTTACTGTTGGATTAGTGCTTTGTATGAAAGCCAGTACAGACACTGCACTAAAGAGAAACAAATCATAATAGGCACTAACAAACCAAAGCATGCCTGCATTTCAGTCACATAATACATATTTCAGCTCATTGCAATCCAGACCTGTGCACAAAAAATGAACCAATACATATATCACACGCTGGTTTGGTTGTTGATTTCATTGCCAACAAAGTGGACTTCTAGACTTGTAAGTAGTTGAAACCCAAAAGGGCCTCACATCTTTGCAAAAGCATATTACTGATTGGTGAATGACAGACTTGTCGTATGATACAAATTACCATAGGCAATAAATAATTATCTAATAAAACAGGAATTAAAAGATCTAGGTTTTTGAAGGGGACAAGAGGTTGAAGGCTGGAAGATCCTGAACACAGCAGACATCTTCCAACATCATCTCTCTCTCTAGCTGCATGCGAGTTGCTTTCAATACAGCCTGCAGACACCAAAATAATGCCACAATTATTTGCCAGAAAAACCATTTCTAGCACTGGATCAACAAGACAATACATTCCAGTGGCCCAGGAACAGGACAAAAATAGGCAGAGAGAGGTTACATTGAATTCCATGTAAGAGGCCCTCATAGCCAGCCAATGGGCATCCAGCATCTCAAATGCAACACAGTACAGCATGTCAAATGCCATTTCATCCTCTGAAATCACATGGACAAGTGACCAATCAAAAGATTCAGCCAGATTGAAGCACAAATTCTGTTGATAGAGAACTCATGTACAGCAGTGACCAGTTCTACCATTTGTCAGTATCATGCTCTGAGAGTTGGAAGGCAAATTTCAAGGTTTGGGGATACACAACATGTTGAATGGAAAAGCATCAACATTCACGAAATGTTACAAGCAACACATGAGACCTTCTGTCAGTATACTGAATTCAAATTCCTCAAAAAGTACATATACAGCCTATTTCACTAGTTGTTTGGTCTCAATCAAGAGTTGGTAGAGAAAAGGCATACCAGCTAGTATCTTCAAAAATGTAATGCCTGACATTGATGTTGGTTTTGCTGCAAAAATAATGGAAAAAACAGCTAACAGATTAAGCCTCTAGCAAAAGAACTATGCTGGCAACTATGAGATACGAGCGGTGTTAGAAGAGATGACTTATTGATAAGAGAATAAACCATGACCTGATTTGAGGTCGAGCATTTGAATCAACATGAAGGATATGTTGAGACCAGCGACTGCAAATGGATACTCCCACGTGGCCCGCTTTCCCTCTTGCTTGTGCAATAATCTCTGGAATGAGTCCTAAAGCAGACACCAAAGAAATTCTGGTCACTCCTCAGCCACAAGGTCTTACTGACTTCACGTGCAATAAGACAATTACAACTCTGTGCAACCACCAAAAAAATGCTGATAATCTGTAGTTGGAATGGCACATCATCATTGGATTTACATGTAGCACATAAAATGAGTCATAAATATATTTAACACAGATGGAACCCCCACAGCTCAGGTGTTGTGAGGTTTCCAGGGTTCCTTGAATAGAAAAAGAGCAAACACAAGAGGCAGGTCATCATTAAGTCATGCAGAAACATCTGAAAGTTGGGTGGCATACAGGAAATTTTCGAGAAAAGAAGAGCAAATTTTGCAGTGATATGAACCCACCTCCCCTGCACAAGATTCCAATCACCATCACAGGTTTCAGGAAATTTGGTTAGCTTAGGGGTAGACACTGTCTGAATCAACAACCTCAATTCCTGAGCACACCAATATCTATCCTTGAACAAGATCTGCTTATGGGCATGATGGCATCACACACCTGAAGTCAGTGGAGGGATCTGTGCCTTGCCAGCCCATCTCCTTCCATTGCTCTGACACAAGCCCAGGTAAAGTGCGGCCTGGAAATGCAGAGTGCCAAAGGGCTCTTAGAGCATCCTGCAAAGAGTACAAGTAGTTAAGATTCAATATACAAAGGAAACCACACATACAGAACCCTAAAAAGCTCTTCTCTGTGTCTTTCAAAAGGCAGCATGAATACATACCTGGTGTTCTGCACGAGACCCATCAAATGGCACACTTAAGCGCTGTTGCAGATCTTCTAGTCTTTCCGCCTGCCAGCAGATTTGTGACTTGTCAGTTCTGCTGCATAATGTTCAATAATCACAGGCATCCATGATGTTGGATGTTAACAGCCTGTAATTCTTCATCAACTGAAAATCTGGGGCCTGGTTCTAGAACCCCAAGGAAACAACCCTTCTTCCAATGATTGAATTCATCTATGTCCAACAGTTCT